>CM058238.1:89380782-89787102 GCA_030180135.1 Orychophragmus violaceus
GCTTACTAGTATTTTGTGTTTAAAATGTATAGTTTATTATGTAATTGTATTTTCTTTTGTAGGTTGTTAGACTATCAAAACAAAATTGTGCATTTGGATTTGGATCATTTTAAACTGGAGTTTGTATATAGATGGTTCGTCCGTTTCTCCACAGACAACTAACGAAGTTGGAACAAGAGTGGGAACCTGAGTTGCAAAAGAGCCATGATGAAAATGTTATTTTTTAGTTTTACTTTAGCTTGTTTTCTTTGTTATTTAATATAAAGATTATGCATCTTCTTTTACAATAACAATTTCGTTCATGCAAATTTATTTGCAGATTTAAAAATTATTTCGGTATTTCATTTATGTATTTTCTAATTTAATATATTTTTAAAATACCTAAAAATTTGTCAATATATATACATATATTGAAAATAATTTAGTAACAAATATAGGGATGTTTTGTGACGAATTCAAAAAATAAAACAAGACAAAATATGGATAGTTATAGTTACAAATTATGACGGTTTGAGACAATTAGTTTAGTCACTAATTGTGATGTATATGCGACGAGTTATTAGTCACTATTTGTGAAGTGTGTGACAGTAAAACCGTCACAATGAGTGATATAATTGAGACGTCATAACAATTATAATTTACAACGTTTTTAAGACAATTTTTAAAGTCACCAGTTCTGACATTGTTGTGACTTTTTGTATCATCACTATTTGTGACGAAATGGTTACTGAATATACTTGTCGCAATTATTGTGACGTTTTTGTTACACAGAAAAATTTGTGACGACTATATTGTTACTATTAACAATTTGTCACTAATTCGTCACAATATCTATATTGTTACGAATTATGTTATATTGTAACGATTTTTTTTCGTCACAATATGTTAATTTTCTTGTATATGTTCAAGCTTACTACAAACAACTACTCGTACTGGAAACCGATGATGTAAGGCCACCTTTATTGTAAGGATTTGTATGAATCCATCATCATGAAGGACAAGTCGGAAGGAAAGGATGACAAGGCATAGGAGGTTTTAAATCGAAAAGCGGTCACTGTAATTCGTACGTACATAGATCGATTTGTTTTCGAACATGTCTCTACATATACAAATGCTTTTGAGTTATGGACAAAACTTGAATCCGTGATTCAAAAGGAAACACCTCGAAACAAGGCTCTCTTTGTTAGACGGTTGGTAAAGTTGGAGTATAAGGATGGCCAAAGTATGATGGAGCACTTGACAATTTTAAGGGGCTCGTAAATCAACTAAACAAGGTTGACGTGAAGGTTGAAGACGAAATGCAAGCCCTTCCACTCCTTAGTTCCCTTCCAGAGAGTTGGGACACACTAGTTGTCACTCTCTATAACTCTGCGCCAGAAGGAAAGCTTACCGTGGATACCGTCAGTGATAGCCTTATAGACGAAGAAACTAGAAGGAAATAAAGAGGTTTCAGCACTTTGTCCGAGGCAAATATCATAGAGAGACGAGGTAGAGACCAAATGCGTGGAGACAACGGAAGCCGAGGTTGGGATCAATCTCGAGGAAAATCCAAGTCACATCCTAGAGTTACTTGATACTACTGTGGCAAGGAAGGTCACAGGAAGCCAGAGTGTTTATTCTTCAAAAAAGATCAACAGATGGATAACATCAAGCCAGACCGATTTAATCCTCTAAAGAGGCATGATGATGAGACCGCTACCATTGTGTCAGAAGAAGATAGTGATGTATATGTTGTTGGAGAATGCAATCTCCTTAACATTGCGTCTAATGACACTTCATGGATTATTGACTCTGGTGCTTCCTTTCGCATCACCCATCATGGAAGCTTCTTTACAACCTACCAAAGTGGTGACTTTGGTAATGTCCAAATGGGAAATCAAGGAAGAAGCAAGATTGTCGGAAGAGGGGACGTTGGATGTAAGGCATGTTCCAGATATGCGAGTTAATCTCATATCAACCGGAAAATTGGATGATGTTGGTCTGGAAAATCACTTTGGTGAAGATAAGTGGAAGCTAACCAAAGGAAGTTTGGTCATGGCTTGAGAAAAGAAAGAAGGATCAATATATGTAACTCAAGCTAAGCTTTGCAAGGACGAAGTGAATGTCACAAGTGATGACATGGATATATGGCATCGAAAGCACGAACTGAAGGGTTATACCAATGCACTCTGGGCCGACGATAAAGATTTTAGAAATCACCTTCAGGATATGTGACTACCTTTGAAGGGGGAGCTTTTTCTTGGAAATCAAAGCTAAAGAAGTGTGTAACGTTGTTTACCACTGAAGTGAAGTCAAGAAGTTTGAAGATTGTTGTCAAGGCGCCGACATAGTGACAACTTTGGACTAAATCACAAAGGAGGAGATTGTTGGATATTCCCTCCATTAGCCCAAATAAATTATCCACCTAAAAAGAACCCCATCCAAAAAATATATATATATAAGAGTGTTCACTACAAAAACTACTCTTTGTAAACAAATCATTTCTTAATAAAAAGTTCTTTCTATTAAATCCTAGTTATTGTAAGATCTCAACTCGGTCTATCCAAAGATAGCAAGAGTTTTAGGTTAGAAATTAGGGATTCTAAAAGAAGAATTTGGGAACACGGTGAGATTTGGGAATTTAGGGTTTGTAAGCCGGTGTTTCCGAGATGGAAGCCGGTAAAAGAGAATTATGAAAGTCGCCGGAGAGATTTTAGGTTTAAACTCGCTCTAAAGTCTCTCTGGCCAAGAATATTCATAAAAGCGTATCCTTTATTGAATATTGGGGTTCCCTTATATAGGGTTACAAGTCGGTTTATATGAAAAAGGAAAATAAGAGATAATTACGAATATTTCCTAATAACTCGGCTTCGCCTTTATACGGAATATTTCCTTTTACCGACTTTCTTGCGCGGCGCCTTTGGACCAGACACCTTCCAAACCCTAATATGAAAGCCGTCTATCCCAAGTTCGGTTTAACCTAAGTTTTACCGCCTTGGGCTTTATTTCCGACTTCCCACTTTGGGCCGATCTAAACTCATGAATAGGCCTTCTTTGGAAAGTGCTAATCTTGACTCCAACAATAAGCCCCCCCCCCCCCCAGTGTGGCGACTTGAATTCAAGTCGGCATTACGAGAAGTTAACTTGGTTTAAGAGATGATTTTTGTAGGCCCAATGTTTGTTGCCCCGCGAACTATATTTTTCTTTAGGCCCACATTCTTTTCGGGCTGTTCTGTCCTGGCTTGGTACGGAGAATATTAACGGACCGGTTCAGGTTTATCGATGATACGGCGAAACCGGAATTGATTTTTGGTTTAACCACCGGATAGGTATGAAACACGAATCGTCGCCTCGGTAGTGATGTGCCTCGATTTGTGCGCCGTCATTTTTACTATAAGTAGCTCTCTCTCGCTTCTTACTCTCTCATTTCGCTCAAGAGAAGAAGTTTGGAAGGTAATCCTCTCTCTCTCGATTTTTATTTTCCGGTTATCGCTCCGCCGTTGCCCCGTTTTAGGTTCTATAGCTTTTTAGATCGAATCATCGTTTTTTCTCTTGCGTTCTTCACTTGTTCTTCAACCAGTCATGTCTTTGATCCATTGTTCAACGAGTAAAGACAAAGAAGTGGTTTCCGTCTCATCTGCGGAAGATTCTCCAAGTCGCCAGTCCATTTCCCCTGCTCCCTCATCTTCGGGTACTTCATTCGACTTGAGAAATCATCCTGCTCATTTTGCAATTGAAGAGCTCCGACGTCGTCGCGAGGCATCTCGTCAGACCGATGCTGCTGAGAGTTCTGGTCGGGAAGATTTGATCATACCTCGGCTACGGGATTCTGATGATAATGAAGACGACACCGTCGTTGGTCAAGACGGTTCTGGAGATGACATTCCGCCCACGTTGCCGGTTGATCCTTACGAGATTTTTAGTAACGTCGTCGGGACCAAATCGAACGCGACTTCGGTGAGATCTATGCTTCGAGACTGCGGAGCGGATCCGAGGATCAAAGTCATCATACCTTTCCCACTTGACCGTCCCTGGAGCCCTCCTCCGGGATATATGACTCTTTATGAGTCGTACTTCATCAATACCGATATTGGGGGCAGTCGTTGTTGGTTTCCCCTACCTGATTTGTTGATCTCGTACTGTCATCGTCGCGAAATTGCCATCTCCCAACTCTCAGCCGTCGCGGTTCGCCATATGGTCGGTCTTTTAGTGCTGGGGGCTGAAGCCGGTATTACAATAACTGCACAAATATTCGAGGAGATGACGTCGGTCAACCGCATGAAAGACACCAATCTAGGGTGTTTCGCAGTTAGGTTCAAGAGTGGCAACCGCGTTCTGACAGATGCGCCTAACAAGATCAATAATTGGCAACAATCCTACTTCTTTGTTGAATTGTCCCCATTAGTCGTTCCTGACTAACATAAGGAACTCATCATGACGTCTTGGAATACGGATTATGGTAGATGTCGTTCCAAATTTGCTATCTTTCGAACATGACAATTTACTTAATTCCTTTTTGTCTTTGCAGTGCAACATCCTTTCTTGAAGCCTTATCCCGACAATTATTTTCCTATCCTCGAGCAGATTCAAGCTCTCGGTTTACGCAAGTGGTCAGATCTTACTCGCGAGCGTATCAACAAGTTCCTCCCGCAGATCTCTGAAGGTTCGTATACCGTCTTTACAATATCCTTTTCCTTGTTTCATTCTAATTTTTCGTCTGTCAATGCAGTCAAGTGGGATACTAAGACGAAAGTTACCCCCGAAGAACTCGTCAAGCCAAGGAGGATGGGCAAAGTTAAGAGAATCGACTCCGTGGACTATTCTAAGGAGATTTCATCAAAACCTCCTTCTTCCTCCAAGTCGTCAAAAGATAAGGATAAGGCTCCTCCTTCTCAAGGCGGCAGTCATTCTGATGTCGGTGCGAAGTCGACTGCCCCAGTGGTGAATCCTTCCAATCTTCCGCCTAAGGTTCCATCAAGGAAAAGGCCTGCTGATGACAAGTCGGTCCAAGATAAACCGTCAAAGGTGTCCAAGACAAGCAAGCCGGTCGAGGATGCTTCTACCGAGATAGCGGCCGTTAGTGAGCCGCTAAACAAAAGGATCCGTGGAAGCGTTTCTATAAATTCAAGGGGACTGTCCCCGATTTGTCTGGAGCTTGTCCTGGTGCGACCGAGGCGTGAAGTGAAGGAGGGAGAAGTGCGCCCTTCAATCCACAACTTCGCTTATCAGTATGCGAGCGAGGTTCCTTTTATCAACAATCCCTGGGCTTGTTTTGATATGCTGACGTGCGTGAGAGGAAACGAGTCAGATTGGCCAGTTTTAGAGGAATTGCCTCACTCGGATGCTATCGTCAGGCCAAAGCACGCCGAAGCAACGGTAAGTTTCTTGTACTGAATTTTGCATTGTTTGCCGAGATAACATTTTTGTGTGTTGTTTTCAGATGATCGCGGCTTCTAACCGTGTGGCGTTGGAAAGTTCCTGGACCCAAAAGAAGCTGGCTGACGCGGTCACCAAACGGGATGATCTTCTCAAGAAGATCAAGGAAGAAAAGAAGGCTTTGGAGGCGAGTAATCTGGCCCTTGAAGGAAAATTGAAGGACGCTGAGGAGAAGTCGAAGGCTGATTTCCTTAAATTCCAGTTGGAGAGAAAGCAGCTGCAGAAGTCTTATCTTGATCTGGTTCAAAAGGAGAGGGAGAGAGTCGAAGCCGCTGCTAGGACGAAGGCGCAGACCCATTTCGACCTTATTCAACGCTACATCGGAGATCAAGAAACCGCCGTTGCGATGCAGGTCAAACAAGCTCAGATTTCTGGGCTTAAGAAATGTCTGGAGAAACTCAGCGGGCAAGGCGTGTCGGTTCCTCAAGCCGTCTTGGACAAGATCGCCACTGACGAGATCGCAGCGAACGCGGAGTTGGATGATCTGAACGTTGTAACGAAGGAGGAGCTTACGTTTGTGCTCTCACCCATTCATCATCCTCAACCGTTCTCATAATTCTCCTCCTCCTGTCCCGCGGCACGTCGACCAATTTGGGACTAATGTCGGTATAATCCCGGAGGCGGTTCCTGCCGATCTTGTCCAGTCTGTTCGGAAGGAAATTTCAGCTGCAGATGGCGGGCCTGAGTAGTCCTCGTCAAGTGTTTTTAGTATTCTATTTGTATTGGTTTTGTAATAGCTTTTATTTATGTTTGCAAACTCTTTATCCTTTTGGTTTAATCGTAATTTTACATTAAGTTTGCTTTAAGCTTGATAGCGATTAAAATCATTCTATCTTTAAAGCTTTTGCTAAACTTTAGTAACAACGATTGGGATATGCGACCAAGTCGTGCTACTGTATTTAAACTTGTAGCGACTTTCAAATGGTCGGATTAAGTTGGTGTTTCAATCAGATCAAAACACTCAAACTCGCCACCAAACTTACACAATTTAGTGACTTTCAAATGGTCGGACTAATCTTGTATTAAGCTTGTCGTCAAATTGACGATTTAGCGGATTCTTAAGTAGTCGGACTAATCTCGTATTAAGTTTGTCCTTAAACGATTTAGTGACTTTTGAATAGTCGGACTAATCTCGTATTAGGCTTGTTGTCAAACTTAAACGATTTAGCGACTCTTGCCATGAGGCGGTTTGCGAGACTTACAAATGCTCGGCTTTATTCTTAGGGCGGGAGAATGTGCGAGTCTTTTATGCTCGACTTATTTGTTATCTCCTACCGCGAAGAATTTGCGGGACGGATCCCGGCTATTCCTTACCACGATGTGCACCTCGTGCGCAAGGAAGACCACACCCCTGGCCAGGAGGCATGATGCTAGTGCGAGTCTTTGTTAGATGCTCGGCTTTCTGCGAGTTACTTTGACTCGGCTTTCGCGAGTTACTTTGACTCGGCTTTCTGCGAGTTACTTTTGAAGGATTATGTGAGTTCATGGTGTAATTGTCAGATTACAACCTAGCACATAATCATCTAGGATCTAGGTGATTTGCAGTTGAATCATAAACAGATCAGGATCATTACCTTATGATTGCAGCGGATTAATCAATGGAATATCGAGATCTGCAAGAGCTGATGATTACCGGCTCCTCCTTAGGTATCCACACGCTTACAAGCTATTGGATCAGGCTGCTAGACCAAGCTGGAATCAACAGAGAGAGAAGAAAAGAGAGGCCAAAAAAATCGCAGACAAAAAAACGTTAGGGCTTCCTGCGCCTCTCCTCTTCCTTATATGGGCCCAAGTAATTAAACTAATGGCTCATTAGGCTTTTGGGCCCAAGGCCCAAATCAGACAAAAGACTGTCTTTTGTCTGGCCCAATTCTCTGTACAAATACAGTAAATGCCTTGCATCTTACCGTATTAATTCCATTTTAACTTTCCCGTTAGCTATGGTGTGTGACCCTTAGGGATCATACAATACTGGTAATAAGTCCTAAACTTATAGATCATGAGCGGGCTCTAGCAAGTCATCATGATCACCCAGTATTTATGACTTATGTCTGATCTCGACACTTATCATACTTTCTAGAGATAGTACGGTAGATTTCAGGACATTCCCAACAATCTCCCACTTGTACTGGAATCCTACATTCCCTAATCCTTTTGTCTCAATATCTCGATCTGGCATAAGGCAAGATGCGTGTCATCCTTATATAGCCAGACCATGTTCATCGGACCAGATTTGATACTGACAATGCAAACGACTTGGGCAAGTCCGTTTGGGAGTGGCCACTCTCTTACCAGCTATCAAGTCTCCGATTGGCCTAGAGATATTACCTCCGTTAAACGGCAGGGACAAATCCCATCTTGTTCCATCACTATGAACTACACACTTTATAATACACCCAACCAAGGTCCTTATAGCTCCCAGTTACGAAACAACGTTAGACAATGATCAAAGCGCATCACTCCATGTGCAGCCACATGAATGCGAACTCAGGTCTAAGGACTATACTCTATAGTCGTATATGAGAACCTCTTATGACACAGATATTAATATCTTCTAGAGTTCTCATCAGCGGGCCATGTCCGGTCATATGCTCCCCTACATATACCTATGTGTCGACTTTGATGCCGCGCATCTATGACCCCTCGAAACTTGGTCATAAGTCTCAACACAATCTAGTCTCAAGTGGTTGTTGGTGTTCCAATTTCAACAACCTTCGACTATGGACACTATGATTTATGTCATTTCGTTAAATATGGGGTTTCAGGATCAAGTCTACTCATGTACTTCGATGGCCCATATATAATGACATGAATCATTTTTGGAACGATTATTTATATCACAGTTAAAATAACCCAGAAATCATAAATTTCACAAACATAAAATATTATGTTTACATGAACCTTTCAAAACAACTAAATAAAGCCCTTTACAAACTCCCACTGAAATTAAGACTACATCTTAATTTCACTTATCCTACAGCTACAGTCCGCGACTCATGCTTAGGCCTAAGGAGTGGCTTCGTTAATAGATTAGCAACGTTCTCATTCGTTGAAACTTGCTGATCTACTTAACACCTCTGTCATTTATCTCACGGAATAGGTTATACCTACCCTCAAGGTGTTTGGACCTCTGATGTGCAGCTAGTCTCATCTATGCTGGGAATCACATCAAGTTCAGTGATGAACTCTTCTTTCCAAACAACCTCTTTCGCCACTTCCCAAGCTGCGAAATGTTCAGCTTAAGTCATGGAGTCAGCAACAGTGCCTTGCACCGCCAGACAGACACAAGATATAACCGGACTGTGACCGAAAATCATCTTTGTCTGTTGGAAACTTGCCTTTCAGACTCTACCGACTTGTAGCACCTCACTTTCTCCGTAAATCAAGAACTTATCCTAAGTAATTTCCAAATACTTGAGAATATTCATTACGTCAATCCAGTGATTCTTTGCTGGATTTGACTGGTCTTTACTTGTCTTGCTTAACTTTAAAGCAATATCAAAACAAGTACGTGTCATGGCATACATGATAGATCCAATTGCCGACGCATATGGAATCTCATCCATACATTCAAGCTCAGCAGATATCGTAGGATACTGTTTCTTGCTTAACATAATGCCATGTGACATTGGCATAAAACCCTTCTTGGAATGCTGAAAACGTGTAGGACTTTGTCAATATAAGAATCCTGACTTTGTCCTACCAGCTATTTTGGATCTCTATCTTTAGATCCAAAATCCAAGAACATACGTGGCTTTTACCCATGTCAATCATACAACAACTCCCAAGCCAGTCCTTTACCGACTGCAGCATTGGAACGTTATTTTCGAGAATCAGTATTTCATCGACATACACTATGAGAAATGCAACATCGCTCCCACTTATCTATTAGTAAACGCACAGTTCCATCTCGTTCCTGTTCAAGTCAAAACCTTGACTACTTCAACAGAACGAAGATTCCAACTCCGATATGCTTGCTTCTATCCATGAATGGATCGATGAAGCTAACTTACATACAGTATAATTTTTCGGAGTCCGGGCTGACTTTCGCTTCTGTGAATTTCGCAGGTTCGTCACTTTCAATGATCATCAGATCATGGCAATTAATCACGAGAAATCACTCTCGGATTAGTGACGGATTCATTCAGATCTGCGAACTTCAGGCTCTACAGGTGTAGATTCTACAGAAATCTGTAAATCCATCCGCTGCTCTCCCTCAACAGGTTGAGCAGCCTCCTGTATTTCTCGAATTTCTTCGAGTTATACTTTTACTCCCACTGTTCTTCTTGGAAAGCAACTTTCCTTCTTAGAAAACAGAATTCCGAACAAACTAACTTCGTTTTCGGAATGGACGTAAAAGTAACAAGCCTTGGTTTCCCTAGGACAACCAGCGAAGTAGCACAACTACAAATACTCAGTAAAGACGAATTTGGATCATTTCCAGTCCACATTTATGTGGTGTCTTTCAACTGATATTGGTGGAACTATTTCAGCGTAAACTTAGATATTTCTAGAGCGTTATTCATAAAGAATATCACGGAAGATTCGTGTGACTCATCATTTCTAATAAGATCTGATTCATTCTCACAGAAACACCTCTAGGTTTTCAGGAGAAATGAGCTGTGAAACGACTTCACACTCATTCAGATGATCACACCATCAATGACTTAAGTATTCTCACTCGTGATCTAATCCAGAGTCTGAATACTTCTGTCACTCAGGTTCTATACCTCATTCTGGAACTCTTTCGACCATTTCAAAGAATTCCGACTCGTGTCTCATCAAATGAACACAGTCATACTCACTGAAGTAATCAGTAAAGATAATGAAGTACAGGAAATTTTCTCTGGCATTACTGCTCATCGGGCCACATACATGAGTATGTTCAAGGTGAAGGATTATGGGTGTTTTCATGGTTTAATTCTTAATTACAGCCTAACACAAATCCTTAAACAGATCTAGGTTCTTGCAAAACGAATCATAAAACCAACCTGTGACATTACCTTTTGCAGCGGATTAGAGATGGTAATGACAAGATCAGTTAGAACAGATGAACAACCTGCTCCTCCTTTGGTATCCACACTCTTACAAGCCGGGATGGCTGCTAGACCAAAGAGATGGATCAGATCAGAAAAGAGAGGTTCAAGAGAGAGAGAGATACTCGCGGCTCAGGTGGAGAAAAATCGCAGGGAAGCATCTCTTCCTTAGGGTTTCTCATTCCCTTTTGTCTCTCATTAATGGGCCCAAGTCATTAGACTAATGGCTCATTAATCTTTTGGGCCCAAGACACAAATCAGGCAAAAACCTGCATTTTGTCTGGCCCAATTCTCTGATCCAATACAGTAAATGCCACTGCATCTCACCGTATTAATTCCATTTAACTTTCCCGTTAGCTATGGTGTGTGACCCTTAGGGATCATACAATACTGGTAATAAGTCCTAAACTTATAGATCAAGAGCGGACTCTAGCAAGCCATCATGATCACCCAGTATTTATGACTTATGTCTGATCTCGACACTTATCATACTTTCTAGAGATAGTACGGTAGATTTCAGGACATTCCCAACAATCTCCCACTTGTACTGGAATCCTACACAGGACATTCCCAACAATCTTCCGATTGTACTGGAATCCTACATTCCCTAGTCCTTTTGTCTTAATATCTCGATCTGGCATAAGGCAAGATGCGTGTCATCCTTATATAGCCAGACCATGTTTATCGGACCAGATTTGATACTGACAATTCAAACGACTTGGGCAAGTCCGTTTGGGAATGGCCATTCTCTTACCAGCTATCAAATCTCCGATTGGCCTAGAGATATTACCTCCGTTAAACGGCAGGGACAAATCCCATCTTGTTCCATCACTATGAACTACACAATTCATAATACACCCAACCAAGGTCCGTATAGCTCCCAGTTACGAAACAGCGTTAGACAATGATCAAAGCGCATTACTCCATGTGCAGCCACATGCATGCGAACTCAGGTCTAAGGACTATACTCTATAGTCGTATATGAGAACTTCTTATGACACAGATATTAATATCTTGCAGAGTTCTCATCAGCGGGCCATGTCCGGTCATATGCTCCCCTACATATACCTATGTGTCGACTTTGATGCCGCGCATCTATGACCCCTCGAAACCTGGTCATAAGTCTCAACACAATCTAGTCTCAACAGGTTGTTGTTGTTCCAATTTCAACAACCTTCGACTATGGACACTATGATTTATGTCACTTCGTTAAATATGGGGTTTCAGGATCAAGTCTACTCATGTACTTCGATGGCCCATATATAATGACATGAATCATTTTGGAACGATTATTTATATCACAGTTAAAATAATCCAGAAATCATCAGATTTCATAAACATAAAATATTATGTTTACATGAAACTTTCAAAACAACTAAGTAAAGCCCTTTACAAACTCCCACTGAAATTAAGACTATATCTTAATTTCACTCATCCTACAGCTACAGTCCGCGACTCGTGCTTAGGCATAAGGAGTGGCTTCGTTAATAGATTAGCAACGTTCTCATTCGATGAAACTTGCTTATCTACTTAACACCTCTGTCATTTATCTCACGGAATAGGTTATACCTACCCTCAAGGTGTTTGGACCTCTGATGTGCAGCTAGGCTCATCTATGTTGTGAATCACATCAAGTTCAGTGATGAACTCTTCTATCCAAACATCCTCTTTCGCCGCTTCTCAAGCTGCGAAATGTTCAGCTTAAGTCATGGAGTCAGCAACAGTGCCTTGCACCGCCAGTTAGACACAAGATATAGCCGGACTGTGACCAGGAATTATCTTTGTCTATTGGAAACTTGCCTTTCAGACTCTATCGACTTGTAGCACCTCACTTTCTCCGTAAATCAAGAACTTATCCTAAGTATTCCTCAAATACTTCAGAATATTCTTTACGGCAATCCAGTGATTCTTTGCTGGATTTGACTGGTCTTTACTTGTCTTGCTTAGCATTAAAGCAACATCAAAACAAGTACGTGCCATGGCATACATGATAGATCCAATTACCGTCGCATATGGAATCCTATCCATGCATTCAAGCTCAGCAGATATCGCAGGACACTGTATCTTACTTAATGAATTGCCATGTGACATTGGCATAAAACCCTTCTTGGATTGCTGATTACGTGTAGGACTTTGTCAATTTAAGAATCCTGACTTTGTCCTACCAGCTCTTTTGGATCTCTATCTTTAGATCCAAAATCCAAGAACATACGTGGCTTTACCCATGTCAATCACAAAACCAACTCCCAAGCCAGTCCTTTACCGACTGCAGTATTGGGACGTTATTTCCGAGAATCAGTATGTCATCGACATACACTATGAGAAATGCAACATCGCTCCCACTTATCTATTAGTAAACGCACAGTTCCATTTCGTTCCTGTTCAAGTCAAAACCTTGACTACTTCAACAGAACGAAGATTCTAACTCCGATATGTTTGCTTCCATCCATGAATGGATCGATGAAGCTAACTTACACAAATGTAATTTTTTGGAGTCCGGGCTCACTTTCGCTTCTTTGAATTTCGCAGATTCGTCGCTTTCAATGATCATCAGATCATGCGAACTTTCAATGATCATCAGGTTCAACTAATGACGAGAAATCACTCTCGGATTAGTGACTGATTCATTCATATCTGCGAACTTCAGGCTCTACAGGTGTAGATTCTACAGAAATCTGTAAATCCATCCGTTGCTTTCCCTCAACAGGTTGAGCAGCCTCCTGTATTTCTCGAATTTCTTCGAGTTATACTTTTACTCCCACTGTTCTTCTTGGAAAGTAACTTCCCTTCTTAGAAAACAGAACGGACGTAAAAGTAACAAGCCTTGGTTTCCTTAGGACAACCAGCGAAGTAGCACAACTACAAATACTCAGTAAAGACGAATTTGGATCGATTCCAATCCACATTTACGTGGTGTCTTTCAACTGATATTGGTGGAACTATTTCAGCGTAAACTTAGATATTTTAGAGCATTATTCTTAAAGAATATCATGGAAGATTCGTGTGACTCATCTTGAATCATTTCTAATAAGATCTGATTCTCTCTCACAGAAACACCTCCAGGTTTTCAGGAGAAATGAGCTGTGAAGCGACTTCACACTCATTCAGATGATCACACCATCAATGACTTAAGTATTCTCACTCGTGATCTAATCCAGAGTCTTAATACTTCTGTCACTCAGATTCTATGCCTCATTTTGGAACTCTTTCGATCATATCAAAGATTACGACTTGTGTCTCATCAAATGAACACAGTCACACTCACTGAAGTAATCAGTAGAGACAATGAAGTACAGGAAATTTTCTCTGGCATTACTGCTCATCGGACCACATACATGAGTATGTCCAATGTCCAATAAGCCTTTGGGCTTTTCTCTAGCTCGGCTAAGATGGGCCCTTTGTGTTTTGGTCCAGTAAGAAGAATTCAAGTCTCATAAGATATCCATTCAAATGAGCCCAAAAGTCCATAACTATGGGGTTTCTGAATCCGACTTACTCTATGTGACCAAAACATTTATGCCAAGAAAAATCAGGTTTAATTCATCAGATTTAAACCAATTCGGTATTTATGTTATATTTAGGCACTCTTTGGTTTAAGATATAAAACCCATTCCTTGAATAGGGTGCTACAATTAACATTTCATTAAGATCAAAAGAACAAAACTTGTCTTTATCAAAATGAAAAACATTCAAATTCTTTATAAGAAAATGAAAAACAACTCTGCTTAAAGCAGGTACATTGTAGCAATTACTTAATACAAAACCAAGCCTCAAAGGCATTTACAAGCGAAAACCCTACGGCTGAGGCAGCTTCCCAAGCTTTTCCAGATACGCAGTTCCACTTGCCCTTCCTTCAACGTTCTACTGTTGCTCAGGCTCTGCATATTATAACAAATATCAGTGCCACAATCAGTATCCAATACCTACAAGGTATAACTTGAAGTAATAACATGAATACCTGAGGAAGTAGTCTCATACATCAACTTTAACTCCTCATAATCTTCCATGAATTTAATGCAATCTCTTTTCCAATGCCCAGTCTCTTTACAGTAGCAGCACTTACCAACGTAAGAGGTATCTGACTCGGGCTCAAAAGACACACGCTTGCCATGATTCAAAATCTGGACAACTTTGTCTTCACCCTTGTCAGCATTAGGTTTAGTAAACCTACCCTTCTCATTCATGAGATTGTACAGGGTACTCTTCACGTTTGGCTCAACTGTCTTGAGCATATCATGCAGTTCAGTCAACGTCTTCGTTAAGCCTTTCTTGATATAGTTCCTTACGAACTTATCATAGCTTGACGGCAGTGACTGCAGAATGATCTCAGTTGCCAATTCCTGGCTAACTGGATAATCCAGTTTCCTCAGGTTATCAATGTAACCCATCATTTTACTGACATGAGGACTTACTGGATGATCATTTGGTAGCTTGCAGCTAGTGAGAGATTTAACCAACTGGTATCTCTCCACTCTTACCTGCTCCTGAAATTTCAATTTCAGGCTGCTGATCATCTCTATTGGCGACTCCATGTTCTCATATTGCTTCAGCAAATCTGAGTCCATGGTAGCCAATATCAGACCACGCACATCTACCGCATCATTATAATGCTTATTCCAAGCATCATATACTGCATGAGAGGCATTGGACCCGATCCTCACGGGGAGAGCTTTCTCAAGGACATAGTCCTTTCTCTCCTGCCTGAGAACTAGTCTCAGGTTCCGCGACCAAGTCAAGAAATTTGATCCGTTCAGTTTGTCCATCTCAAGGACATACCGGATCGAGAAAGTGTTTTGATTGTTTGTGCTCGTCATAGCTGAAATTTAGAGATAAATAGAGTTTTAGTTATTTAGTTCATAAAAGAGTAATCTTAATAACTTATAAGAAAACTCGCATTGCATTCAAAATTTCTTTGTTCAACCTCATAAGAATGCAATGATTCCGAGACCCATGTTCAGCTAAATCCAAAGTGGGCCACTGGCCGTCACCCGGAATTAGCTTTACTTGGTAAGCATACACACAGCTAGTTATAACCAATAACTCTCGGTTGTGAATTGGGCCCAAGGCCCAATACACCAGATGTCTCAAGGCCCGGGACTCCCGATAGCCCAGTCAAGGAAACCAATCTCTTACAGTCAAATAATCACTAAAGTCTGGGACTCCCAATGAAATTAGTGACTATATACTACTTTACTTACGCGAAAACAGACACCTCACACTGTAAGCCATATCTGTAATCGAATAAGTGTTAAGTAGCTGACAAGATTGGAAAGACATCCAAGCTTGATATTGTTTTTGAGGATTTTTAAGTTTTATTTCCAAAAATAGAAGATTACTATTTTGGGAAACTTTCTTATTTTAGAAACTTTCTAAATTTAGTAACTTACTAAAAATAGAAATTTCTAATTTAAATATTTCATTAAATATTTTGGGTTGGGTCACAAATTATAGGCCCAATTCTTTGGCCCAAGACCATAGAATTCCAGCTGGCCCAATAATTTGACATAACCGATCCGGTTTATTAATTCTGGTCCAAGACCAAATTAACTATCAAAACCATCGGTTATTTACTAAACCAGACCAGCTCTAAATTATTTGGTCCAACCAAATCAAACTTAGACCAGCCTTCGGTTTAGGTTAAAATTCAATTTTTGAATTTCAATCCAGTTTAACCAGAAATTAAATAATACCATGTATTAAATAATTTTTAGCAAACCGCGATTCGGGTTAACCGCTTGACCCACCAATTAAATTGGATCGGTTCAGTTAAATCCAAAACCGGGAAGAAACACCTAGTGTTTTAGCCAATTTGATTTAACTTGCGGTTTAAGGCTTTAAACACACAATTAACCGCCAATTAAATGGACCGGTTTAATCGGTGTGGTTTTGGGCAACGAACCGCGAAGCTCGGTTTAACCGATTGACTATTCGCGGGACGTAAAAATTTAACGGGCCAAACAAGCGGATCCAAGATCCAACTCGGCCCATTTACGCAATTTGTGGCCCATGATCCATCCGAGGCCCATGATCCAACAACGGTCGCTCACGATCGCAAACGATCGATCATCGCAACACACGATCATGGACGTCTCTCGGCATCATGGCACACGCAACGTGATCCAAGCTAGCCTCACGATCGCGAGATCGATCTCGGCCAACTACTCCACGCGGCCCATGTGATCATCACGGTCACGATCGCATACACACGATCTCATGCATCACTCGGCCATAATGCCACCGATCGATCATTATTAATTATCAAGTGATAATTATCACACTCGATCGAAACCAATTAGGGTTTCAATAATTGGCTCACATGATCACACGCCCACAATTAATTGGCTCACTCATTCGATTATTAATTGGCTCACACAATATCACACGCACACACAATATCACACGGCACACGCAATATCGTGAGCCAATTAGGGTTTAATTAATCAAACATTCATGAGCACACGCCACACGCAAACACAAATCGAGAGCCAATTAAAGAGCCAATTAATTAAACATGCCGAGACTTAAAACAAACGATTAGGGCATTAAGGTTTTAATAAATTTTAGCATAATTGATTCTCTAACACATTAAACAGCCCTATGATCCAAATTACAAGAAACCAACAACCTGGCTCTGATACCACTGAAGGATTATGGGTGTTTTCATGGTTTAATTCTCAATTACAACCTAACACAAATCCTTAAACAGATCTAGGTTCTTGCAAAACGAATCATAAAACCAACCTGTGACATTACCTTTTGCAGCGGATTAGAGATGGTAATGACAAGATCAGTTAGAACAGATGAACAACCTGCTCCTCCTTTGGTATCCACACTCTTACAAGCCGGGATGGCTGCTAGACCAAAGAGATGGATCAGATCAGAAAAGAGAGGTTCAAGAGAGAGAGATACTCGCGGCTCAGGTGGAGAAAAATCGCAGGGAAGCATCTCTTCCTTAGGGTTTCTCATTCCCTTTTGTCTCTCATTAATGGGCCCAAGTCATTAGACTAATGGCTCATTAATCTTTTGGGCCCAAGACACAAATCAGGCAAAAACATGCATTTTGTCTGGCCCAATTCTCTGATCCAATACAGTAAATGCCACTGCATCTCACCGTATTAATTCCATTTAACTTTCCCGTTAGCTATGGTGTGTGACCCTTAGGGATCATACAATACTGGTAATAAGTCCTAAACTTATAGATCAAGAGCGGACTCTAGCAAGCCATCATGATCACCCAGTATTTATGACTTATGTCTGATCTCGACACTTATCATACTTTCTAGAGATAGTACGGTAGATTTCAGGACATTCCCAACACAAGGTCCAATAAGCCTTTGGGCTTTTCTCTAGCTCGGCTAAAATGGGCCCTTTTTCTTTTGGTCCAGTAAGCAGAATTCAAGTCTCATAAGATATCCAATCAAATGAGCCCAAAAGTCCATAACTATGGGATTTCTGAATCCGACTCACTCTATGTGACCAAAACATTTACGCCAAGAAAAATCAGGTTTAATTCATCAGATTTAAACCAATTCGGTATTTATGTTACTTTTAGGCACTCTTTGGTTTAAGATATAAAACCCATTCCTTGAATAGGGTGCTACAATCAATATTTCATTAAGATCAAAAGAACAAAACTTGTCTTCTATCAAACTGAAAAACATTCAAATTCTTACAAGAAAATGAAAGACAACTCTGCTTAAAGCAGGTACATTGTAGCAATTACTTAATACAAAACCAAGCCTCAAAGGCATCTACAAGTGAAAACCCTATGGCTGAGGCAGCATCCATAGCTCCTTCTAGACATGCAGTTCCACTTGTCCTTCCTTCAACGTTCTACTGTTGCTTAGGCTCTGCATATTATAACAAATATCAGTGCCACAACCAGTATCCAATACCTATAAGGTAGAACTTGAAGTAATAACATGAATACCTGAGGAAGTAGTCTCATACATCAATTTCAACTCCTCATAATCTTCCATGAATTTAATGCAATCTCTCTTCCAATGCCCAGTCTCTTTACAGTAGCAGCACTTACCAACGTAAGAGGTATCTGACTCGGGCTCAGAAGACACACGCTTGCCATGATTCAAAATCTGGACAACTTTGTCTTCACCCTTGTCAGCACTAGGTTTAGTAAACCTACCCTTCTCCATTATGAGATTATACAGGGTACTCTTTACGTTTGGCTCAACTGTCTTGAGCATATCATGTAGTTCAGTCAGCGTCTTCGTTAAGCCTTTCTTGATATAGTTCCTTTTGAACTTATCATAGCTTGACGGCAGTGACTGCAGAATGATCTCAGTTGCCAATTCTTGGCTAACTGGATAATCCAGTTTCCTCAGGTTATCAATGTAACCCATCAATTTACTGACATGAGGACTTACTGGATGATCATTTGGTAGCTTGCAGCTAGTGAGAGACTTAACCAACTGGTATCTCTCCATTCTTACCTGCTCCTGAAATTTCAATTTCAGGCTGCTGATCATCTCTATTGGCGACTCCATGTTCTCATATTGCTTCAGCAAATCTGAGTCCATGGTAGCCAATATCAGACCACGCACATCTACCGCATCATTATAATGCTTATTCCAAGCATCATATACTGCATGAGAGGCATTGGACCCGATCCTCACGGGGAGAGCTCTCTCAAGGACATAGTCCTTTCTCTCCTGCCTGAGGACTAGCCTCAGGTTCCGCGACCAAGTCAAGAAATTTGATCCGTTCAGTTTGTCCATTTCAAGGACAGACCGGATCGAGAAAGTGTTTTGATTGTTTGTGCTAGTCATAACTGAAATTTAGAGATAAATAGAGTTTTAGTTATTTAGTTCATAAAAGAGTAATCTTAATAACTTATAAGAAAACTCGCATTGCATTCAAAATTTCTTTGTTTAACCTCATAAGAATGCAATGATTCCGAGACCCATGTTCAGCTAAATCCAAAGTGGGCCACTGGCCGTCACTCAGAAGTAGCTTTACTTGGTAAGCATACACACAGCTAGTTATATCCAATAACTCTCGGTTGTGAATTGGGCCCAAGGCCCAATACACCAGATGTCTCAAGGCCCGGGATTCCCGATGGCCCACTCAAGAAAACCAATCTCTTACAGCCAAATAATCACTAAAGTCTGGGACTCCCAATGAAATTAGTGACTATATACTTCTTTACTTACGCAAAAACAGACACCTCACACTGTAAGCCATATCTGTAATTGAATAAGCGTTAAGTAGCTGACAAGATTGGGCAAGACATCCAAGCTTGATATTTGTTTTGAGGATTTTAGATTTTCTTTCCAAAAATAGAAGATTACTATTTTGGGAAACTTACTTATTTTAGAAACTTTCTAAATTTAGAAACTTACTATATTTAGAAATTTCCTAACATGCCAAAATTAGAAACTTCTAATCAAAGAAACTTTCTAATTTAATATTTTTATTAAAGTTTTTGGATGGGTCACAAATTATAGGCCCAATTCTTGGCCCAAGACCACAGAATTCCAATTGGCCCAATAATTTGACATAACCGAGTCGGTTCATTAATTCTGGTCCAAGACCAAATTAACTACTAAATCCAACTGGTTATTTACTAAACCAGACCAGCTCTAAATTATTTGGTCCAACCAAATCAAACTTAGACCAGCCTTCGGTTTAGGTTAAAATTCAATTTTTGAATTTAAATCCGGTTTAACCAGAAATTAAATGATACCAATTGTATTAAATAATTTCCAGCAAACCGCGATTTGGATTAACCGCTTGAACCATGACTTTTTCAAATCACTTATTCTTAACAATAACGATTCTACAAATCATGAAAGTATATTATCAAAAACGATAATCACGATAATCCCCATCGAATGATAATTATTTAACAATCGATGTTGATCATTAACAACTCAAATCGATTTTGACCTTATCATTCACTAAAGGACAAAATCATTTTGAACAATCGATTTGATTCATAATAACAAGCCTTATACGAATCGATTCATTTGATTATTAAGCAAAGTCATCTTATCAACAATCATTCACGTTCATGCTTCACTTAAGACAAAACTATATCAAGGTAAAGTCAAAAAGCGATTGACAACCTTAACAAACCAAATCAACACGATCGTGACATTAACAAAGACAAACACTATTTGTCCTCTTTCAATTCAATAATGGATGACATTAGCGAGCGAATTCTCAATTCAACAAGGTCAACAATTATTCAATAAGTGATCGTAATATCGTTTTCATAATTCAACAATTAAACAATCGATTTGTTCAATTCGCTTATGACATTCAAATCACGATCATGAAAAATTAACAAGCGATTGATACAAAGACAACTTAAAACATTAAGCTTTTCTTATTTCTAGGTTTTCCAAGTTTCAATCAATTTTACTCATTAAAATCGATTCATCAAACTAATAAACAACCTAGTAAGATCCAAAAGGCAAAAACCTAACGACCTAGGCTCTGATACCACTGAAGGATTATGTGAGTTCATGGTGTAATTGTCAGATTACAACCTAGCACATAATCATCTAGGATCTAGGTGATTTGCAGTTGAATCATAAACAGATCAGGATCATTACCTTATGATTGCAGCGGATTAATCAATGGAATATCGAGATCTGCAAGAGCTGATGATTACCGGCTCCTCCTTAGGTATCCACACGCTTACAA
Organism: Orychophragmus violaceus; assembly: GCA_030180135.1. Taxonomy (NCBI): domain Eukaryota; kingdom Viridiplantae; phylum Streptophyta; class Magnoliopsida; order Brassicales; family Brassicaceae; genus Orychophragmus; species Orychophragmus violaceus. Next base: position 89,401,902 of record CM058238.1, read on the forward strand.
GCTATTGGATCAGGCTGCTAGACCAAGCTGGAATCAACAGAGAGAGAAGAAAAGAGAGGCCAAAAAAATCGCAGACAAAAAAACGTTAGGGCTTCCTGCGCCTCTCCTCTTCCTTATATGGGCCCAAGTAATTAAACTAATGGCTCATTAGGCTTTTGGGCCCAAGGCCCAAATCAGACAAAAGACTGTCTTTTGTCTGGCCCAATTCTCTGTACAAATACAGTAAATGCCTTGCATCTTACCGTATTAATTCCATTTTAACTTTCCCGTTAGCTATGGTGTGTGACCCTTAGGGATCATACAATACTGGTAATAAGTCCTAAACTTATAGATCATGAGCGGGCTCTAGCAAGTCATCATGATCACCCAGTATTTATGACTTATGTCTGATCTCGACACTTATCATACTTTCTAGAGATAGTACGGTAGATTTCAGGACATTCCCAAAAACTTTGACTCGGCTTTTGAGAGTTATTTTGACTCGGCTTTGTTAGTATCAAAGAGTATTTAAATACTTAATGAAAAGACCCACCTGATTTGGTTTCGCAGGCTTCCAAGACGATAAGTTTTCCTGAAAAATGAGGGTTTTTATTAGATTTGTGAATGTGCCGGTAAAGGCTGCCTACGTATCTCCCGAGGGAGAATCAAGTCACTCGTAGTTCATTTTTTTTTTTTTTTTTTTTTTTTTTTTTTTTTTTTTTTTTTTTTTTTTTTGCGCTGGCCTTGCCGTCTTAAAAGTACTCTTTCAGACTTGCCGAGTTCCAGGATCGCGGTAAAGCCTCGCCTTTCATGGACTCAAGTTCGTAGACTCCCGGCTTGACGACTTTCGTGACTTTGTAGGGTCCTTCCCATTTCGCTCCGAGTTTGTCTGCTCTCTATTCTTTGGTGTTTTCGTAAACTTTGCGAAGGACGTAGTCACCGACTTGAAAGTGTCTTTCCTTGACTTTCTGGTTGTAGTACCGAGCCGCGAGCTGTTGATAGTTTTGAATCCTGAGTAGCGCTCGATCCCGCTCTTCCTCTAAGGTGTCGAGAGCTTGAATTAGCATCTTTTCATTGATCTCAGTATGGTGCGGCATGAGAGACCGGCGGAGAGTGTAAATGTTATCTTCTGCTGGTACCATTGCTTCTACGCCAAAGGCTAAGGAGAATGGGGTGGCTCCTGTTGCCCTGCGGGGTGTCGTTCTATGTGACCAGAGGACGCCGTCTAACTCTTCTGCCCAAACTCCTTTTTTGCTCTCAAGGCGCTTTTTGATGCCGACGATGATGGTTTTATTCGTAGCTTCGGCTTGGCCATTCCCCTGAGGATACCTTGGTGTCGACTTGCTAAGGCGTATATCCCACTTCTTGCAGAATCCTTCGAATACTTTCAAGGTGAATTGTGATCCGTTATCTGTGACGATCTCGTAAGGCAGCCCGAAACGACATATTATGTATTTCCAGACGAAATTTTGAACCTGGACATCGTGGATCGCGACGTAAGCCTTGGCCTCTACCCACTTTGTGAAATAGTCGGTCATGATGAGCAGGAAACGTCTTTGATTGGATAATGGTAGCGGTCCACCGATATCCATTGCCCATCTGATAAATGGATAAGCTGCGGTTGATGTCGTGAGCAGCTCTGTAGGTCGGTGTATGAATGGCGCATGTCGCTGACACTTTTCACACTTGTTAGAAAAGGTCTCGCAATCGGTTGTCATAGTCGGCCAATAGTGACCGTTCAACTTGATTTTGAGGGCGAGAGACCTGCCTCCGGAGTGGTTCCCGCATGCTCCAGAGTGCGTCTCTTCGAGAACTCGACTTATTTCGTCTCCGTTTATGCATCTGAGGAGGATCTTGTTAGCAGAATATTTATAAAGGATACCGTCATGTATAGTGTATCGCGCGCTCTTGACTTTAAGTCGTCGTGCTTCCCATTTGTCTTCTGGAAGCTTTCCTTCTGTCAGGTATGCTCTTATTGGAAGTCGCCAATCCTCATTGTCGTTAGTTAGGACAGCGATGAGGTCGGTGTTCTTTGCCTGAATGTTGCAGCACATATCATCCTCGCCACTCTGGACTATTTCGTCAGGTTCTTCTTGATTGCTCTCAGGGGGCGGGATGCTTGGTTCATGGATCGTTTCTACCGGGATCCGTCAACAGAGATTGGGATTTGATGCCAGCGACGCGAGTGCGTCTGCCGGGGCATTTTCTTTCCTTGGTATCTGGACAATGTCGAAAAATTTGAAGGAACTGGTGAGCTCTAGTGCCGTCTTTCGGTAAGCTTCCATTCGCTCGTTTTTAGCTTCGTAGTCTCCAGTGATCTGGTTCGCTACAAGCATGGAATCACAATGGCCCAAGAGATGTCGTACTCCGATTTCTCTGGCTAGTCTGAGGCCGGCTAACAGGGCTTCATACTCGGTTGTGTTGTTGGACGCCGTGAAACCCAGCTTGAAGGACTGTTCTAGTATTTCGCCAGTCGGTGAAATGAGGCGTATCCCTATCCCGGCTCCTTTTTTCGATGAAGCCCCGTCGACGAACAACTTCCAATTTTATCCTCTATCTCGGTACCGACATCTAAATCGGGTGATAACTCAACAAGGAAATCAGCTATTACCTGCGACTTGGCGGTTGTCATGTTTCTGTATTCGATGTCGTACTCGCTTAACTCTATCGCCCATTTGGCCAGGCGGCCAGACTGTCCCGGGCTGTGAAGGATTGTTCGAAGAGGTTGACTACTTAATACGGCGATCGGATGTGACTGAAAATATGGTCGCAGCTTCCGTGCAGAGATGACGACTGCGAAGGCCAGTTTTTCCATTGCAGGATATCTGGTTTCGGCTCCGTTCATCGTTTTGCTTACGTAGAAGATCGGCTTCTGTTCCCCTCGATCTTCTCGAACTAGTACGCCACTGACTGCTGTCGTTGAGACGGCGATGTAAAGCAACAATGTCTCACCGTTCTCGGGTTTAGACAGTATCGGCGGGTTCGACAAGTAGTCCTTGAGTTGGATGAATGCCTCTTGACACTTATCGTCCCACACAAATCTTTTGTTCCCTCGCAGGAGCTCGTAAAAAGGCAGACATTTATCCGTTGACCGGGATATAAATCTGTTCAAGGCGGCTATGCGTCCAGTGAGGCGTTGTACCTCTCGAGTGTTCTTGGGAGATGGCAAGTCGATTATGGCTGTGATCTGCTTTGGATTAGCTTCTATTCCTCTCTGAGTGACCACGTACCCAAGGAACTCTCCTGATGTCACTCCGAACGTACACTTAGTTGGATTGAGCTTCATTCCGTACCGGTTAAGGATGTTGAAACATTCCTTCAAATGGCCCACATGCTGAGAGGCAATCAGAGACTTGACTAGCATGTCATAGATGTAAACCTCCATTGTTGTGCCGAGTTGTCCTGCAAACATCCGGTTTACCAGCCGCTGGTAGGTGGCGCCGGCGTTTTTGAGGCCGAAGGGCATGACTTTATAGCAATACGTACCGCGTTCAGTGATGAAGGCCGTCTTTTCTCTGTCGTCTGGGTTCATGAGGATTTGATTATATCCTGAGAACGCATCCATGAATGATAGCAATTCATTTCCGGCTGTTGCCTCAACAAGTCGGTCGATATGTGGCAGCGGAAAACTATCCTTTGGGCAGGCTTTGTTGAGATCTGTGAAATCAACACATACTCTCCACTTCCCGTTTTTATTTTTCACGACCACTGGATTAGCCAACCAGTCGGGGTATTTGACTTCTTGGATTAAACCGGCTTCAAGTAACTTCTCTACTTCATCGTTGACTGCTTTAGCCCTTTCAGGGCCGAGTTTTCGCCTCTTTTGCTTAACTGGTTTGTAAGTCGGATCCACATTCAGCTCGTGAGTTGTGATGGTTGGATTGATACCCTTCATGTCCTTCATTGTCCACGCAAACGGTGTAATGTTTTGCTGTAGGAAGGCGATCAATTCCCTTTTGATGTCGTCTGGCAGTTCCGCGCCAATCCCTACACACTTGCTTGCATCTGAGTCGTCGATGATGACTTGTTGGATCAGCTCTTTCTCTGGTCCTTTTCTTCCGTGCTCTGTATTGATCATGCACGAAGGCACTCTAATCTTATGTTCTCTTGCAAAACACGACCGGCTTGCGCTCTAGCATCCTTTGATTGTCTGAATTCCTTTAGGTGTCGGGAATTTCAGACATTGATGGTATGTCAAAGATACCGCCTTCATGCTGTATAGCCACGGAGTTCCGAGGATGACGTTATAGATGGTTGGCTTGTCAATGACATGAAACCTCACCAATCTGTTAACTCCTCCTGCGAAAACGGGCAACTTGATCGTTCCGATTGTGTACGTCGTCTCGCTTGTGAACCCGGTGAGCGGCTTGGCCTTTTGCTTGATATCCTCCTCCTTAATCTCCATCTTTTTGAGTGTATCCAGGAAAATTAAGTCTATCGAGCTCCCGGTGTCTACCAGTATTCGAGATACTTGGCAGCTTCCGATTAACAGCTCAACCACTAGCGGGTCGTTATGGGGGTAGTGAGTCCCATATAGGTCTTGGTCGGTAAAGATGACGGGTGGATCATCCGACAAGATTGGTTGAGGCGCTTTTTGCGCGGCTAACGCTAGGCGTTCGTAGACCTTGATTGACCGGACCGAATCGTTTACGGAGATTAGACCTCCCATGATCATGTTGATTCTTCGGACGGTTTTGGGGGTTTCCTCTTCGTCTTCTCCCTCCTCTTCTTCTCGGTTGCGTTTCAAAGCTATGCTTTTGATACGCCGTGGCGGCTTATCCTGCTTAGGAGCTTGCTCGTCGGCTTTGCCCTCCTTTTGTTTCCCCGATTCTTCCTTTTTCAACCTCTCAATAGCCGCCTTGATTTCTTCATCCGAGAGTCGGGAATAGAGTGCATTTCTGAGGTTCCGACATTCAGCCGTGTCGTGCGATGTAGCTTGATGGTACTCGCAGTACTTATCCCCGGTAGCGGAGGCTGCTCGTTGCGCCTTCCCCTTTGCTTCTTTGTTCCGTTTATTCCACGGTTTTGATGATCGGGATTTATAAGAGCTATCGGCAACCATCGTTTTGTCCCCTTTATCATAATGCTGTCTAGGTTCCCTTTCTTCCTTCTTGTCTGCTTGCTTGCCGGAACCGAATCTTTTTTCTAAAGCGACTTTTTTCTCCTCCAATTCCACGAACTTGTTTGCTCGGTGAAGCGCATCTTCGATGGTCAAGGGCGGGTTGACGACTAGATCTTGGTAAAAGGCGACTCGTGCCAGACGGCATTTGTCAAGGCCGCGATTGTGAATTTATCTGGAGCCTCTGCTCGTGTCATCACTGCCCTGAACCTCTCTATGAAGTCCTTCAAAGTTTCCTTTTTTTCTTGCGTCATGGACATCAATGCGCTTAGTGAAGTGTCCTTACGTTTGTAGGCGAAATGATGCCTCACGAAAGCCCATGTGAGGTCAGAAAAGCTGTCGATTGATTTGGATGGGAGTCGTGAGAACCAGTTTAATGCGTCCCCCTCGAGGGTTTCGGTGAATAGTTGGCAGAAACCGATGTCACGCTCCTCGCTTGATGAAAACCGTGCCTTTGCCGCCATGATTTTGAACGTTGTAAGATGGGTCGCTGGATCTTTTGTGCCGTCGTACATCGGCAATCTGAGCTTCTCCCTCTGTCTTATGTACGTGTTTGTGATGCGCGAGGTGAAGGGTGTCCTCCGAGTCTCCTCGATGATTCGGTCGATCTCTGGTGCGGACCCCTTAACGCCATGGACCTCCCCTTTTAACTCTTTTAGGGTGTCTCTGAGCTCAGTCAGCTGTTTCTCGACATGGTTGCGACTTGCTCCGCGAATAGACGCTCCATGATTTTTCTCGTGTGACATACTTCGCTCATGGCGATAGTTATCACGGTGCGAGCCGTTCTCATGTCGCGAATTTCGTCTGTGGCGCATGTCCCGTGTCTGGTGACTGGTGCGTTCATCCTTATCGGGTAAGTATCTCTCATCGCTCCAGTCGTCCCGTCTCCGACTTTCGCTCCGTTTGGGTTCCTCGGACCCTTCCTTCCGATGTGAGCTCCGCTCGCGAGTATCCTTCTTGTTGCTTTCCTTGTGCGGGTTGCTCCTGGACTCGCTGCTACGGCTTTGTTCATGGTGGCTTTCCTCAGATGTATCATAGACCAGCCGTCTGGCGACTTTGTCTTTCACCTTTGGAGGCACCTCTCTCTTGGACTTTCTAGACTGTGGGTCCGAACGGATCTTTGCTTGCTCCGTCTGCAGTAGGTCGATTTTCTCTGAGAATGTTTTGATCAAGTCGTTCTGCGACTCGATCTTGGCCATCAGAGTGGCTAAGACCTTGTCTTGCTCGATTTGAGCTGCTGTTTCGCTGAGTGACGGGGCATGTTTGCCGTCATCTCGAGCTTTGTTTGTCTTGGCGGCGTCTCGCGGCTGCTGGCCGCCTTTCGCCGCGTCGTCTTCGTGATCACTCTGGTCGTAATCACTTTCTTCATGATCGCTTAGTTCAACCCTAGGGTTATCTGGATCGATTTCCTTACGGTTTCCCGACATCTCGTTCAGAAATTTCTCTTAGAAATCCCCACAGTCGGCGCCAATTGTAAGATCTCAACTCGGTCTATCCAAAGATAGCAAGAGTTTTAGGTTAGAAATTAGGGATTCTAAAAGAAGAATTTGGGAACACGGTGAGATTTGTGAATTTAGGGTTTGTAAGCCGGTGTTTCCGAGATGGAAGCCGGTAAAAGAGAATTGTGAAAGTCGCCGGAGAGATTTTAGGTTTAAACTCGCTCTAAAGTCTCTCTGGCCAAGAATATTCAGAAAAGCGTATCCTTTATTGAATATTGGGGTTCCCTTATATAGGGTTACAAGTCGGTTTATATGAAAAAGAAAAATAAGAGATAATTACGAATATTTCCTAATAACTCGGCTTCGCCTTTATACGGAATATTTCCTTTTACCGACTTTCTTGCACGGCGCCTTTGGACCAGACACCTTCCAAACCCTAATATGAAAGCCGTCTATCCCAAGTTCGGTTTAACCTAAGTTTTACCGCCTTGGGCTTTATTTCCGACTTCCCACTTTGTGCCGATCTAAACTCATGAATAGGCCTTCTTTGAAAAGTGCTAATCTTGACTCCAAGAGTTATCTATCTTTTGTCTTTATCACACGAAAGATTATTGTTGGGATAATTTTCCCAACAATTTGTTATGGCTTTTGCTTGTTTCGGGTGGTCTCTGAAGCTGTCTCTTACTTTTGCATCAACGCCTCCCTTCTTGTCATTGCGGGATGATGTGGCTGTTTCAAGTTTTGCTCTCAGTTTGGCGTAGTGTTTCTTTCATCTTTGTCGCAAGCGTCTATGGTTACTTCGTGCCTTAATTCTACGTGTAACGTGGCGGTTCTTGGTCAGGTTCTTCTGTAGAACTGAAAATTAGGTTGAATCTCATATTGATCTTTCATGTTCTTTCTTTTTTTTTGTCTAAGGTAGATTGGGCTTTTGTTGATGGTGAGAGTCACTCCCTGCTTTTTCTTTTACTTTGCTTCTTCTCGTGCTTGTGTGTCTTTTTAGTGTCTGCTTGCTTTCGTTTGTTGTTAGTTATATATGTTTATTCAAGTCGCATTTGTTTCTGCTTCTACTTCCATAAGTTTTGTTTTAGCTATACTTTCTGGTGCTGTACTTCATCTTTTTCGTCTCAACAATCTGATTAAAACCGGCTACGTGTATCGGACTTGACGAATATACAATTAATTTTTTCTAAGATATTTAGAAACAAGAAAAAAGAAAAACCGAATAAGTAACAAAGAACATATTTTTCTCCTATTTTTACATATAATCCGAGAATAATTCTTTATCCTAGTTGACAAAAAAAAAAAAAAATAATTCTTTATCCTATGTCTTTCCTAAAAAGAGTGTTCTCTCAAAGCCCTAACGAATCATATTCCGCCGCTGGCTGTGGCGGCACTGTTTACAACCCAAGAGAGATCAAAACTTGCCGGAGCAGAGTTACCGGAAAATCTATCTCCGACGGCAAATTCCTCCAATCCCTCGAAGAAATCCTCACTCACCACCGTATCCGACAAAGACAACAGATCCTCGTCTCCGTCAAGATCTCCGACCGCTAGATCCTCCACAGGCAAGACAAATTCGTCGGCTGACGTCACTGGAGACGATGAATAATTAGCAATCGTGGTCGTCGGAGATTTAGTCGTCGGCTGATCAGATGATTTTTGACGGGTACTTCCGGCGAGAGAATTACGGTGTGTAGGAGCTGGGTGGTTGTGCTCCGCCGTGTAAGTGACGATGAACATATTCGGGTCGGATCTGTTTCGCTCCACTTGTTTACGGGCTAAACATCCTTTCGATGTACTGCATCTGTAATATCCTCTGTTTTTAACGAAAATAAAAGAAATAAATTTAGACACAAACTAAAAGCAAACAGAATCACAAAAACAGACAAGGGTTCTGTCTTGAAAGAATACACACATTTATAAGTCTTTAAAGAACAATAAATGAATTTTCTGTAAAGATTTAATCTTTTTTTTTGGTAAAGATTTAACCTTGGATATGGTGAACCTTTGATGGGTTTCTGTCCGTACTTTCGCCATGCCCAGACATCGGAGTTTAAAGCTTCTGCTGCTACATGACACACTTTCTTATGCTGTATCTTTCTGAAACAAGCACAACAAAACACAGAGACTTTTTAGACAACTACACACGAAACAAATCGAAATTATATTTGATGGGTTCGACAAAAGATACGACAAATGTTGAAAATTTGAAATTAAATTGATGGGTTCAGCAAATAAAACGCAAAATTTCATAAATGCCTTGATGGGTTCAACAAAAGGTGTAAGCTTTATGGGTTATTGTTGAACTGGTGGAAAGAAATCGAACCTTCTTTTAGATCTAGAGGTATTGGAGCCTGTGGGTTTGCTAGTGACGCTACCGGAAGAAGCAGAGACAGAAAGAGGACGTTTCTGGTTTTGTCTCTGTCTGGGTTCTTCTGGATAATTAAGACAAGAAAACGAGGATGCATTTGATTCTTGTGTGAACGGTGTGTAGAGATCTCGAATCTCTCCAAAGACGACGGTGTTACTCTGACGTTCGAAGGTGAATACAGGGTTCGTCGTGTGAGATGAAACTCCGCTGGAGAAGACGGTGGTTGTGGTGGTTGCTGATGAACTCACGGCTGAGCAACCCCTGACTACGGCGTGGAGATCCCAATCGTCGGCCATTGATTTGGTTTCTCAGGAGAGACAAGACCAAGCTTTCTGAGAATCTCTGAGGAGAGAAGATAAAGCAGAGGAGACAAAAGAGAGCGCTGACTTTTGAAGGGTAGAGAGATATCTTTATAAAGAGAGAGTGAGAGGTGGCAAATTAAAAAAGGGTTGAAAATGGAGGTGATATTTTTTATTAAATTATTATAAAATACAGTGTAAAATACTCCCTCTGTTTCAAAATGTAAGTAGTTTTAGCTATTTTTGTTTGTTTCATATTATAAGTTGTTTTCATATATCTAGACAACTTTTAGCTTTATCAAAAACTGTGCACCCAATCATAATTTATGGTTTCTTTTTATGATTGGTTAAACTGTTTTTAATTATATCTTTATTATTATTTTTAAATCAGAAAGTAAATTTCTTAATCTTTGTGTTTTTAACCAAAACTACTTACATTTTGAAACAGAGGGAGTACAATTTTGTTCTCTTCTCTTCTAATTTTGACAAAACCAAATGTGAACCATTTATTTATATATCTTTCTTTTTATATCCATTTATAGATCTCACTTAGGTGAGTTTATTAATTGATAAAGATCTATACACAATATTACTCGAAAATATATACTAGCTTTCTAGACGAGCTGAAATTATATTGTTGTTAATTTTAAAAAAAAAATATATATAAATAGATTATCCAAACAATTGAAATCATGTAGTACGGACGGGGTACTAAATTAATTACAAAACATGAAATTAGTAACATATACTGTAAATAAACAATGGCTGTGAATGGTATGTAACTTTTTCACGTTTTTACGTTTTGAAAACGTGATTCCGCCGAATACATACCATTCACAATTAAACGCACGGGATGATGAAACGTGGAAATTAACAAGTGATTTTTAAATTTATCCCACACGTTTTGATTTTATAACTAGAAAAATCAAAACTTCATTCATCTACTAAATAGTAGCTTTTTGTTATTCAGCTGTTTTACAATTCCGTCCAGTTTAGATTTATTCCGTTCCAGTGATTTCACTATTTCTTGATTCAGTTATTCCGCTATTCTGCGATTCAGCTGACATACCATTCAACGTGTGAACACGTTACAATTTTACAAATCTAGAGAGGAAGTATGTGCTTGGAGAGGGTATCTCGATGCTCTTATCCTCTCTTTGTCGACTAGTGTTGGTCACTAAAACCAGAAGTGGTTTCTGGTTTGTAGTTTTTGGTTGACTTTTGTAATTTGTCAAAGGCTTTGAATAATCTCTAATAAATCCTTCTTTTGTCAACCTCACACTCCTTTGAACATTTCCACGCGTCTTACTAACACGCGCTTTTGACATTGTTTATAAAATAGTGGGAAACCATACTGTCGTTGTAGTGCCACCTTTTTATCGATGCGCACAATAAGTAAAAAATAGTTTAAGCTTTTTACCTTTTTAACATTGTTGGAGTCAAGATTATCACTCTTCCTAAAAGGTCTATTCAAGAATTTAGGTCGGCCCAGAAAGAAAAATCGATTTAGAGCCCAAGTCGGTAAAATTCGGTTAAACCCGACCCGATTCCGTCGGCTTATATCTAGGGTTACGAAGAGAGCGGATTAAAGATAAGGTCAAATCAGCGTGAAGTATAGCGGCGTTCAGATATGGAAAATATCCCGATATTCGATGCCGAGATATTAGAAAAGATTCGTATTTACCTTAATTTCCTTTTATTTGATTAAACCGACTTTGTAACCCTATAAAAAGGATCTCATAATTCAATAAACACACGCTTTTCATAATACTTTTACATGAGAGACTTAGTAAACCGACTTCGACCTAATCTCTCTCCGACGACTTAGACACCTTCTCTTTGCCGCTTTATTCCATCCCGGAAACCTAAAGCGAAACCCTAATTTTCATATTCTCACCGTGTTCTTAAATCCTCTTTTAGAATCCCTTAAGAACAAACCCTAAAATTCTTGTTATCTTCGGATACGCGGAATTGAGATCTTACAATTAGCGCCGACTGTGGGGATTTCTAAGAGAAATTTCTGAACGAGATGCATGGAAGTGACAACGAGATCAATCCGGATGAAAACCCAAGGGTTGAAACCGAAGGAAGTGATTATGAGCTAAGTGATCACGACGATGACAACGAGGCACTCGACGGCGAACAACCACGAGTTGCCAAGACAAAGAAGGGTCGAGACGACGGTAAACGTATCCCGTCACTCGACAAAACGGCGGAGCAAGTCGAGAAAGACGAAGTTCTAGCCACTTTGATAGCAAAAATCGATTCACAGAACGATTTAATCAAATCATTTTCGGAAAGAATCGACATGTTGCAGTCTGAGCACGACCGAATTCGTTCAGACCAACAGTCGAGGAAATCCAAACGCGAGGTCCCTCCAAAGGTAAAAGATAATTTTTCTAGACGACTAGTCTATGAAACACCCGAAGGAGACCGTCAAGAACAAAGCCAAGACGGCGAACCCAAGAGAAACTCACGCCGAGAGCGCGGTGAGGGAGACAAGCATGAACGAGGCTCGCATCGAAAAAGAAACTCAAGTGAACCCAATAAAAGTTCACACCGAGAGCGAGACGACTCGTATAAGGAGAGATACTCACCCAACAGAGATCTAGAAGACGAATACGAACAAGCCAATTATGAGACTCGGCACGACCGAGGCTCGCATCGCATACGGAACTCGCGACGTGAGAATGACTCGCGCCGGGACAACCATCGCTACGAGCGAGGTACATCCCACGAGGAAACTCATGAAACGCCTGTTCGCGGAGCAAGTCGTAACCAAGTCGAGAAGCAGTTGACCGAGCTCAAAGACACCCTCAAGGAACTAAAGGGCGAGGTTCACAGCGTCAAAGGATCTGCCCCATAGATTGACCGAATCATCGAAGAAACTCAGAGGACACCTTTCTCGTCGCGCATCACAAATACATATATCCGTCAACAGGAAATGCTCAGACTGCCGATGTACAATGGGACGAAAGATCCAGCCACTCATCTAACGACTTTCAAGATCATGGCAACAAAGGCGCGATTCTCGTCAACCAGAGAACGTGATATCGGCTTTTGTCAACTATTCGCCAAAACCCTAGAAGGATATGCACTGACTTGGTTTTCTCGGCTCCCACCCAAGTCAATCAACTGTTTCCCCGATCTTACAAGAGCATTCGTAAGACATCACTTTGCCTACGTAAACAAGGATACCTCGCTAAACGCGCTAATGTCCATGTCGCAAGAAAAGAAGGAAACGTTGAGAGCCTTCGTAGATCGATTCAAAGCAACTATGACGCGGACAGAAGCCCCAGATAAATTCACTATCGCGGCTCTAACAAACGCCGTCTGGCACGAGTAACATTTTTACCAGGATCTAGTCGTCAACCCGCCATTGACCATCGAAGACGCCCTTCATCGAGCAAACAAATTCGTAGAATTGGATGAGAAAAAGGTGGCTCTGGCCAAGAAATTCGGCATTCGGCTCTGTAAAGCAGACCAATAAAAAGGAGGATAGAGAACCAAGAAAACATTACGACAAAGGATCCAAGACGACAATGGTTGTCGGCAACACCGGTAAACAGCGTTCATCGAAACCTTGGAACAAGTGGAGCAAGGAGGACAAGGAGACGGCGCCACAAGATGCTTCCACATCGGAAGAAAAGTATTGCGAGTACCATAAAGCCACCTCGCACGATACTTCGGATTGTCGAAACCTCAAAGATGCACTGTATGCTCGAATCTCAAGCGAAGAGATAAAAGCAGCAATAGACAGATTGAGGGAAAAATCGAAACGAGTCCGAGAAGAACAAAAGGTCGATGGACAAGCGCCCAAGCAAGGCAAGCAACAACGGCGCATTAAAGGCATAGCTTTGAAGCGTAACCGAGATGAGGAAGAAGAAGACGAAGAAGAGACTCCTAAAGCCGTCCGAAGAATCAACATGATTATAGGCGGCATGATCTCCGTAAACGACTCGGTTCGATCAATCAAGGTATACGAGCGCCCGGCGTTAGCCGCGCAAAATGCACCTCAACCAGTCCTATCTGATGATCCTCCCGTCATCTTCACCGACCAGGATCTCTACGGGACCCATTATCCTCATAACGATCCACTGGTAATTGAGCTCCTCATCGGAAGCTTTCAGGTATCTCGAATCTTAGTCGATACAGGTAGCTCGATTGATCTAATCTTTCTAGATACGCTCAAAAAGATGGAGATCAAGGAAGAAGACATCAAACAGAAAGCCAAGCCGCTCACCGGTTTTACTAGCGAGACGACATACACGATCGGAACAATCAAACTACCGGTTTACGCATGAGGAGTTAACAGAATGGTAAAGTTTCATGTCATTGACAAACCGACCATTTACAACATTATTCTCGGCACACCATGGCTATACAGAATGAAGGCGGTATCTTCGACCTATCATCAATGTATGAAGTTCCCGACACCTAGGGGAATCCAGACGAATAAAGGATGTCAAAGAGCAAGTCGGTCATGTTTCGCAAGAGAGCACATGATAAGGGTACCGTCATGCATGGTCAACACTGAGCAAGGCAGAAAGGGCCCAGAAAAAGAGCTTATCCAGCAAATCGTCATCGATGACTCTGATGCAAACAAATACGTAGGGATCGGTGCGGAATTGCCTGAAAATATCAAAAATGAGCTAATCGCCTTCTTACGGCAAAACGTTGCGACCTTCGCATGGTCAGTCAAGGATATGAAAGGTATCCATCCGACGATCACAACTCACGAGCTCAATGTCGACCCGACTTACAAGCCAATTAAGCAAAAAAGGCGTAAGCTCGGTCCAGAAAGAGCCAAAGCCGTCAATGACGAAGTGGACAAATTACTTGATGCCGACTCAATTCAGGAAGTTAAGTATCCCGACTGGCTTGCCAATCCGGTCGTTGTTAAGAAGAAAAACGGGAAGTGGAGAGTCTGTGTCGACTTCACCGATCTCAAAAAAAGCCTGTCCAAAGGACAACTTTCCTTTGCCGCATATCGATAGACATGTTGAAGCCACGTCAGGGAACAAATAGCTTTCGTTTATGGATGCGTTTTCAGGATACAATCAAATTCTTATGAATCCAGACGATCGGGAGAAGACGGCATTCATCACGGAATGCGGCACCTATTGCTACAAGGTCATGCCATTTGGCCTTAAGAACGCCGGAGCTACATACCAACGAATGGTCAACCGAATGTTCGCAGGACAACTCGGTACAACAATGGAGGTATACATCGACGACATGTTGGTTAAATCCTTAGTTACCTCTCAGCATGTCAGCCATCTAAAAGAATGTTTTAACATCCTCAACCGATATGGAATGAAGCTTAACCCGGCCAAGTGTACATTCGGAGTAACATCAGAAGAATTCCTCGGATACGTGGTCACCCAAAGGGGAATAGAAGCTAATCCAAAACAGATTTCGCCAATAATTGACTTACCGTCTCCCAAGAATACACGAGAGGTACAACGTCTAACCGGTCGCATAGCCGCCCTGAACAGAATCATATCTCATTCGACGGACAAATGCTTACCTTTATATGAGCTCCTCCGGGGAAACAAAAGATTCATATGGGACGACAAGTGTCAGGAGGCATTCATTCAGCTCAAAGACTACTTATCAAACCTGCCAATACTCTCAAAGCCAGAAAACGGCGAAACACTTTTTCTGTACATCACGGTTTCAACAACTGCAGTCAGTGGTGTACTGGTTCGAGAAGATCGTGGGGAGCAAAAGCCGATCTTTTATGTAAGCAAGACGATGAATGGGGCCGAGACCAGGTATCCCGCAATGGAAAAACTCTCTCTCGCAGTCGTTCTCTCGGCACGGAAGTTACGATCTTACTTCCAGTCACACTCAATTGCCGTGTTGAGTAGCCAGCCTCTTCGGACAATCTTACACAACCCAGGACAATCTGGCCGCCTGGCGAAGTGGGCAGTAGAACTCAGCGAGTACGACATCGAATACATAAACATGACGACCGCTAAATCTCAGATAATAGCAGATTTCCTTGTAGAATTATCACCTAAACTAGATGTAGATACTCAGGAAGAAGACAAGATCTGGAAACTATTTGTCGACGGCGCATCATCAAAACGAGGAGCCGGGATAGGAGTGCGTCTCATATCACCAACCGGAGAAGCGCTAGAACAGTCCTTTAAACTGGGTTTCACGGCATCTAACAATACAACCGAGTATGAGGCTCTGTTAGCCGGTCTCAGACTAGCTAGAGAAATCGGAGTACGACATCTCTTGGCCCATTGCGACTCCATGCTTGTTGCGAATCAAATCAACGGAGATTACGAAGCTAAAAACGAGCGAATGGAAGCCTATCAAAAGGCGGCATTGGAGCTTACCAGCTCTTTCGAGTTCTTTGATATTGTCCAGATACCGAGGAAAGAAAATGCCCCAGCAGATGCACTCGCATCTTTGGCATCGAATCCCGACCTCTGTCGATGAATCCAGTGGAGACAATTCACGAACCAAGTATCCCACCACCCGAGAGCAACCACGAAGAATCCACTTCCGACGATGTCATTCTCGCGATCCAACAGGGTGGCCAAGACGACAGGTGTCCTGATAGACAAGCAAAAGTCACCAATCTCATTGCACTCCTAACAGACGACAATAAGGATTGGCGACAAGAAATAAAAACGTATCTGGCGGAAGGAAAACTTCATTGCACTCCTAACAGACGACAATAAGGATTGGCGACAAGAATTTTAGGGTTAGACATCTTCTCTTTGCCGCTTTATTCCATCCCGGAAACCTAAAGCGAAACCCCTAATTTTCATATTCTCACCGTGTTCTTAAATCCTCTTTTAGAATCCCTTAAGAACAAACCCTAAAATTCTTGTTATCTTCGGATACGCGGAATTGAGATCTTACAATTAGCGCCGACTGTGGGGATTTCTAAGAGAAATTTCTGAACGAGATGCCTGGAAGTGACAACGAGATCAATCCGGATGAAAACCCAAGGGTTGAAACCGAAGGAAGTGATTATGAGCTAAGTGATCACGACGATGACAACGAGGCACTCGACGGTGAACAACCACGAGTTGCCAAGACAAAGAAGGGTCGAGACGACGGTAAACGTATCCCGTCACTCGACAAAACGGCGGAGCAAGTCGAGAAAGACGAAGTTTTAGCCACTTTGATAGCAAAAATCGATTTACAGAATGATTTAATCAAAGAATTTTTGGAAAGAATCGACATGTTGCAGTCTGAGCACGACCGAATTCGTTCAGACCAACAGTCGAGGAAATCCAAACGCGAGGTCCCTCCAAAGGTAAAAGATAAATTCGCTAGACGACTAGTCTATGAAACACCCGAAGGAGACCGTCAAGAACAAAGCCAAGACGGCGAACCCAAGAGAAACTCACGCCGAGAGCGCGGTGAGGGAGACAAGCATGAACGAGGCTCGCATCGAAAAAGAAACTCAAGTGAACCCAAGAAAAGTTCACACCGAGAGCGAGACGACTCGTATAAGGAGAGATACTCACCCAACAGAGATCTAGAAGACGAATACGAACAAGCCAATTATGAGACTCGGCACGACCGAGGCTCGCATCGCATACGGAACTCGCGACGTGAGAATGACTCACGCCGGGACAACCATCGCTACGAGCGAGGTACATCCCACGAGGAAACTCATGAAACGCCTGTTCGCGGAGCAAGTCGTAACCAAGTCGAGAAGCAGTTGACCGAGCTCAAAGACACCCTCAAGGAACTAAAGGGCGAGGTTCACAGCGTCAAAGGATCTGCCCCATAGATTGACCGAATAATCTAAGAAACTCAAAGGACACCTTTCACGTCGCGCATCACAAATACATACATCCGTCAAAAGGAAATGCTCATACTGCCGATGTACAATGGGACGAAAGATCCAGCCACTCATCTAACGACTTTCAAGATCATGGCAGCAAAGGCGCGATTCTCGTCAACCAGAGAACGTGATATCGGCTTTTGTCAACTATTCGCCAAAACCCTAGAAGGAGATGCACTGACTTGGTTTTCTCAGCTCCCGCCCAAGTCAATCAACTGTTTCCCCGATCTTACAAGAGCATTCGTAAGACATCACTTTGCCTACGTAAACAAGGATACCTCGCTAAACGCGCTAATGTCCATGTCGCAAGAAAAGAAAGAAACGTTGAGAGCCTTCGTAGATCGATTCAAAGCAAACATGACGCGGACAGAAGCCCCAAATAAATTCACTATCGCGGCTCTAACAAACGCCGTCTGGCACGAGTCACATTTTTACCAGGATCTAGTCGTCAACCCGCCATTGACCATCGAAGACGCCCTTCATCGAGCAAAAAAATTCGTAGAATTGGATGAGAAAAGGTGGCTCTGGCCAAGAAATTCGGCATTCGGCTCTGTAAAGCAGACCAATAAAAAGGAGGATAGAGAACCAAGAAAACATTACGACAAAGGAGCCAAGACGACAATGGTTGTCGGCAACACCGGTAAACAGTGTTCATCGAAACCTTGGAACAAGTGGAGCAAGGAGGACAAGGAGACGGCGCCACAAGCTGCTTCCACATCGGAAGAAAATTATTGCGAGTACCATAAAGCCACCTCGCACGATACTTCGGATTGTCGAAACCTCAAAGATGCATTGTATGCTCGAATATCAAGCGAAGAGATAAAAGCAGCAATAGACAGATTGAGGGAAAAATCGAAACGAGTTCGAGAAGAACAAAAGGTCGATGGACAAGCGCCCAAGCAAGGCAAGCAACAACGGCGCATTAAAGGCATAGATTTGAAGCGTAACCGAGATGAGGAAGAAGAAGACGAAGAAGAGACTCCTAAAGCCGTCCGAAGAATCAACATGATTATGGGCGGCATGATCTCCGTAAACGACTCGGTTCGATCAATCAAGGTATACGAGCGCCCGGCGTTAGTGATAGGTTCTAAGTTTTCCCTATACTAAAACTGCAAGTGAACAGCAATGTCAAAGTAGTATATAGGGTTATCGAATCCACAGGGACACTTGGTCTCAAGAGAATCAAACTGTAGGAATAAATACTAGAAATAAGCAAGTAGTCTATGAAATAAATTGCGGTGCGAGAAAGTAAATCAGTAGCAGAGATTAACGGTTGTGAAGCAAGTAATTAAAAGCGTCAAGCCTAGGGTATTCTCAGGAAATCAGACAAGCAGACAGTTCATTCAGCAAGGATCTAATTAAGAACGGTTCTAGAACTCAAAACACAGATATATAATTAACCAAATTCCTTTGCGATAATTCTCTAAGTCTAAGTGCAGCAAACCAAACTTTCGTTTGCGAGAACTAACATATTAAACTAGCAATAAGTCCAAGTTTGATATTTTCACAATTATCCTAAACCAAACTTCCGTTTGCGCAAAGTTTAATTGCCCAATTTAATTAGTTCAGATTCCTAAACCCCACTTCCGTGACGTATTTAGCAACCTAAGATCTAGATTCTAATTGATCAGGTTAGAACTAGCTTTAAGCACAATTAAATTGAAGAACAGATATAGTTATGAATCCTTAACTGAATTTGAACAAGTCTAGCAAGTCATGAAATCCTATGTGAGAAACCCTAAACCTAACTATGGATCTACTCAGACATAGATAATGAAATCATAATCATAAAATGAATAAATTGCATAAAAGAATAAGAGTAAAAGGGGTTCGAAATCTTCTCCAAATACAGATGATGTAACAGGTTCAGATCAGCCCCAAAAAGCTCTAAAATCCTCTGCTCTTAATTATCAAAGTGTATGGTAAAAAGTATATAGCGTCTCTAATAAAAACTCTAAAAACTCTATTATATAGGCATAATCTCGGCCAAGGGCTTCTTTGTAAATATCAGGAACTTCTGGATCAAAGTGCAAATTCTTCACTCTTCTAAACCGCCGAGTTTTTGGCCCATCTCGCTGGTGCATCGATCGATGCTAGAGTGCAACGATCGACACCTTCCTCTGTTTCGGAAAGTGAACTCTATCTCTCGGCCAAACACTCCAAAAATCTCCAAAATGCTCCATTATCTCCAATTCAGCTCCAAACCTGATTATACCTGTAAAAGACTCTAAACAAAGACAAAAGACACTAAAAACACACTTATATCATGGTCTAAAACTAGTAAAAACCATGATATATCAGTTAGCCGCGCAAAATGCACCTCAACCAGTCCTATCTGATGATACTCCCGTCATCTTTACCGACCAAGATCTCTACGGGACCCATTATCCTCATAACGATCCACTGGTAATTGAGCTCCTCATCGGAAGCTTTCAGGTATCTCAAATCTTAGTTGATACAGGTAGCTCGATTGATCTAATCTTTCTAGATACGCTAAAAAAGATGGAGATCAAGGAAGAAGACATCAAACAGAAAGCCAAGCCGCTCACCGGTTTTACTAGCGAGACGACATACACGATCGGAACGATCAAACTACCGGTTTACGCATGAGGAGTTAACAGAATGATAAAGTTTCATGTCATTGACAAACCGACCATTTACAACATTATTCTCAGTACACCATGGCTATACAGCATGAAGGCGGTATCTTCGACCTATCATCAATGTATGAAGTTCCCGACACCTAGGGGAATCCGGACGATTAAAGGATGTCAAAGAGCAAGTCGGTCATGTTTCGCAAGAGAGCACATGATAAGGGTACCGTCATGCATGGTCAACACTGAGCAAGGCAGAAAGGGCCCAGAAAAAGAGCTTATCCAGCAAATCGTCATCGATGACTCTGATGCAAACAAATGCGTAGGGATCGGTGCGGAATTGCCTGAAAAATGAGCTAATCGCCTTCTTACGGCAAAACGTTACGACCTTCACATGGTCAGTCAAGGATATGGAAGGTATCCATCCGACGATCACAACTCACGAGCTCAATGTCGACCCGACTTACAAGCCAATTAAGCAAAAAAAGCGTAAGCTCGGTCCAGAAAGAGCCAAAGCCGTCAATGACGAAGTGGACAAATTACTTGATGCCGGCTCAATTCAGGAAGTTAAGTATCCCGACTGGCTTGCCAATCCGGTCGTTGTTAAGAAGAAAAACGGGAAGTGGAGAGTCTGTATCGACTTCACAGATCTCAAAAAAGCCTGTCCAAAGGACAACTTTCCTTTTCTGCATATCGATAGACATGTTGAAGCCACGGCAGGGAACAAATAGCTTTCGTTTATGGATGCGTTTTCAGGATACAATCAAATTCTTATGAATCCAGACGATCGGGAGAAGATGGCATTCATCACGGAATGCGGCACCTATTGCTACAAGGTCATGCCATTTGGCCTTAAGAACGCCGGCGCTACATACCAACGAATGGTCAACCGAATGTTCGCAGGACAACTCGGTACAACAATGTGTTGGGATAGTGTCATGAAATCACACTTGTACTCACTCCTGATGATAGTTGTGTGTCAAGATCAGACATTCGTATAATACTGGGCGGTTGCAATGTTTTGCTAGAAGCCTCTTGCAATCTGTAAGTTGTAGACTTACTGCCAGTATTATATGATCCTATAGGGTCACACACCTAAGCAAACTGGAAGCTACGACATGGGAATGATCATTATGGTAATGATCATATTAATGTGTATTGGATACACATTATTATCGACAAAATGGTGTTGTGTCGATCGACACAGCTTGTGTGTCGGTCGACACAGTTCGGGTTTTCGGAAAGGCTTTTCGAATTAAGACTTAATCAAGTCTGACCCGTTAAGTGTGTTTTAGGTCGAATAAAACTCGAAAGTTTTGACCTAAACATAGAGCCGTCCGCTTTTCTTGATAGAAACAAGCAGAAACACCAGTAACAGAGGATTCCCATCGATCCAGCACTAGCATCCCGTTTCCAGCTTGTGTGCGTGTGTATCTGGTAGAGGCAAGGCACCTGCGTTGCTCAACTGATCTCGTTCACCAACTCATTCCGCTGCCAGTTCCAGGTAAGAACGAGGTTGGTTGTTTTCAATATATCAAACTCTAGATCCTAGGAGATCCAACAGTGGTATCAGAGCATTGTTAGGGTTTATCTATTGAATCTGATGCAATTAATTCGAAAACTGAGTTTGTTGAATTGATCATTGCATGCTAATTGTGTTTTCAAAGTTTTATTCTCGGTTTTTGTTCCTGTTAAAACGATGAATCATTGAAAACGCACTGTATCGACCGACACACGCTTTGTGTCGGTCGACACGCCGCGATAATGCGTAAAATATTTAGGGTTTGTCGCAGAGTGTCGATCGACACAAAGCGTGTGTCGGTCGATACAGAGCGAAAACTCGCAAATAATTTTAGGGTTTCGATCTGAGATCGAGTACCCGTATTCCTGCTGTGTCGATCGATACACTGGGTGTGTCGGTCGACACAGGCAAAGCGATTAGATAGATCGGTTCAATTGGATTGAATCGGTTATCTCGCTCGGTTAATTTTAATTAACCAATTTGGTTCTGGTTTGGTAATGTCGATCGACACAGAGTTGTGTGACGATCGACATGGACCGTTAAACCGAACCGGTTCAATTAGATTGAATCGGTTAATAAAATTCGATCCTGTTTGACCGGTTATCGAAGACCGGTTTAAATTATGTTGTGTCGACCGATGCCAATAGGTCGCGTCGATCGACACACCATTCGCAGAATTATTGGTTGGACCATAAATTTGCATATACCAGACCAAATTTAATCTTAAAGTTCTAGTTGAACCTAAACTTAATAAAACTGAATGTTTTAATTAAATTTGTAACTTCTTGAATGCATATTGGATATACATCAAGATTAAAATAATTCTTTTCCTCAACAAAATATCAAGTGATCTTGATGTCTTGCCCAATCTTGTCTACTGTCAAGACTTGTGTCGTTTGTTGGATAGTCTTGGAGTCCTTGATATCCACTGCAACATGAGTAAGGCAGATGGTCATTGACAGACTTGCAGTGCGACTGTCAGTGATCACAAGACAGAAGAGATTGGTTTTACTTGACTGGGCTGTCAGAAGTTCTGGGCCCGGAGACATCAGAGTAGATTAGACATAGTTTGTCTCATCTACGACCAAGAGTTGTACTGGGTACAATTAGCAATGATTTTCTTACCTAGATAACTAAAGTTTGGGTGATGGCGAGTTGCCCACTCAGATTTTGGTGAAGTATGGATCTTGGTTCATTGTATTCATCTGAGGAAACATAGTTTGAATACAATACGAGTTTTCTTATTAGATAAGAATTCTCATTTCCTTGAGCATTATAACTAAACCTCTACCTCTTTTAATTACAGATATGTCTGTATAAACTCACATCAACACTTTCTCACTAAGATCCGTCCTTGAGAAGGACAAGTTAAATGGATCTAATTTCTTGGAATGGTATCGGAACCTGAGAATAGTTCTCAGGCAGGAGAACAAGGAATATGTCCTTGAAAGAGTTCTCACCGAGAGACCACGTTCCAATGCCCCGCAGACAGAAAAGAATACTTGGGATAAGCATTCAGCTGATGTCAAAGATGTTAATTGTCTAATGCTGGTGACTATGAACTCTGAGCTGCAAAAGCAATATGAGAACGTGATGTCACCCATTGAGATGATTAACAGCCTGAAAGCTTTGTTTCAGGAGCAAGCTCGCACAAAGAGATACCAGACGGTTAAATCTCTCATGGATTGCAAGCTGGCTAAGGATAGTCCAGTAAGTCCTCATGTCCTTAAAATGATGGGTTACATTGATAACCTGGGGAAACTGGACTGTGCCATTAGCCAGGAGCTAGCCACTGACATGATTCTGCAGTCTTTGCCGTCGTGTTTTGATCAGTTCATCATGAACTACAACATGCAAAACATGACTAAGACATTGACTGAGTTGCACGGCATGCTGAAGACAGCAGATCCAAATCTCAAGAAGGCAACTCCCAGTGTACTGCTGGTACAAGGGGGTAAAAGGTTTAAGAAACCTAAGAAGGATAAGGGAAAGGCCCAAGTTGTCCAGACTGAGAGTCAGGACAAGCCCAAGCCGAAGCCCAAATCCGGACCTTCTCCTGAGGATAAGTGCAACTACCGCAAGCAGTTAAGGCATTGGAAGAGAGACTGCAAGAAGTTCATGGAAGATTACAATAATCTGAAGAAGACGTATGATGCGTTTGACTCAGGTATTTATGTTATCGAACTTAATGTTATGTCTTCTAGTTCTACTTCGTGGGTATTGGATACCGGCTGCGGTGCTCATATTTGTACTGATGTGCAGGCACTAAGAAACAGTAGAACGCTGAAGAAAGGACAAGTGGAGCTACGGGTCGGGAATGGAGCTAAGGTTGCTGCACTGGCCGTAGGCACCTACGATTTTTCTTTACCTTCGGGCATGGTTTTAGCTTTGAATAATTGCTACTTTGTACTTGCGATTAGCAGAAACATAATTTCAGTTTCCGTTTTGGATTTGGAAGGTTTTGATTTTGCTGTTAAGAATAAAGTTTGTTCTTTTAATCGTGATGGTACGTATTATGGTAGCGCCCCATTAGATAATGGGTTATATGGTTTAAACCAAGAAATGCCTGTCTTTAACATAAATACAAAGTGGTTTAAGTCCAATGACGAAAACCCGACTTTCTTATGGCATTGTCGTTTGGGCCATATCAATGAGAAACGCATCCAAAGGCTCCATCGAAATGGGCTTCTGGGCTCATTTGATTTTGAATCATGTGAGAAATGTGAATCTTGTTTGATGGGTAAAATGGCTAGAGCCCCTTTCAACAAACCAAATGAAAGGGCCGGTGATTTATTGGGCCTTGTTCATACTGATATATGTGGGCCAATGAGTATTGTTGCCAGAGGAAATTACAAGTACTTCATTACCTTTACTGATGATTTTAGTAGGTATGGCTATGTCTACTTGATGAGACACAAGTCAGAATCCTTTGATAGATTCAAGGAATTCAAGAATGAAGTACAGAACCAACTTGGCAAAAGTATTAAAGCTCTGCGATCGGATCGCGGAGGAGAATACTTGAGTCAAGAGTTCAGCGACTATCTGAGCGAGTGTGGAATTATTTCACAACTCACTCCTCCTGGAACACCCCAATGGAATGAAGTGTCAGAGAGGAGGAATCGAACCTTATTGGATATGGTTCGGTCTATGATGAGTCATTCAAATCTTCCATTATCCTTTTGGAGATACGCTCTAGAAACGTCTGCGTTTACACTAAATAGGGTGCCATCTAAATCAGTGGAAAAGACACCACATGAATTGTGGACTGGGAACATTCCTAGTCTGTCTTTCCTGAGAATTAGGGGATATGAGGCTTAAGTCAAACGTTTAATCTCTGACAAGATCGCGCCCAAATCAGATAAATGCTACTTCGTTGGTTATCCTAGGGAAACCAAGGCATACTACTTTTACAACCAATCTGAGAACAAAGTATTTGTTGCTCGAGACTGTTCTTTTCTTAAGAGGGAGTTTCTCTCTAAGAAAAACAGTGGGAGTAAAGTACATCTTGAAGAAATTCGAGATGCACAGGAGACTGCTCAACCTGCTGCTCTCAACCTGCTGAGGAAGAGAAGCAGTTGGATCCACAAAGTTCTGTGGAACCGGCGACTGTGGAGCCTGAAGTTCGCAGATCCGGAAGGATCCGTCACGAATCCGAGAGATACTATGGATTTCTCGTGACCAATTCTAATGATCTGATGATCATTGATAGTGACGAACCAGCGACCTTCGCGGAAGCAATGATGGGCCCGGACTCCGAAAAGTGGCTTGGAGCCTCTAAATCCGAAATGGGATCCATGTCAGAAAACCAAGTATGGTCCTTGGTCGATTTACCTAATGGTGCAAAACCCATTGAGTGTAAATGGATCTTCAAGAAGAAGATTGACGTGGATGGGAATGTGCAAATTTACAAAGCGAGGTTGGTGGCTAAAGGTTTCAGGCAAATTCATGGTATTGACTATGATGAAACCTATTCCCCAGTCGCTATGCTTAAATCCATTCGGATTCTTCTAGCGATTGCAGCTCATTATGACTATGAGATTTGGCAAATGGATGTCAAAACCGCTTTCTTGAATGGTATTCTGGAAGAGGATGTGTATATGACACAGCCTGAAGGTTTTGTTGATCCGAAGAACGCTGGAAAGGTATGCAAACTTCATAAATCCATTTATGGATTGAAGCAAGCATCGCGGAGTTGGAATCTTAGTTTTGATGAAGCAGTAAAATTATTTGGTTTCATCAAGAACAAAGAGGAACCATGTGTTTACAAGAAGACTAGTGGGAGCAGAATTGCGTTTCTTGTACTGTATGTCGATGACATACTCCTCCTCGGTAATGACGTACCGTTGCTTCAGTCAGTTAAGACTTGGCTCGAAAGTTGTTTTTCCATGAAAGACATGGGAGAAGCCGCGTACATTCTTGGAATCATAATCTACAGAGATAGAATGAATAGGCTGATTGGATTGTGCTAGGACACTTATATTGATAAGGTGTTGCACAAATTCAGGATGCATGATTCCAAGAAGGGCTTCATACCGATGTCTCATGGCATTAGTCTCAGCAAGAAGCAGTGTCCGGTGACACATGCTAAGAGGGAGCGCATGAATAGGATTCCTTATGCTTCTGCAATAGGATCTATTATGTATGCCATGCTCTGCACTCGTCCAGATGTAGCTTACGCGTTAAGCATGACGAGTAGATACCAATCTGATCCAGGTGAAGTTCACTGGACAGCTGTCAAGAATATTCTCAAGTATTTGAGACATACTAAGGATAAATTCCTGGTGTATGGAGGAAGTAAAGAACTTGTGGTGAATGGATTCACCGATGCGAGTTTTCAGACGGACATAGACGATTTCCGATCACAATCTGGATATGTCTTCTGTCTAAATGGCGGTGCAGTGAGCTGGAAGAGCTCTAAGCAGAATACCATAGCTGATTCCACGACGGAAGCTGAATATGTTGCTGCTTCTAAAGTGGCAAAGGAAGCTGTTTGGATCAAGAAATTCATGACTGAACTTGGTGTGGTTCCTAGTATCTTGGAGCCAGTGGCTTTGTTTTGTGATAACAACGGAGCCATTGCTCAGGAGAAAGAACCCAGGTCACACCAGAAGTCCAAACACGTAGAGAGGAGGTATCACCTAATTCGTGATATCGGCAATAGAGGTGATGTGAAGATCAGCCGAGTTCCGACGGAAGAGAATGTCGCTGATCCTCTGACTAAGTCACTCCCAAGACCTAAGCATGAGAGTCATACGACTGCTGTAGGCATTACAGATCTTAAGATGTAATCTTGATTCTAGTGGGAGTTTTATTTTTATTTTAGTTATAATAAGATGCTCTTGTAAACATTCTTTTAGAAGTGTTTAATGAAATTTGATTTCAGCATTATTTATTGTGATATAAATAATGGTCCCAAAATAAGTTTATGTCATATTATAGGTCATCAAGTTGTGGACTTAATCATGAAACCCTATAAGTCATAGATGATATAAATTATGTTTTGTCCCTAGTCGAGGTTGTCAAAGTGGGACAATGGCAACCGCGAGAGACTAGATTGTGAGGTGACTGTTGGCTAAGTTTCATGGAGCCAATGATATGATTATCGCAGTCAGTCACATAGATATATGTTGGTGAACATATGATCGGACATGACCCGCCAATGAGAAGTCTACAAGATAGTTATATCTGTGTCATAAGAGGTTCTCATTACGACTATAGAGTATAGTCCTCAGACCTGAGTTCATCATGCTTTCTTGCATTTGAATTGGTACACTTTGACTTTGTCAAACGTCGACCCGTAACTGGCGACTATAAAGGCACTGTTCAAATATATCATGAAGTGTGCGTTGAAATAGGGATGGAACAAGATGGGATTTGTCCCTCCTGATTAACGAGAGATAAATATCTCAGGGCCTATCGAAGATTTAATACTGAGAAAAATGTGTGGCTGCACTCAAACGTGTTGGAATTGTGTCCAGTAATCTCGGTACTGTCTCTAGAAAGTAAGAGTATGTCAATGATCAGACATAAGTCATATAATACTGGGGGTCATGATGGCTTGCTAGAGTCCGCTCATGATCTATAAGTCTTGGACTTATTGCCTTTATTATATGATCCCATATGGGTCACACGCCTAAGCTAACAGGAAAATGTGTAGGAACGGTTTAGCAGAAGTACGGTAAAAGTGCTAGGCATTTACTGTACTTAGAGAGAATAAAACGGTTTAGCCACTGTGTGTCGATCGATACACAAGGTGTGTCGATCGACACAGTGCGCAAATGCCGTCGAGTTAATTGGTGTTTGGGCCAAATGGCCCAAACGGAACCGGACAAGTTTTATAAATAAAACTCGAGTTCAGAACCAAAAACCCTAGCTGAAAACTCTCTCTCCCTCTGCGCCGAGTTCCCCTAGTGGCCTAGCAGCCTTCTTCCTGATTGGTGTGCGTGTGTGAACCTCTGGAGGAGTTATCTCTCGGTGGCTCTCTGATCTCTGACATACCATCTCTTTCCGCTGCAAACAGGTATAAGGTGAGATCTATCATTGTTTCTATTCAAGAGAACCTAGATCAGCATGTTTAGGTTAATCTGAATCTGAGAATTGAATCAGGATTGACTAAACATTCCTTCAGTGGTATCAGAGCCAGGTTCTGGTTTTTCTTGTTTAGATTCAAGTTTAGGATTGTTTTTCTTGTTTAAAAGTGTTTTGAATCAACTACTGATAAGAGAAATCACTTAAGCAACAAGGAATTGAAACCTAAACACACTTAAAATCGCAGAAACCAAGCTATATTGATTTGGTAGAATGCGATTTTCAAAAGTCAGTATCGACTGCGATCGCATGGATCGATCGATACGATCGCATGGATCGGTCGATACAGTCTATCGGCTAACCCTGTTAACGCGTGAAAGCATCGATCGATGCAGGATCGATGCAGGTTCGATGTTGGTGCATCGACCGATGCGGTTGGTGCATCGATCGACACGGTTAGGGTTTTGGCTCGGTTCCGTGCATGCGTGAGAGCATCGATCGATACAGGATCGATGCACGATCGATGCAGGATCGATGCTAAGAGCATCGACCGATGCGGTTGATGGATCGATCGACACGGTTGGTTCATCGATCGACATGGTTGGTTTAAGACTCGGTTTAATATTTTGATTAAAATTAATTCGTCCTGGTTTAATAAACAGATTTAATAATTTTATTAAGTCTGGTTAAACCGGGACAAGAAATCCAATGTCGAAAGAATTATTGGATTTAGTGCCTAAACCAGGATTTTCTAATTTGATTTGGTTGGACCAAATAAATTGAGAAAATCCGGTTTAGTAAATAACCGGTTGACAATTGTGGTCATCGTAGTAATTAAAATTTGGTTAGGCCAATTTTAATGAACCAGACCGGTTATGTCATTTAATTGGACAATTGGGTCATGTCTTGGACATGGACAAATTCTTGGGCCTCGGGCCAAGAAGTTAAAACAATTGGGCCAATTATTTGAGTCTTTCTTCAGATTAATTTAAAATTTATTTTATAAAATTATAAAGTCGATTTTAAATTAAAGTTTCCGAAATTTTGAAATTAGAAAGTTTCTTAAATTAGAAGTTTCTGGATTTGCGGGTTTTGGATTTTAAAGAAATTTCTAAAGTTAGAAAGTTTCCGTTTTTAGAAAGTTTCCTATTTTAGAAAGTTTCCAAAAATAGTAGGTTTCCAAAAATGAAAGTTTCCCGAAATAGTAATCTTCTATTTTGGGAATGAATTTTTTAAATAAACCTACGAACCTCAAACAATATCAAGCGTTGGATGTCTTGTCCATTCTATGTCAGCTGTCGAAGCCCATTCAATTGTATTCATGGCCTTACAGTGTGAGGGTGTCTGCTTTTGCGTGGATAAGACGGTTTGTGATTCATAAATGTCATTGGGAGTCCCAGACATTAATGATTACATGACTGTATAGTCTGGTTTTCTTGACTGGGCCATCGGGAGTCCCGGGCCTTGAGACATCAGAGTGGATTGGGCCTCGGGCCCAGATTCACAACCAAGAGTTATATCACGGATATAATTAGCCGATATAGGGCTTACCGATATAAGCTAAGGTTGGGTGATGGCCAGTGGCCCACTTTGATCTTAGTTATATGTGGATCTTGGAATCATTATATTCTATTGAGGGTAACTTATGTTATTGGATATAATGCGTGATTAATCATATTAAATTTAATACGAGATTAATCATATTGAACATATTAACTAAAATCATTTTATCTTAATTTTCAGTTATGACTAGCACAAACAATCAAAACACTTTCTCGATCCGGTTTGTCCTTAAGATGGACAAGCTGAACGGATCAAATTTCTTGACTTGGTCGCGGAACCTGAGGCTAGTCCTCAGACAGGAGAGAAAGGACTATGTCCTTGAGAGAGCTCTCCCCGTGAGGATCGGGTCCAATGCTTCTCATGCAGTATATGATGCTTGGAATAAGCATTATAATGATGCGGTAGATGTGCGTGGTCTGATATTGGCTACCATGGATTCAGACTTGCAGAAGCAATATGAGAACATGGAGTCGCCAATAGAGATGATCAGCAGCCTGAAATTGAAATTTCAGGAGCAGATAAGAGTGGAGAGATACCGGTTGGTTAAGTCTCTCACTAGCTGCAAGCTACCAAATGATAATCCAGTGAGTCCTCATGTCAGTAAAATGATGGGTTACATTGATAACCTGAGGAAACTGGATTATCCAGTTAGCCAAGAATTGGCAACTGAGATCATTCTGCAGTCACTGCCGTCAAGCTATGATAAGTTCAGAAGGAACTATATCAAGAAAGGCTTAACGAAGACGCTGACTGAACTGCATGATATGCTCAAGACAGTTGAGCCAAACGTGAAGAGTACCCTGTACAATCTCATGAACGAGAAGGGTAGGTTTACTAAACCTAATGCTGACAAGGGTGAAGACAAAGTTGTCCAGATTTTGAATCATGGCAAGCGTGTGTCTTCTGAGCCCGAGTCAGATACCTCTTACGTTGGTAAGTGCTGCTACTGTAAGGAGACAGGGCATTGGAAGAGAGATTGCATTAAATTCATGGAAGATGATGAGGAGTTAAAGTCGATGTATGCGACTACTTCCTCATGTATTCATGTTATTACTTCAAGTTCTACCTTAAAGGTATTGGATACTGGTTGTGGCACTGATATTTGTGATAATATGCAGAGCCTAAGCAACAATAGAACGTTGAAGGAAGGGCAAGTGAAACTACATGTCTGGAAGGAGCTTGGGATGCTGCCTCAGCCGTAGGGTTTTCACTTATAGATCCCTTTGAGGCTTGGTTTTGTATTAAGTAATTGCTACAATGTACCTGCTTTAAGCAGAGTTGTCTTTCATTTTCTTGTAAGAATTTGAATGTTTTTCATTTTGATAAAAGACAAGTTTTGTTCTTTTGATCTTAATGAAATATTAATTGTAGCACCCTATTCATGGAATGGGTTTTATATCTTAAACCAAAGAGTGCCTAAATGTAACATAAATACCGAATTGGTTTAAATCTGATGAATTAAACCTGATTTTTCTTGGCATAAAGTCTTGGTCACATAGAGTAAGTCGGATTCAGAAATCCCATAGTCATGGACTGTTGGGCTCATTTGATAAAATATCTTATGAGACTTGAATTCTGTTTACTAGACCAAAAGGTAAAGGGCCTATCTTAGCCGAGCTAGAGTAAAGCCCAAAAGCTTATTGGACCTGGAACATACTCATGTATGTGGCCCAATGAGCAGTAATGCCAGAGGAAATCTCCTGTACTTCATTGTCTCTACTGATTACTTCAGTGAGTGTGACTGTGTTCATTTGATGAGACACAAGTCGGAATTCTTTGACATGGTCGAAAGAGTTCCAGAATGAAGTATAGGATCTGAATGACAAAAGTATTAAGACTCTGGATTAAAATCACGAGTGAGAATACTTAAGTCATTGATTATGTGATCATCTGAATGAGTGTGAAATCGTTTCACAGCTCATTTCTCCTGAAAACCTGAAGGTGTTTTCTGTGAGAAAGAATCAGATCTTATTAGAAATGATTAAAGATGAATCACACGAATCTTCCATGATATTTTAAGAATAACGCTCTAGAAATATCTAAGTTTACGCTAAAATAGTTCCACCAATATCAGTTGAAAGACACCACGTAAATGTGGATTGGAATCGATCCAAATTTGTCTTTACTGAGTATTTGTAGTTGTGCTACTTCGCTGGTTGTCCTAGAGAAACTAAGGCTTGTTACTTTTACGTCCAATCTGTTTTCTAAGAAGGGAAGTTATTTTCCAAGAAGAACAGTGGGAGTAAAAGTATAACTCGAAGAAATTCGAGACATACAGGAGGCTGCTCAACCTGTTGAGGGAGAGCAGCGGAAGGATTTACAGATTTCTGTAGAATCTACACCTGTGGAGCCTTTTCCGAAGGAAACCAAGGCTTGTTACTTTTACGTCCATTCTGTTTTCTAAGAAGGAAGTTATTTTCAAAGAAGAACAGTGGGAGTAAAAGTATAACTCGAAGAAATTCGAGAAATACAGGAGGCTGCTTTACCTATTGAGGGAGAGCAGCGGAAGGATTTACAGATTTCTGTAGAATCTACACCTGTGGAGCCTGAAGTTCGCAGATATGAATGAATCAGTTACTAATCCGAGAGTGATTTCTCGTCATTAGTTGAACCTGATAATCATTGAAAGTTCGCATGATCTGATGATCATTGAAAGCGACGAATCTGTGAAATTCAAAGAAGCGAAAGTGAGCCCGGACTCCGAAAAATTACATTTTATGTAAGTTAGCTTCATCGATCCATTCATGGATGGAAGCAAACATATCGGAGTTGGAATCTTCGTTCTGTTGAAGTAGTCAAGGTTTTGACTTGAACAGGAACGAAGCGGAACTGTGTGTTTACTAATAGATTAGTGGGAGCGATATAGCATTTCTCATATTGTATGTCGATGACATACTGATTCTCGAAAATGACGTCCCAATGCTGCAGTAAGTAAAGGACTGGCTTGGGAGTTGGTTCTAATGATTGACATGGGTAAAGCCACGTATGTTTTTGGATTTTGGATCTAAAGATAGAGATCCGAAAGAGCTGGTAGGACAAAGTCAGGATTCTTATCCCGATAAAGTCCTACACGTTTTCAGCATTCCAAGAAGGGTTTTATACCAATGTCACATGGCATTACGTTAAGCAAGACACAGTGTCCTACGATAACTGCTGAGCTTAAATGCATGGATAAGATTCCATATGCGTCGGCAATTGGATCTATCATGTATGCCATGAAACGTACTTGTTTGATGTTGCTTTAATGTTAAGCAAGACAAGTAAAGACCAGTCAAATCCAGCAAAGAATCACTGGATTGCCGTAAAGAATATCCTAAAGTATTTAAGGAATACTAAGGATAAATTCTAGAGTTACGGAGAAAGTGAGGTGCTACGAGTCGGTAGAGTCTGAAAGGCAAGTTTCCAATAGACAAAGATGATTTCCGATCACAGTCCGGTTATATCTTGTGTCTATCTGGCGGTGCAAGGCACTGTTGCTGACTCAATGACTTAAGCTGAACATTTCGCAGCTTGGGAAGTGGCGAAAGAGGTTGTTTGGAAAGAAGAGTTCGTCACTGAACTTGATGTGATTCCCAGCATAGATGAGACTAGCTGCACATCAGAGGTCCAAACACCTTGAGGATAGGTATAACCTATTCCGTAAGATAAATGACAGAGATGTTAAGTAGATCAGCAAGTTTCAACGAATGAGAACGTTGCTAATCTATTAACGAAACCACTCCTTAGGCCTAAGCACGAGTCGAGGACTGTTGCTGTAGGATAAGTGAAATTAAGATGTAGTCTTAATTTCAGTGGGAGTTATTAAAGGGCTTTATTTAGTTATTGGATATGTTCTTGAAACAACATTTAAGATGTTTAATGAAATTATTATTTCAAGATTATTTTAACTGTGATGAAATAATCGTTCCAAAGTGATATAAACCATTTTATAGGTCATCGAAGTAAATGACTTGATCTTGAGTTATCAAAGTCATTTAGCTTGATCATGAGACCCTATATTTGATAAATGACTTATATCATTATGTCCCTAGTCGAAGGTTGTTGAAATTGGAACACCAACAACCGTGTGAGACTGGATTGGTACGTGACTTATGACAAAGTCTCAGTGTGTCATAGATGCGCGGCATCAAAGTCAGTACATAGGTGTATGTTGGGGAACATACGACCGGACAAGACCCGCTTATAAGAACTCTTCAGGATATTTATATCTGTGTCATAAGAGATTCTTACTACGACTATAGAGTATAGTCCTTAGACCTGAGTTCGTATGCATGTGACTGCACATGGACTGATGCACTTTGATCATTGTCTAACGCTGTCGTTCTGCGATAGTTATAAGGACCTTGTTTGGGTACATTATGAAATGAGTAGTTTACAGTGATGGAACAAGACGGGATTTGTCCCTCCAATATAAATGGAGTGAATATCTCTAGGCCAATCGGAGATTTGAATACTGGAAAATGCATGGCCATGCTCAAACGGACTGTCCCGAGTCGTTTGGATTGTCAGTATCGAATCAGAGTCCGATGAACAAGATTAGGCTTTATAAGGATGACACCAATCTTGCCTTATGACTAATCGAGATATTGTGACAAAAGGATTATGAATACAGAGATTCCAGTACAAGTGGGAGATTGTTGGAATTGTGTCCAGTAATCTCGGTACTGTCTCTAGAAAGTAAGAGTATGTCAATGATCAGACATAAGTCATATAATACTGGGGGTCATGATGGCTTGCTAGAGTCCGCTCATGATCTATAAGTCTTGGACTTATTGCCTTTATTATATGATCCCATATGGGTCACACGCCTAAGCTAACAGGAAAATGTGTAGGAACGGTTTAGCAGAAGTACGGTAAAAGTGCTAGGCATTTACTGTACTTAGAGAGAATAAAACGGTTTAGCCACTGTGTGTCGATCGATACACAAGGTGTGTCGATCGACACAGTGCGCGAATGCCGTCGAGTTAATTGGTGTTTGGGCCAAATGGCCCAAACGGAACCGGACAAGTTTTATAAATAAAACTCGAGTTCAGAACCAAAAACCCTAGCTGAAAACTCTCTCTCCCTCTGCGCCGAGTTCCCCTAGTGGCCTAGCAGCCTTCTTCCTGATTGGTGTGCGTGTGTGAACCTCTGGAGGAGTTATCTCTCGGTGGCTCTCTGATCTCTGACATACCATCTCTTTCCGCTGCAAACAGGTATAAGGTGAGATCTATCATTGTTTCTATTCAAGAGAACCTAGATCAGCATGTTTAGGTTAATCTGAATCTGAGAATTGAATCAGGATTGACTAAACATTCCTTCAAAACGAACTGTAGTTCAGTTGTTTGTAATGTTCAGTATGAGATCAGGAGTTCGATAAACATGATGTTGGCTTAATAAGGATGACACCAATCTTGCCTTATGCCAAATCAAGATATAGAGACAAACGGATTATAGGAATTGATGATTCCAGTACAAGTGGGAGATTGTTGGGATAGTGTCCTGAAATCACACTTGTACTCACTCCTGATGATAGTTGTGTGTCGAGATCAGACATTCGTATAATACTGGGCGGTTGCAATGTTTTGCTAGAAGCCTCTTGCAATCTGTAAGTTGTAGACTTACTGCCAGTATTATATGATCCTATAGGGTCACACACCTAAGCAAACTGGAAGCTCAACATGGGAATGATCATTATGGTAATGATCATATTAACTTATATTGGATACACATTATTATCGACAAAATGATGTTGTGTTGATCGACACAGCTTGTGTGTCGGTCGACACAATTCGGGTTTCAAGTCTGGCATGTTAAGTGTGTTTTAGGTCGAATAAAACTCGAAAGTTTCGACCTAAACATAGAGCCGTCCGCTTTTCTTGATAGAAACAAGCAGAAACACCAGTAACAGAGGATTCCCATCGATCCGGCACTAGCATCCCATTTCCAGCTTGTGTGCGTGTGTATCTGGTAGAGGCAAGGCACCTGCGTTGCTCAACTGATCTCGTTCAACAACTCATTCCGCTGCCAGTTCCAGGTAAGAACGAGGTTGGTTGTTTTCAATATATCAAACCCTAGATCCTAGGAGATCCAAAACAATGGAGGTATACATTGACAACATGTTGGTTAAATCCTTAGTCACCTCTCAGCATGTCAGCCATCTAAAAGAATGTTTTAACATCCTCAACCGATATGGAATGAAGCTTAACCCGGCCAAGTGTACATTCGGAGTAACATCAGGAGAATTACTAGGATACATGGTCACCCAAAGGGGAATAGAAGCTAATCCAAAACAGATTTTGGCAATAATTGACTTACCGTCTCCCAAGAATACACGAGAGGTACAACGTCTAACCGGTCGCATAGCCGCCCTGAACAGATTCATATCTCGTTCGACGGACAAATGCTTACCTTTCTATGAGCTCCTCCGGGGAAACAAAAGATTCATATGGGACGATAAGTGTCAGGAGGCATTCATTCAGCTCAAAGACTACTTATCAAACCCGCCAATACTCTCAAAGCCAGAAAACGGCGAAACACTTTTTCGGTACATCACGGTTTCAATAACTGCAGTCAGTGGTATACTGGTTCGAGAAGATCGCGGGGAGCAAAAGCCGATCTTTTATGTAAGCAAGACGATGAACGGGGCCGAGACCAGGTATCCCGCAATGGAAAAACTCGCTCTCGCAGTCGTTATCTCGGCACAGAAGTTACGACCTTACTTCCAGTCACACTCAATTGCCGTGTTGAGTAGCCAGCCTCTTCGGACAATCTTACACAACCCAGGACAATCTGGCCGCCTGGCGAAGTGGGCAGTAGAATTCAGCGAGTACGACATCGAATACATAAACATGACGACCGCTAAATCTCAGATAATAGCAGATTTCCTTGTAGAATTATCACCTGAACTAGATGTAGATACTCAGGAAGAAGACAAGAACTGGAAACTATTTGTCGACGGCGCATCATCAAAACGAGGAGCCGGGGTAGGAGTGCGTCTCATATCACCAACCAGAGAAGCGCTAGAACAGTCCTTTAAACTGGGTTTCACGGCATCTAACAATACAGCCGAGTATGAGGCTCTGTTAGCCGGTCTCAGACTAGCTAGAGAAATCGGAGTACGACATCTCTTGGCCCATTGCGACTCCATGCTTGTTGCGAATCAAATCAACGGAGATTACGAAGCTAAAAACGAGCGAATGGAAGCCTATCAAAAGGCGGCATTGGAGCTTACCAGCTCTTTCGAGTTCTTTGATATTGTCCAGATACCGAGGAAAGAAAATGCCCCAGCAGATGCACTCGCATCTTTGGCATCGAATCCCGACCTCTGTCGATGAATCCCAGTGGAGACAATTCACGAACCAAGTATTCCACCACCCGAGAGCAACCACGAAGAATCCACTTCCGACGATGTCATTCTCGCGATCCAACAGGGTGGCCAAGACGACAGGTGTCCTGATAGACAAGCAAAAGGCACCAATCTCATTGCACTCCTAACAGACGACAATAAGGATTGGCGACAAGAAATAAAAACGTATCTGACGGAAGGAAAACTTCCTGAAGACAAGTGGGCAGCGCCACGACTTAAAGTTAAAAGTGCAAGATATACTATACACAACGGTATCCTCTACAAGTACTCGGCCAACAAAATCCTTCTCAGATGCATACATGGAGATGAAGTCCGCCAAGTTCTCGAAGAAACACATTTAGGGGAATGCGGGAATCACTCCGGAGGTCGATCGCTCGCTCTCAAAATCAAGCTAAATGGTCACTATTGGCCGACTATGATAGCCGATTGCGAGACCTATTCCAACAAGTGTGAAAAGTGTCAGCGTCATGCGCCATTCATACATAGACCCACGGAACTGCTCACCACATCCACCACGGCTTATCCATTCATGAGATGGGCAATGGACATCGTTGGGCCGTTGCCATTGTCCAATCAAAGACGCTTCCTGCTGATTATGACCGACTACTTTACAAAGTGGGTCGAAGCCAAAGCATATGTCGCAATCCATGACGTCCAAGTTCAGAACTTCGTCTGGAAATACATTATATGCCGATATGGGCTGCCCTACGAAATTGTCACGGACAACGGGTCAAAATTCACATCAAACCTATTCGAAGGGTTCTGCAAGAAGTGGGATATACGGCTTAGTAAGTCGACACCAAGATACCCTTAAGAAACGGACAAGCCGAAGCCACAAACAAAACCATCATTGCCGGTATCAAAAGACGTCTTGAAAGCAAAAAAGGAGTTTGGGCTGACGAGTTGGATGGAGTCCTTTGGTCGCATAGAACAACCCCTCGCCGCGCAACTGGGGCCACTCCGTTTTCCTTAGCCTTCGGCGTGGAAGCAATGGTCCAGGCAGAGGCAAACATATATACTCTCCGCCGATCCCTTATGCCGCAACATAGCGAGATCAACGAGAAGATGTTGATTCAATCCCTCGATACAATAGAGGAAGAACGAAATCGAGCTCTACTCCGCATTCAAAACTACCAGCAGCTCGCAACTCGGTACTATAACCAGAAAGTCAAAGAGCGACACTTTCAAGTCGGCGATTATGTGCTTCGCAAAGTCTATGAAAACACCAAGGAATGGAGAGCGGGCAAACTCGGCGCAAAATGGGAAGGACCCTACAAGATAACAAAAGTCGTCAAGCCCGGTGTTTACAAACTCGAGTCAATGAAGGGCAAAGCTTTGCCGCGTTCCTGGAATTCAGCAAGCCTGAAAGAGTACTTCTAAGACGGCAAGCTAAAAAAAAATCCTATGTTTGAACTACAAGTGACTTGATTCTTTCTCGGAAGATACGTAGGCAGCCTTAATCGGCACAGTCACCAATCTAATAAAATATTTATTTTACAGCTTATGCCGATCTAAAAGCTCATCAAGCCGAATCAGGTTAGACCTCTTTATAAAAGTCAAATCTTACTAACTCGCAAACTAAACCCGAGTTTTAACTCGCAAACAGAAAGCTGAGCTCCTTAGTTCGCAAAGTCGAGTTTAGAAACTCGCAGAAAGCCGAGCTCCTTAGTTCGCAAAAGTCGAGTTTAAAAACTCGCAAAAAAAGCCGAGCTCCTTAGTTCGCAAAAAGTGAGTTTAAAAACTCGTAGAAAGCTGAGCTCCTTAGTTCGCAAAAGTCGAGTTTAGAAGCTCGCAAAAAGCCAGACTCCTTAGTCTGCAAAAGTCAAGCAATACACGCCTTGACTTTAAGCCGAGCACCCAATAAGACTCGCACTATTAGCATCATGCTCCCTGGCCAGGAGTGTGGTCTTCCTTGTGCACGAGGTGCACATCGTGGTAAGGAAAAGCCGAGATCCGTCTCGCACTAAAAAACCGGGTTCATACCCGTACGTTCTCTGTGGTGGGCGATAATAAATAAGCCAAGCACTTAAGCCTCGCATATTCATCCGTCCCTTGAACAATTAAGCCGAGCATGCATAAGTCTCGCAAACCGCCTCATGGCAAAAATGTAATATAATCGCTATCTGTTTTAAATTGTCAAGAACAAGTTTTAAATTCTAGATAGTCCGATTAAATTGCAAGCGCAAACTATAATAGGAAGCCGATTTGAACGGTACAATCACTAAATGTTGATCCCTTAAAACAAGCAGATCAATTACGCTACAAAATAACTTAATTTTCCTCTCAAAAAGAGGAGGATAAAGTCTTACAGAATATAAAACAAAACTTTTACAAAAAATAATAAAAAGAGATTACTCGTCCCCGGTCCTCACATCACCTACCGACTTCTCCGGCTCATCCACCTTCTCGACATTCGTATCCGGCCCACTATCTAAAGCTGCAACCTCCAAGCTGACCGATTTAACGAGATTCTCGAGAACCGCCTCAGGGATCACACCGAGATTGGTCCCAAACTCGTCCACATCCTTCGGAATGCGGGGTGGTGAGTCGCAAAAGAGATTCAGGAGAGGATGACGAGTCGGCGAAAGAACAAAGGTCAGCTCCTCTTTTGTCACAACGTTCAGCTTCTCGAACTTAGCATCAGCCGCGGCTTCATCAGTTGCGACTTGATCCAAAACCGACTTTGGAATCGGCACACCTTCTCCGCTAAGTTTCAGGAGGCATTTCCTAAGGCCGGAAATCTGACCATATTCGATCTGCAACAAGGTAGCAGCCTCCTGATCCTTTACATAACGCTGGAAAATATCGAAATGGGATTGCGCCTTGGACCTCGTCGCAGCATCAACGCGATCCCTTTCTTTCCGGATCAGCTCGGCAAAAGACTTCCTTTGTTCTCTTCTCTCTGACTAGAACACGAGAAGGTCAGGCTTGGCTTTCTCGTCAGCCTGACGCAATTTATCCTCAGCATCGCGGAGTTTGTCCTTAAGCTCGAGGTTGCTTGCCTCAAGAGTTTCCTTCTCCTCCTTCACCTTCTTAAGAAGCTCATCCCGCTTGGTGACCGCATCAGCCATCTTTTGAGCGCTCCAAGAACTCTCAAGGGCCACGCGGTTTGAAGCCGCGATCATCTAAAAACAAAAATGAAGTTTCAATAAAAAATAACCAATAGATAAGACTCTACAAAGAAGACTTACAGTTGCATCGGCTTGCTTCAACTAAAGGATAGCATCGGAGTGAGGCAGCTCCTGCAAAACCGGCTAGTCCGATTCATTCCCCCGCACACAGGTCAACATGTCGAAACACGCTCGAGGGTTGTCGATAAGTAGAACTTCACTCGTGTACTGATAGGCAAAGTTATGGATCGACGGACGGACTGCCCCCTCCTTTAGATCACGTCGGGGTCGAACTAAAACAATCTCCTTTCGAGAAGAGAAAGGCTTCTTGTTGCCGGAAGAATCGACGACATCCCCTTTTTCCTCATAAAATCGTTTCCAGGGATTTTTGGCCTTAGCAGGTTTATCGGTAGCCGCCTTCTTGATAGAAGCTTCCTGGACGGGCTTGCTCACCATGGTAGCTTTCTTCGCCGGCTTTTCTTGGCTCGACTTTCCTTAGGCCACCCTCTTTCTGGATTGAGCCTTGGGTGGGACCTTCTCGGCCGGAGCCGCCATGTTCGGTGTGGCCTTTATGACGACCTGAGGAGTGACCGACTTCTCGGCGGTAGTAATCGTCGTCCCGTCTTGGGAGGACGGAACCACGTTCTTCTCCTTTGATGGAACGTCAGAAGGAGGATTAGACGAAATCCTCTGCGAGTAATCAACCGATGAAACTCTCTTTACTTTGCCCATCTTCTTTGGCTTCACCAGTTGTTCAAGAGTGACCTTTGCCTTGGTATTCCACTTAACTGAAAGA
Organism: Orychophragmus violaceus; assembly: GCA_030180135.1. Classification (NCBI taxonomy): domain Eukaryota; kingdom Viridiplantae; phylum Streptophyta; class Magnoliopsida; order Brassicales; family Brassicaceae; genus Orychophragmus; species Orychophragmus violaceus. Next base: position 89,442,392 of record CM058238.1, read on the forward strand.
GGAAGATTCAAGAATCAGAATGAGAAAGGGCATCGGCTTTCACAAACCGGTAAGAAAAATACCTTTGGAAATTCGAGGAAGAGAGTTGTTTATACGCTCCCGAGTAAGATGCGACCACTTGCGAAGGCCGAGGGCTTGGATCTTCTCAACGATTGGGAAGAAGTTATCCGGATACGGCTTGAGGAATGGATGATGCACTGCAATAACAAAACCAAAAAATTATCCACATCGATCAACGGCAAATTCAGAATGACATCTACCAAATTTCGTATTCCAGGACGATCTGATGAGTTGCTTATGTTCGTCTGGCACAACCAAAGGGGTTATCTCGGCTTAAAATAGTATCTCTGCCAGTTGTTGATTTTGTTCGGCGCATCCGTCACTACACGGTTACCACTTTTGAGTTTAACCGCGAAACATCCTGGGCTGGTCGTCGTCATAGGATTGATCGAAGTCATCTCCTCAAAGATGCTGACAGTTATCGTAATATCGACTTCGGCACCGAGCACAAGGAGACCCACCATGTGGCGAACCGCGACAGTCGAAAGCTGAGAAATGGCGATCTCGCGACGATGACAGTAGGAGACCAGCAAGTCAGGGAGCGGGAACCAACAGCGACAACCCCCGATATCGGTATTAATAAAATACGACTCATACAAAGTCATGTATCCGGGTGGAGGATTCCAAGGTCGGTCGAGCGTACACGGGATAAGAAACTTGATCCTTGGGTCGGCTCCACATCCCTGGAGCGTAGATGTCACCGACTTCACAGTCGAGCGAGTTTCAAATACATTGCCGTATGCTTCCTTCGGAGCAGCCGACAACAAAGCGGATGGTGCATCGTCGCCATCCATATCAGAATCACTTCCTTCAATGTCGACATCTTCATCCGGCCTCTCGGAATCTGAATCCCAAAGTTGGGGAATCACGAAGTCTTCCTGACCGGAACTTTCTGCGGCATCAGTTCGCAGTGATAAATTGCGACGACGTTGAAGCTCTTCGACTTCGAAATGAACAGGATGATTCTTCAAATCAGAAGAAGTGCTCGAAGACGACGAATCAGATGAAGTGTCGTGACGACTTGACGAATCATCCGCGGACGAAACAGAAACGACTTCCTTGTCTTTATTCTCAGAGCAACGGATCAAAGTCATAATTACTGAAGAACAGATGAAGAACACAAGCGGCGGGCAATGGTTCTGATCTAAAGTCCTAGGAAACTACAGCTGAACGACGGCGGAAAGCAAATCGGAAAATAAAAACCGACAGAGAGCGAAAATTACCTTTTATCTTCTTCGCTTGAGCAGAAATGAGGAAACGAGAAGCGAGAATGGATTATTTATAGTGAAAATGACGGCGTCGCATTCGAGGTAATAATTACCTAGGCGACGCTTCGTTTCTTGCACTTATGAACCGGTCCAACCGCGAATCAATCCGATTTTTCAAAAAAACCGGTTCGAATCTTCCCATTTGAACTCACCCCGATTCAGGTAAAACCAAAATCGGTCCGCCAATTTTGGGCCTAAAAGGCTCATCACGATGGAATTTCTGAGCCCATGAAAATTACTTCCTAAACCGTAAGTTAACTCCTCGTAACGCCGACTTGAATAAATTCAAATCGCCGCACTGGGGGGGCTTATTGTTGGAGTCGAGATTAGCACTCTTCCTAAAAGGCCTATTCAGGAATTTAGGTCGGCCCAGAAAGGAAAGTCGATTTAGAGCCCAAGTCGGTAAAACTCGGTTAAACCCGACCTAGTTCCGTCGGCTTACATCTAGGGTTATGAAGAGAGCGGATTAAAGATAAGGTCAAATCAGCGTGAAGTATAGCGGCATTCAGATATGGAAAATATCCCGATATTCGATGCCGAGATATTAGGAAAGATTCGTATTTACCTTAATTTCCTTTTATTTGATTAAAACGACTTTGTAACCTTATAAAAAGGGATCTCATCATTAATAAACAAACACTTTTCATAATATTTTTGCCTGAGAGACTTAGTAAACCGACTTCGACCTAATCTCTCTCCGGCGACTTAGACACCTTCTCTTTGCCGCTTTATTCCATCCCGGAAACCTAAAGTGAAACCCTAATTTTCATATTCTCACCGTGTTCTTAAATCCTCTTTTAGAATCCCTTAAGAACAAACCCTAAAATTCTTGCTATCTCCGGATACGCGAAATTGAGATTTTATAAACACCTACGATTATGGATGGAAATGGGATATTATTAAGATTATTCAGATTTATACAGATGGTATAATTTAAAATTTATACTTGATCCCTTTACAGATCATTGTGAACATTCGACATTAGTCACATTACAATAATCAACTCAGCAACTGATGTTTATAAAGTTATTCAAGGATAACATAGGTATTCCGTTTCATTTAAGTTTTAAAATTATGCATCAATGTAAGTAGATAGAAAGATAGTGATTGTCACTTAGCACTGTTGTATCATTCATTACCTTTTCAAGAATAACAACAAAGCACATGTAATTTTTATTTCAGACCAAATATATATGTGGTGTGTTTGGAAATGTTTTAAAAACCCAACTAGATTTTTACCCGCGCTTAGAAAGCACGGATTTACTTTTTTTACAAATTTAAATTATATTTATTTTATTATTAGTAATTAATTTTTTTTAGTTATGCAATCTAATTTTTTTATAATTGTTTAATCTGCATTATAAAATAAATTAATAATTTAGGTTTTAAAAAAGAATTGTATGTTATTTGAGAAGAGGTATATCATAAAGATAAAGAGATTGAAATAGCGATTTTGCATTATAAATTTTAATATTAAATAATTTTGATATTTTTATTAAATTAAAATATATGATTTTGAATTAATATATATATATATATATTGTTTTTTTAAACTCGTGCAAAGTTCATTTTTAGAATTCGAAATTGGCTAATTTATTTTTCAACCCGTTCTTATAATAGTTTAAATATTTTGCAATATGATGTAACAACCCGCTAAAATACAATCGTAAAAACAAATTCTTATGAAATAAATTAATTTAATATAATTTTAAAATTTTATTATAATATAAAAATAAACATTTGTATTTGAAATAAAAAATAAAAAAGATATTAAAATATATTATATTTAAATTTTGAATATAATCATAAAAAATATTATATTATATATACAAAATAGTTGATGTTTAAATTATTTAGTTATATTTATCAATTGATTTAATATATATATATATAGTTTATTTGGATATATGTTTAGTAATTGTCTTGTTTGGAAACATGGATAGTAGAGAAATTGTTATATTCCTTAATTACCCTTAATGAATATTAAAGATACTTTTAAATCTCTAATAGCACAAATTGTAAATAACACATGCCCCAAAGGTTAGTTTTCTTTTGACTCTAATTTTTTAATAGTATTGATAAGATATTATAGTTTGCACACTCAAGTCTACGTGAACTACAAAATTCAACATTTTTTTAAGTCACAATTTTTGTAGTAATTCATCGAAGTTTAAATCTGATTCAAAACTAAATAAATATAATTTTTCCGGGATATCCGATAAAAATTAGAACGACAAATCGAGAGATTATTCAAACTTTTTTTAATGTTCAAGAATAAAATAAATAAATGTGAATGAAAAATATTATTATTAACATATTTAGTATATAATTAGTCAGATCAAATGAATGTTTTTATTAAAAATGTATTTAAAAAACAATGATCACTAGATCTCACTATGCTAGCGGAATTTCAATTTTTAGATGTTGAATACTATTTTTTATCGTTTCTTTCTTACCACTATAAAACATAGTTCTAATTTTAAACTATCGGATGAAACAACTTCCGTAAATGGGATATTCTTAAGATTATTCAGATATATACATAATTCAAGATGTAAGAGATAACAATCAAATTTATACTTTATGCCTTTCCAGATCATTGTGAACTTTCGACATTACAATAATCAACTCAGCAAGTGATGTCTATAAATTATTCATGGATAACACAAGTATTCCATTTCATTTACTTTTAAAAATTATGCATCAATTTATATAAAGAAAAAAAAAACACATGTACATAAAAAGATAGTGATTGTCACTTAGCACCATAGTTGATCCCTCTGCCATATCCAAGTTTGATTTCAGACCAAATTATATGTGGTCTGTTTGTAAATGTTTTAAATATCCGAAAAGATATTACAATTTTCGCACTCATGGTCTTTATATACATGAACTTCAAAATTCAATATTTTTAAAAGGAATTAATTCGCTACTTATACTGTAGTTCATCGAGATTTAAATTTGGTTCTACTTTCATGCTTACATTGGTAAAGCTACAATAAAATTATTATTTTTAGTTTTTTTTTGTTACCATTTTCATAAATTGCCTTGATACTTGATATAAAAAAGAGACTAACTACAAAAAGTATTATATAGAAATGTATCCGGATATAGTAGATGCTATCACACATACAATCATACTTATGGAAATGGACTTTCATTCAAAAGGGAAAAATGAAATGGGTCTCAATGGAAAAATCAAATGGAGCACCTAACAACGTATCTTCACAGACCAAAAACTACGAGATCGCCTCTTTCATGGAAGGAAGAATGAGAGCTAAACAACTTGGAGTTCCCAAAAAAGAATTTTTAGAGTACGAATTGGCATAAAAGCAGACTCGTTTTTTTATAAAAAAAGTATTTTATCTACTTCCAATTTTTTTCCAGGTATCTATTAACCGTGCAAGTTTCCCTGCATGTGGTTCATCTGTGCTTTCCGAGACGCTGCCTGTGACTCAGCATGAGAGAAGGGGAGCCCTGGGATTTGACGGCGGACTTAAAAAGCCACCTACATGAACAAAAATTGGTATCTTTATTACATTAGCTATTCATTTCTATCAATTTTCTCTAAAAAGTTTTGCACTATTCCCTGACTGCATACCGTTTCCGCTAACAGTTAATATACACGATTCGTTTTTTGTTCACCAATTAGATCATAAATAAAATTGAATTCAAACAAGAATATTATGAATGTATTTACATGGTTAGTTCAATAATGTTATAAGTTTTAGGACATTAAAAAAATTTTACACCCTTAAAATATTTCTATGTATTTTAATAATTTTTCTTTTAGAATTTAGTAATATTAGTTAGCCTAAGTAAACTTTATTGTTTATGACAAACTTTTTGTTTCATAATGCACACTTCCCTCATGATTCCTCCAACCTTAGTTGGTAGTCTCAATTGGCCTCCTCTTTTTCTTCGTGATCCTTCCAACCTTTTTTTCTCCCCTTCTCTATCTCGCCATCTTATCTCCATATTCTAACTATCTTTGGTCCATCTTTGAAGGTTCATTCTTCTTACCCTACTAAAACAATCAAGGTTTCTTCTTATGCTCTTCATGTTGTCTTTGTTTCCCATCTTTTAGCTTATTTCCATATTCTTCCACCAAAGTTATTCCTCAGATATCCTGATTTAAAATTGCTATAATTTTTATAGTTATTTCTCAACCCTTTTATCATGCAGCTAAGGGAGTTTCAAATTTATAAGAAACTACTCATTCTTTAGGCAGTATCCTCGGCTCATATCCTCCCACCTCAACTTCAGCTGACCCTTCCTTACCTGTCATGTTGCGACTTCTACTTCAACGATCAACCCTTCTCAATTCAACTCTACTCATACCTCAGTCTTTCCTGCTCCTCAGTCATGAGTCTCAAAAACTAAAGCTTCTACTGATAAAATACTTAAGAAAATGGCTATTACTTCTATCACTCAGGCGAGTATCCCAAGTGTTGAAATCCCTGGTAATGTGTTTGAATGTGGTGCTGCTCTTCATAAAGAGTTTACTGTTAGAATAATCTTCAGTAAGCTGCCAGCTTACAAGTTGATTCAAAATATCTTCAACTACCTATGGGGAAAGGGTAACACGCTAGAGATTCATCTTCTTCAAGACACTAGATCAATGTTTTTTGAATACCAAACAACTACATTATAGAGAAAGTGTTAAAGAATTGGATTTGGTATGTCGATATTATGATGTTTCATGTTGCTCAATGGTCAGAAGGCGAAGTTTCAGATACTTCATCTCTTGAAGGTATCCCGATTTGGGTGCATCTCAAAGGTGTGCCTTTCGACTTGATGACAAATGAGGTCTTGATGGATTGTGAGTGCTATAGAGGATCCAAAGGAAATGGTTGATTGGACAAAGAACCTTAATAGTCTCTTTGTTGCTCATGTGAAAATTGAGGCAAATGCTACACAACCTTTTCCACCGATGTTGGTACTAAAAAGGGAAAACAGTATTGTTTTCAACCTCCTTTCTATGCCATGTGTGAAACCAGAAATAAACATCCTCTTCGTCCTTCAAACCTCTCTAACTGGTCAAAATCCATTTATAAATTACCAAACCCACAAACTTCTAACCAAATAGACACAAAATTACCTTACACGTGATAGGTCACCACCTTCCTAAAGGTATGACTTCTCCTAAATCACAATGAATGTAAACCTATTTTTAATGTTTGAGGTATTAATGAATTGGATAAGCATCGTTTTTCTCTCTCTCAATAGCTCTCTTTATATCAGCCTACCGCAAGTGCTCTTTTGAAAGTACATATTAAGGAAACAAATTAGAATCAACAAATGCAGCTTATTTCCATGTGATTTAGTTTTGTATCGAACCATAAAATGGGTGAAGATGAAAGGATTATCTTCATCTGGAAGCTGCGAATGAAGGTCCAATAATGCACCAATCTAGACCGTCTATTACTTGTAGAGTGGAGTTAGTTAATGGGACTGCCTTTTGTTATTCATCCATATATGCCTCGAACCAAAGAGAGAAGTGTGTTGTTTTTTGGAATGATCTCCTTGAGGCCCAACAAACTCTCTTCTTAGAAAACAACAAATGGATAATTGGTGAAGATCTGAACCAAATCGTTCACCATGCAGAGCATTCCTCTCCTAATGTCAATCATCTTCAACAAATATGGTTGAGCTGAGAAACTTTTTTTTTTGAGCATGGAGTTGAGGATCTTCGGTTTCAATGGACTTCTCATACTTGGACTAACAAAAGAGCAAGAAACCCTATTTCAAAGAACTGGACAAAGCCTTACTGAACAACAAGTGGATTAGAAATTTTCCGGTAGAGTCGCTTCATTTCTTTCCCATCAATTATATGATATAGCTTCTCCTCTTCTTTCCTCGGGGAAAAATCCCTTCAATTTCTTTAATTCTCTTTCGTGCCACCCTCTTTTCCTTCTTACGGTTGAACTACTTGGAATCTTAGTGGAAGTATTGCAGGGGATTTAGCTTCGATGGAAGAAAACTGAGAGAACTAAAATAACCACTTAAATCACTAAATAGAGAGAGGGATTCTCAAACATTCAAAAGAGGGTTATCGAGGTTAATAGTTTGTTAAAACATGTGCAAGTGCAAGAAATTGAGTCTCCATCAACTACTACATTTGATACAGAGAAAAAGTTCATAAAAGGCCTTTTCTCTGGGGATTAAGGAATTATACTACAAGCAGAAATCAATGGTCAATTTTCTGAGACTAAGTGACAAGAACATACCTTATTATCAACGAGTTGCATCAGCTCACGCTTCAAAAAATTCAATCAACTCTATTGAAACTTCAGATGGAAGGATTACATGTAATCCAGAAGATATGACTGATATGGCCATTTCCCATTTCAAAACATCTTATCTCCTCAAGGTTTCCCTCAACTTCCGTCCTTTGTGGCTTGACTTCACGATCTTCATCTCTTGGGTGTAGTCGCCATCATCAAGGGTTGATATTTTTAGCAAACAAATCGTCAATAATTTGAGGAAACTTAACCCAAACAAATCGCATGGTCTTAATGGTTTATCTGTCAGGATTTTAAAGTTGCCTTGTAAATTGGTGGTGAGGAAGTGGTTAGTGAAATCATGCAGTTCTCTATACTGGTATCCTCCCTCGTTCAGGAAATTCTACCATCCTCACTCATGTTCCAAAAAAGCCTGGTGCAACCTTCATTTCTGATTTCAAACAGATCTCGTGTTGTAACACACTCTACAAAACTATCTCAATGTTGTTAGTGAGAAGATTGAAACCCATCTTGTCGGCCATTATACTCTTGAACCAAACAACTTTTGTCCAGGGAAAATTTCTAATTGAGAATATGTTGTTGATTTTAGAAATAGTGCAAGGATATCACAAAAATGGAAGATTCAAGAGGATAACCATCAAAGTACATATTTATGTAGACTTTGACACTATTCGGTGAGAATTCTTATGGATATAGACGTGTGTTTGCACACTATCATTTTTTGTGGGGTTCAATGGGTTGACCTATAGCTACTTTAAAGGAAAAAGAGGAATACGACAAGGGGATCCTCTTTTCCCTTAACTTTTTGTCCTAACTATGAATTGTCTTTCTTTGGCACTAAATAATGCATCGATGGAAGGAAAAATTAAGTACCACTTCAGATGTATCAAATCAAAAGTTACCCATTTATGTTTTGCTGACTATCTCCTCACATTCTTAGATGGTGATCTAAACTCTGTTCAGAATATGTTGGTTGTTCTTTGTGACTTTGAGGAAAGATCTGGTCTGGTGGTAAGCATTCACAAACTTCTGTGTTTGCTGCATGAATGAAAGAAGATGCAGTCAATACCATTAAGTTACTAACGGTTCTAAACATGGGTGTTCTTCCTATTCGCTATCTAGGAGTCCCATTGTGCTCAAGGGAAATAAATATTGGTCAATGTGCGCTTTTGATTCAGTCCATCGAGAAAAAATTCACTCTTTGACATCCTGTTCACTCTTTTATGTTGGCCGGTTACAGCTTCTTACTTCTGTGATTAATGGCATCACAAATTTTTGGTCAAGCACATTCATCCTACCAAAATCATGCACTCAAAAAATAAACTCTCTTTGTCGTAAATTCTTTTGGAAGGGAAACATGGACGCTCATGCTTCAACTAAAGTATTGTGAAAAATTGTAGTTTGAGTAAAGAAGAAGGGGGTTTAGGACTTCATAACTTAACAATTTGGGATTTGTCTTGTGCTATGAAATTGATCTGGATATTTTTCTTCCACCAATCATCCATTTGGTTTTCTTGCACCAATCATCCACCAAGCAAAAAAACTCTTTGCTTGAAAATAAGATTTTGAATTTAAGATTGAAGAAATCAAAGGGAAATACCTTGAAGAGTTGCCCTAGAGACCTTTTCTCTCTGGCACAATACCCAAGGAGCCGCTCGTCCTCAACTCCGATCTGCCATGGAAGCTATGCGCCGGAGCTCCGCTACTGGGTTTTCTTCTTGAGAAGACATGCTTCTCACCACTCTCGGGCCCCCACCGGGATTTACCCGAAGAATCTTCTCACCTCTGAGTGATGAAACTTTGAAACCTCGAAGGCAAGGTGCTAACTCTCTCTCTCTCTCCAGCGACTGATTCACTAACGTCGATGAAATCTCCGGCTTCCATCGTCGTACCTTGCGGAAAACAACTGGTGTTGGAGAGCCCAGCTTCGACCTTCCCTCTTCCGAAGCCGCCAGATCCGAATCTGGCAAATTTGTGAGTTTCTGATCAACCACCGGAGAAACCAGAGCCGCCTGACCCTCCACCAGATCCACCGGATTCGTTTCCATCGAGTGTACCGTTCTCTGATTTCAAGAATCTTCATCACTTACCACCTCCGTTCACCTCTCCGGAACGGTGCGACAACAACTGGAGTCTCTCTCACCAACCTGTAGATCTCCGCCAAGGCTGGCCCGTAAGCTCCTACAATCAAGAGCCTCGCTTTACCATGTGGTGGAGACTCAGCCGGCGAACCTTTTTCCGATTAGTGACATCATGTCCCCGACTAGCAAAATCTTTTCGTCATTGTCTCAATCGGAACCTGCCTCTATCATATCTCACCAGACGCCGGCTCGCCGTCAGACCAGATCTCCTCTCGGGTCTCCCCCGAAGATCGTCTTTAACATCTCATGGGCTGCGTTTAAGTTGCCTCCGCCTTCTCGATCTAAACTCTGTATCTCAGAGTTTCACCTCCACCGGATCTGTTCCAGACAAGCTGCGAAGCCTCCGTCTATGGAAGCTCCGAGTTCTTTTTCTTACCGGCAGATCTTATCTTAAGAGCTTTAACCCCACCGACGGATTACCCGTTGTTCAGCCGACCACGACCTCCGAGGTCTCGTCCGGGATGACTCATCTGCTCATGGTCAAAACTATTTTCATCCCCGATCAACAAATCTTCATGGGCCAGACTCAAACAGTTTCTCCAACGGGCCCTGTCCCCATTGCAAGCCCAAATGTCTGCATTACTAACGAATTGATCCGAACCATCGAGGGTTCTCGACTTAACCACAAGGCGTTATCAGTTTCCTCCTCCGCCTGGGAGAGATCACTTCCACTTTTCTCCCTGTTATGGGAGAGATCATTTCAAGCATTTTTTGTGTGGAAAAGATTGCTTTCATCTTCCTCCCATTATTGGGAGAGAATCTATCCACCATATCTCTTATCCAATAGAGAATTACTGGTTCTGGTTGCAATACCTGGAACACATTTCAACTCCTCAACTTTTTTACTATCTTGTGTACCGGCTTGTACAGGAAGAGAAAAGGTAATCGTTCTAGCCTTTTTGGCTAGTTTCGAAGGAAAGGGTTGTATTCTAAAGTCACAAGTTAAGTTGACTATTTTCATCGATTCCAGTTTTACCGTGTTTATCGTCTTGACGCATTTGAGTTATGTCTCATTTTCGCTGTCACACTCTTTATTGAGCCTATCTTCTGCTTTTATTTTGGATTTTACTTGTTGTAATCAAAGAGGATGTAATATTCCCTCTAGCTTCTGTACTATTTTTTAAGATTATGAATGAAAGTTTCGTGACAAAAAAAAAAAATTTAAGATTGAATGCTTACCCGTGGATAAAACAAATTGTGGGAAATGGTGAAATTTGTTACTTCTTGTCAAGAATTTAGTCTCTCTACGACAATTTACAGACCTATTTAGATAACAAATCCAATCTCCTTGGATGTAACGCTATCACAACTCTCGGAAAACGGTAATTGGACTCTTTCTCATGCTTGATGTGAACTCTATGTCAATGTGCTTTCACTTATTTTCTCATTAAATATTTCAGATTCCCCTAACCATTATAAGTGAAACCCAAACAAAAGTAAGAGTTCTTATTTTTCAATTGAAAAAAATTATTCTCTTCTAAGAAAACCAAAGGCAAATGTTACGTGGGCAAAAAGTGTGGTTCTCAAGTGGTATTGCATCAAAGGCAAGCTACTATCTACATATTATAAAAGAGATAAATTGGAGATTACATACAAACTACTTGCATCATCATCGACATTAAATCGATCATACATATGTAGGATTACGTTTGTTCATAGGTTTAATTATCAGATTACAACCTATCACATAATCAACTAGGATCTAGGTGATTTGCAGTTGAATCATAAACAGATCAGGATCATTACCTTATGATTGGGTGCAGCGGATTGGTGGTAATGAAGAGATCATTGAGAGCTGATATAAAACCGGCTCCTCCTAGGTATCCACACGCTTACAAGCTACTGGATCAGGCTGCTAGACCAAGCTGGAACAACAGAGAGAGAGGAGGACGGCCAGACCTAAAATCGCAGAAAACTTAGGCTAACAGGCGCCTACTCTTCCTTATATGGGCCCAAGTAATTAAACTAATGGCTTATTAGGCTTTTGGGCCCAAGACCCAAATCAGACAAAAAGACTGTATTTTGTCTGGCCCAATTCTCTGTACAAATACAGTAAATGTCTTGCATCTTACTGTATTAATTCCTTGTTAACTTTTCCGTTAGCTATGGTGTGTGACCCTTAGGGATCATACAATACTGGTAATAAGTACTTAACTTATAGATCAAGAGCGGGCTCTAGCAAGTCATCATGACCTCCCAGTATTTATGACTTATGTCTGATCTCGACACTTATCATACTTTCTAGAGATAGCACAGTAGATTTCAGGACATTCCCAACAATCTCCCACTTGTACTGGAATCCTACATTCCCTAATCCTTTTGTCTCAATATCTCGATCTGGCATAAGGCAAGATGCGTGTCATCCTTATATAGCCAGACCATGTTCATCGGACCAGATTTGATACTGACAATTCAAACGACTTGGGCAAGTCCGTTTGGGAGTGGCCACTCTCTTACCAGCTATCAAGTCTCCGATTGGCCTAGAGATATTACCTCCGTTAAACGGCAGGGACAAATCCCATCTTGTTCCATCACTATGAACTACACACTTTATAATACACCCAACCAAGGTCCTTATAGCTCCCAGTTACGAAACATCGTTAGACAATGATCAAAGGCATCAATCCATGTGCAGCCACATGCATGCGAACTCAGGTCTAAGGACTATACTCTATAGTCGTAAATGAGAACCTTTTATGACACATATATCAATATCTTGTAGAGTTCTCATCAGCGGGCCATGTCCGGTCATATGCTCCCCTACATATACCTATGTGTTGACTTTGATGCCGCGCATCCATGACCCATGAAACTTGGTCATAAGTCTCAACACACTCTAGTCTCAAGTGGTTGTTGGTGTTCCAATTTCAACAACCTTCGACTATGGACACTATGATTTATGTCATTTCGTTAAATATGGGGTTTCATGATCAAGTCTTTCTCATGTACTTCGATGGCCCATATATAACGACATGAATCATTTTGGAACGATTATTTTATGTCACAGTTAAAAATAATCCAGAAATAAAATTTCATTAACATTAAAATGTTTACATGAACCAATCAAAATAACTAAAATAAAGCCCTCACAACTCCCACTCAAAAAGAGATTACATTTGAAAATCTCTAATTCCTACAGCAGCAGTATGCAACTCGTGCTTAGGTCTCGGGAGTGGCTTTGTCAACGGGTCAGCCACGTTCTCATCAGTGGGAACTCTGCTGACCATCACTTCACCTCTATTCACTATATCACGAATCAGGTGATACCTTCTCATAATATGTTTTGATTTCTGATGATGTCTCGGTTCCTTAGCTTGAGCAATTGCACCATTGTTGTCACAATACAGTGGTAGAGGCTCAGTGGCATTTGGGAATACACCGAGTTCAATCATGAAGTTCCTTATCCAAACTCCTTCCTTCGCAGCTTCTGAAGCAGCGATGTATTCAGCTTCAGTCGTGGAATCTGCCACGGTGCTCTGCTTGGAGCTCTTCCAACTTACTGCACCGCCATTCAGACAGAAGATGTAACCAGACTGTGACCGGAAATCATCTTTATCTGTCTGAAAACTTGCATCCGTGAATCCACTCATTTCAAGCACTTCACTTCCTCCGTAAACCAAGAACTTATCCTTAGTATTCCTCAAATACTTCAGGATATTCTTTACGGCAATCCAGTGACTCTCACCTGGATTAGACTGGTACCTACTCGTCATGCTTAGTGCATAAGCAACATCAGGACGAGTACAGATCATGGCATACATGATAGATCCTATAGCCGAAGCATAAGGTATCCTACTCATGCGCTTAAGCTCATCAGGTATTTTAGGACACTGAGTCTTGCTTAGTGTAGCACCATGTATCATTGGCGTGAATCCCTTCTTGGATTTATCCATTCCGAATCGATGCAGGACTTTGTCTATATAAGAATCTTGACAAAGTCCAATCATCCTTTTAGATCTGTCTCTAAAGATTCGAATTCCAAGAACGTACGCAGCTTCACCCATGTCCTTCATGGAAAAACAACTTCCCAGCCAGTCTTTAACAGACTTCAGCATTGGAATATCATTTCCAAGAAGCAATATGTCATCGACATATAGGATAAGAAACGCCACTTTGCTCCCACTAGTTTTCTTATACACACACTGTTCTTCCTTGTTTCTGATGAAGTCAAAATTCTTTATTGCCTCATCAAAACGAAGATTCCAACTCCTGGATGCTTGCTTCAATCCATAAATGGATTTATGAAGTTTGCATACTTTCCCAGCATTCTTAGGATCAATGTAACCGTCAGGCAGTGTCATATACACATCCTCCTCCAAGATTCCATTCAGGAAGGCGGTTTTCACATCCATCTGCCAAATCTCATAATCATAATAAGCGGCAGTTGCTAGGAGAATCCGAATTGATTTCATCATGGCCACTGGTGAATAGGTTTCATCATAGTCTATACCATGAATTTGTTTGAAACCTTTTGCCACCAACCTGGCCTTGTAAATCTGGACATTTCCATCCATGTCAATCTTCTTCTTGAAGATCCATTTACACTCGATGGCTTTAGCACCAGCGGGTAAGTCAACCAGTGAGAACACTCGGTTGACAGACATGGAGTCCATCTCGGATTCAGTGGCTTCACGCCACTTTGAGGAGTCAGGGCCTATCATGGCTTCTTCAAAGTTCGAGGGTTCATCACCGTCAATGATCAAAAGATCATGGCAATTAGTCACGAGGAATCCCTGATATCTATCGGGTTCGTGACGGATCCTTCCGGATCTTCGAACTTCAGGTACTTCAGGTTCAGGTTCTATTACAACTTCATGTAATTCATCATGCTGTTCTCCCTCATTAGGTTGAACAGGTTCCTGTCCTTCTTGAATTTCATCAAGTTGTACCTTACTCCCACTATCTTTCTTAGAGAGAAATTCCCTCTCAAGAAAAGTACAATCCCGAGCAACAAAGATCTTGTTCTCGGATCGCAGATAGAAGTAATAAGCCTTGGTATCCCTAGGATAACCAATGAAGTAGCACTTGTCAGATTTTGGTGTAAGCTTGTCTGAGATTAATCTTTTGACATAGGCTTCACAACCCCAAATTCTGAGAAAAGACATTACTGGAGCCTTTCCAGTCCATAACTCATATGGTGTCTTTGCTACTGCTTTTGATGGCACTCTGTTCAGTGTGAACGTTGCGGTCAGCAAAGCATATCCCCAAAGGGATATAGGAAGGTCTGTGTGACTCATCATGGATCGGACCATATCTAACAATGTCCGATTCTTTCTCTCAGACACACCATTCCACTGAGGTGTTCCAGGAGGTGTGAGTTGGGAAATGATCCCACACTCACTCAGATGATCACGGAATTCCTGGCTCAAGTATTCTCCTCCTCGGTCCGACCGAAGAGCCTTAATACTTTTACCAAGCTGGTTCTGTACTTCATTCTGGAATTCTTTGAACTTCTCAAAGGTTTCCGACTTATGTTTCATCAAGTAGACATATCCATATCTACTGAAATCATCAGTGAATGTAATGAAGTACTGATAGTTTCCTCTAGCATTTGTGGACATTGGGCCACACACGTCAGTATGTATCAGGCCCAATAGTTCACTGGCCCTTTCTGTAGGTTTATTAAAAGGGGCCCGTGTCATTTTGCCCATTAGGCAAGATTCGCATTGCTCACAAGACTCAAAGTCAAATGAGCCCAAGAGTCCATTTGAATGGAGCCTCTTGACGCGTTTCTCACTAATGTGCCCCAAACGACAATGCCAGAGAAACGTTTCATTTTCTTCGTTAGATTTGAACCGTTTTGTATTAATGTTATATACTGGAGTAGATTGATCCATCATGTACAGCCCATTAATAAGAGGGGCACAGCCATAGAACATATCATTGAGATTAAAGGAACACAATTTATTCTTAATAGAAAAATCAAATCCTTGTAAATCCAATAATGAAACTGAAATGATATTTCTGCTTATAGCAGGTACAAAATAACAATTCTCAAGTTCTAAAATCAATCCAGAAGGTAAAGATAACAAGTAAGTGCCAACGGCCAGTGCTGGAACCTTCGCTCCATTGCCAACCCGCAACTCTACTTGCCCTTGCTTCAACCTTCTACTGTTGCTGAGCGCATGCACATTAGTACAAATATGAGCCCCACATCCAGTATCTAATACCCAAGTGGTATTATCAGAAGTAGTAGTATTTACTTCAATAACAAAAATACCTGAAGAAGTAGTCGCGAAGGACTTCTTCTTCTCCTTTAGACTTTCCTGGTATTTCTTACAGTCCCTGCGATAATGCCCTGCCTCTTTGCAAAAGTGGCAGATATCAGAAGGCCCAGCTTTAGACACGGGCTTGGGTTTGGCCTTTTCGTTGTGGACAGCCTTGCCTTTTCCCTTGTCTGCAGCGGATTTCTTGAAACCCTTGCCCTTCTGCACCATGAGTACAGATGGGTCCTTGGCCTTCTTCATATTAGGTTCCGCAGTCTTGAGCATACCATGTAGCTCAGGCAAAGTCTTTGTCAACCCATGCATATTATAGTTCAAGACGAACTGGTCATATGCAGGAGTAAGAGACTGCAGAACGATATCACAAGCAAGCTCTTGGCTTATAGGACAGTCGAGTCTTGTCAAATGATCGAGATAACCCATCATTTTCAGAACATGTGGACTCACTGCTGCATCCTTAGCCATTTTACAGTCCAAGAGATTCTTTACAGTTTGGAATCTCTCTGTACGAGCCTGCTCCTGAAACAACGCTTTCAGGTTTGCCATCAGTTCCATGGGACAAGTCAGGCCTTCCCACTGCATCTGCAGTTCGGGAACCATTGTCGCCAACATTAGGCAAACCACGTCATTAGCATCTGAAGAATGCGTATCCCAAGCATTCTTCACAGCTTGTGCGGCATTATTCGCAGGTCTAGGGGGGAGAACTCTTTCAAGGACATAAGCCTTCTTCTCCTGCCTGAGCACAAGTCTCAGGTTCCTGGACCAGTTCAGGAAGTTTGATCCGTTCAGTTTGTCCTTCTCAAGGGCAGACCGGATCGAGAAAGTGTGTTTGTGTTGTTGTGCTTGACATAGCTGAAATTATGAGACAATAGAGTTTTAGTTATTTAGTTCATAAAAGAATAATCTTAAAAACTTATAAGAAAACTCGCATTGCATTCAAAATTTCTTTGTTTAACCTCATATGAATGCAATGATTCCGAGACCCATGTTCAACTAAAACCAAAGTGGGCCACTGGCCGTCACCCAGAATTAGCTTAACTTGGTAAGCATACACACAGCTAGTTATATCCATATAACTCTCGGTTGTGGATTGGGCCCAAGGCCCAATTCACCAGATGTCTCAAGGCCCGGGACTCCCGATGGCCCAGTCAAGGAAACCAATCTCTTACAGCCAAATAATCACTAAAGTCTGGGACTCCCAATGAAATTAGTGACTATATACTACTTTACTTACGCAAAAACAGACACCTCACACTGTAAGCCATATCTGTAATTGAATAAGCGTTAAGTAGCTGACAAGATTGGGCAAGACATCCAAGCTTGATATTGGTTTTGAGGATTTTAGGTTTTCTTTCCAAAAATAGAAGATTACTATTTTGGGAATCTAAATCTAGAAACATGCTAAAAATAGAAATTTCTAATTTAATGTTTTATTAAAGTTTTCGGTTGGGTCACAAATTATAGGCCCAATTCTTGGCCCAAGACCACAGAATTCCAATTGGCCCAATAATTTGATATAACCGAGTCGGTTCATTAATTCTGGTCCACGACCAAATTGACTACTAAATCCAACTGGTTATTTACTAAACCAGACCAGCTCTAAATTATTTGGTCCAACCAAATCAAACTTAGACCAGCCTTCGGTTTAGGTTAAAATTCAATTTTGAATTTAAATCCGGTTTAACCAGAAATTAAATAATACCAATTGCATTAAATAATTTCCAGCAAACCGCGATTTGGTTAACCGCTTGAACCACCAATTAAATTGGATCGGTTCGGTTAAGTCCAAATCAGAAAGAAATAGATTGGTCTAACCAATCAATTTTAGCTGATTTTGACCTAACTTGCGGGTTAAGCTTAAGCTAACAATGAAACACAATCGGATTGATCGGTTCATTGTCGCGGGTTAGGGAAGGACGAACCGCGAAGCTCGGCTGAACCGATTGGCTACTCGCGGAACGTATGCCTCGCCAGCATATCGATCGATATCACGCTCCCTCGTCGATCGATACTCGCGTGCATCAGCTCGTTGCGATCGGGTCATCGGGACATCGAGAAGCAATCGATCCAATTGATATCGATCGATATCACGCTCCCTCGTCGATCGATACGGGCGTCCACTTCGCATACCGATGGGTTTCAATCGGTTCATGCGATTTACATATTAGGTTTTCAAGTTTTCTAATCAAATTTCTTAACACAAATTCGATTCTAAACATTTAAAAACAACCTAAATATGATCCA
Organism: Orychophragmus violaceus; assembly: GCA_030180135.1. Classification (NCBI taxonomy): domain Eukaryota; kingdom Viridiplantae; phylum Streptophyta; class Magnoliopsida; order Brassicales; family Brassicaceae; genus Orychophragmus; species Orychophragmus violaceus. The sequence continues at coordinate 89,460,574 of CM058238.1, forward strand.
AACAGCAAAAACCTAACGACTTAGGCTCTGATACCACTGTAGGATTACGTTTGTTCATAGGTTTAATTATCAGATTACAACCTATCACATAATCAACTAGGATCTAGGTGATTTGCAGTTGAATCATAAACAGATCAGGATCATTACCTTATGATTGGGTGCAGCGGATTGGTGGTAATGAAGAGATCACTGAGAGCTGATATAAAACCGGCTCCTCCTAGGTATCCACACGCTTACAAGCTACTGGATCAGGCTGCTAGACCAAGCTGGAACAACAGAAAGAGAGGAGGACGGCCAGACCTAAAATCGCAGAAAACTTAGGCTAACAGGCGCCTACTCTTCCTTATATGGGCCCAAGTAATTAAACTAATGGCTTATTAGGCTTTTGGGCCCAAGACCCAAATCAGACAAAAAGACTGTATTTTGTCTGGCCCAATTCTCTGTACAAATACAGTAAATGTCTTGCATCTTACTGTATTAATTCCTTGTTAACTTTCCCGTTAGCTATGGTGTGTGACCCTTAGGGATCATACAATACTGGTAATAAGTACTTAACTTATAGATCAAGAGCGGGCTCTAGCAAGTCATCATGACCTCCCAGTATTTATGACTTATGTCTGATCTCGACACTTATCATACTTTCTAGAGATAGCATAGTAAATTTCAGGACATTCCCAACAACATAACCGAATATCAAGCTTGCGTTTGATTTTTTCTCGGCGTTGTTGCAATTCTGGTTTGTTAGATAATTTTTTGTCACTTTGAATCGTCTTCTTCTCTAATTTTTTTTATGGGAGGCTTCAGCTTGCTTCTTAGCGAATTGATGGATCTTCGTTTTACTCACAATCTCAATCCTCGACTAAATGACTAATTTGATAATAAGAGTTTTCTTTTATGGACATTTAATTTGTTTTAGTGATGATTTAATGTTATTTCTAAAAATTGTTTAAGACTATTTGGAAGATGGATTTGGTCCATATGTTTTTTTATTTCTTATATTTTATAATAGTAAATTATTTATCAGAAAATAATAGTTTTGAAGAAAATTATATATACATGTAAGTGTAACTTATTCAACCTATTTTTTGATATTTTTTAAAAATATTTAATATGTAAGTGTAAGTGTAAATATATAAAACGTGTTTATTGCAAAAAATGCGTTTTTATAAAAAATAATCACTCGATTCGTAGTAAGAAAAAAAAAGAATTTACCAGTGTAGCTGACAGAGTGTATGTAACACACGTGCCAGCCGGCGAGAGCGCGTGATTTTCGCGAGTAAAAAGGTTGACAATTTCAAAAAATCAACGGTTCACACGGCGAGTAAGCGTCCAGAGATAAGATGATCTGGAAGTGCTACAGCTGTCCAAAAACCCCTTTTTCGGGTCCCACCTTTACAAAAGCTTTTATGCTGTTACCCTTATTACTCTCCTCATGTGTTGATTCATCTCTGAAGTCAATCGTACGGCATACAACGCTCCCATCAGCCTTTAGTCAATCATCCAATGGTCAAGCCTGCACATTTAGTTTTCTTGTGCTCCGCTCATCGGACGGTCGAGATTTTGATGACCCAGTCAGGCGCATGAGCCACGTGAAACCGTAGGCAACGTATTTTTTTAGAAAAAATGCAACAAGTGGGCTGCACGAGGCACAGTATCAAAACGCGTGGACCCACGCATTTCCCTTTATTTAAAGATAATAATAAAATTAACATTAACCCTTAACACTAACCAAGAAAAGTCAACATTAATTTTGTTTGTCGGGTCAACATTAATTTATGCATTCTGGTGGACTAACTTATTTTTATTCAAAATATAATTGCTCGAAAATTTAAGCCAAAGTCGGTAAACCCCAACTGGTGGAAGAAGCGAGTGATCTAAATTGGACATTTCATATATTCTATTTGGGCTTTATGGGCCGTAGCTGGGCTATACAAGCTTCATTAGCTGCTGGTAGCCTGAGTTTGTTGTCACTCTCACGTGCCATAGAGTATCCTTTGTTTTCTTACAGAAAAGCTTTTCACAGATTTTGGCGGTTGCTCAGAATTTTCAACTTTTTTCTCCCGCGCCATGTTTTCCTTTTGATTTTCTCGAGTAAAATGACGACTGAAGGTATGCATTCAACAATCAAGACGGACTAGGCACGGATTTCTGGAGAGATGGCCGGCGAAAACGCGGCGGCGAGTGCTATTTGTTCCATCTGCTACGAAGATCTCAAACCGGTGGCTGAGAATCTGCAATCGATCTCCGCCTGTGGCCACGTCTTTCACGAACTATGGTTAGTACGGCACAAATCAAAGATCTTCTTATGCTCGAAATTTAGACTAATCGATTTTTTTTTTGGAAAACCCTAGTTTGCAGCAATGGTTTGAATACTGCCCGAGTACGAACAAGCGAAATTGTCCGATTTGCAAGCAGAAGTGCCATCTAAAGGACCCTTTCCGGCTTTACTTTCAATCTTCCGGGAATCAAACCGATTCGATTAAGGTTGTGGGAATCGAGGAAGATCCGGCGTTGTTAAGAGGAGAAGTGAAGCGGCTCGAAGGGAAGATACAGAACCTTAATTCTGCTCTGGAGGGGCAGAAAAAGGAGAATGTTGAGGTCTCCGATCAGGTAGATTAAGTGGCCATTTTATTATTAGAGTCCTTAAGAAGATAAAGTGAAAATCTTTGTGGTTTTTCCTTCTCAGTTGCATCAATGCAAGGCAAAAATGAAGGAGGACAAAGTAAAAAGGTGGGAGGCTCTGCAAGAAATATTAAGTACCCAACACTTACTCAAATTAAAATCAGAGGTACTAAAACTAAGCTCAACATCCTTAGATTCAGATGAAATTTGTGTTGAGTTTCTTATTATTATGATGTTTTGTTACAGGAATGTGTTCAGCTTACTTCTCAGTGCGCTAAACTACAAGAGAGAACTATGGCTCTTGCCAAGGAGCTCGCAGCTCTTAAATTGTGGGATAAATGTTTGATATTTTGCTCTTTTAACGTTTTCTGACACTGAAGTAAATCATTCAATCTGAGTCTATTATCTTGTTTTTTCATCCAGGGTTTCCGACATGAGCTTGGAGGAAGATGATGTGCGGAAGCTAGCCTTGTTGGGGAATAATGCAAACACAAAAGATACAATAGATACACTTGTCAAATCCTTGGTTGTCCAAAAGAGGTAGGTACATAGCATATATTTTGTTATAGCGTCCCTGCTCTCATTTTTGTCATGTACTTAGTGGACTCGATTCATCATCTCCCATTAGTCATATATGCATAGTGACCTATGAAGATGTTGATTCACCTTACTTTATCCATTTGTCCTGCCTAGTAGAATAGTTTGGTCACTTATCGCTTTAATACCAAACCTTCTTGTGTGTATATCCTTTGACAGGTGTTATAAGGATTTGATAGCCAAGTGCAATCAGCTGGGCAGAGGTGAAGCTCGATCTTCTGAGAAACTTGAAAAAGCTTTGGAAAAGATGGATAAACTCAAGGTTAGTGTAGTCTCCCTTCTTGCATTCGATCTTATCTGTTTCTTTATCCAGCTCATGTTATTCTTGTTCAATGGGCAGAAGCGAGTGAGGGAACTTGAGATTATAACTGAAGAGAGTGAGAACAGAGCAATAAGGGATATAAAAGCTTCAAGGAATTGCAGTGACAGAGAAGTTTCCAAGTCTGCAACCGAGAGCTTGGTTTCTTTGAGAATGCATCCATCAGGCAGCATAGTGGACAAAATCTCTACACCACTTGGTAAGTTCGAGAAGAATGATGGCTTCACCAATCATGGATCATGCTTAAGTGGAAGAGAAGACTCATTTTTTGGTAAAAATAAGTCGGTTATCACGGTAGATGATGATGTTCCCGAAACCACCATACCTGGCATCAGACATTCAGATTCTACTATGAAAGATGAGAAGGGTGAGGATAATAATAATGTTCAGGAGAAACGTGATGATCCGGTGATCAAGGATATAAAGTTTAACATCAGAGAAGACTCGACATCATCAGTCTCACGGTGCAGCAATGGTAATTTTGTTGTACATCATCATTTCAGGTTCCGACTGAAATAGATTTGAAGATTATTCAAACTCAATGCAGGTGGTGGAGACAGTTGGTTAACAAGTGGAAAGAATCGAAATATCAGAAGATGGAGCAAACAAGGAGAGAGAAACGAAGCTTCTCCTTCGATAAGAGGTTCTGTCTCAGGCAAGGATGATCTAATCTCTTTTGGACCTGATGGGAAAGGTGGAAGAATCAAAGTGTTGAGATCTAAACCACAATTTTCTGTGAGTTTTTGCTTCTTTTTTTATTTGTGTGTTCTTTAGATTACGTTTCTCAGAATTTCTGAGCCTATCTTGTAACTTCGAAGGTTGCCTAATATCGTTGTTATATATTGTATAGAACGCCAATGCAAGCTCAGGAAGTGGTAAGAGATTCAAGATTGGAACTAAAACAAGTGGTTCATCCTCTCAAGGGTGTCTGCAGATCGAACATTTTTTTGGAAAACCAAACCGCTAACTTTTCGAGGTCTGTATGAGAATAAAACAAAGCCACCCAAAACTCTTCCCATCCAAGTCTTGGTATCAATATATATATATATCGGATATTAACATGTATTTTTTGAGGTAATTATCACGGGTTGTAACCTCCTCTCATACTTTGGTTTAAGTCTATAACCATACGGTTTTTGAATCACATTATTTAACCACACAATTTTATATCTCGATTTGTAACCACATATTATTGACTTTTTGTTGACTTTTAACGTTTTTGTTAAACAGACGTTAAATTGGGGTTTAAACTGTTAATTATATTGACTAACCGAAACCCAGATTAAAACCAGGACAAATTAACTACTAAACCCGATTTGATACCTAAACCAAAACAACAAATTTAATTAACCCAGTAAGCTATCCCAAACCGAGAATAACTGTAATAATTTCCTAAACCGTAATAAATCAACTTATACCAAATCTAAATCCCTAAAAAATCTCCAATTCTCAAAGTCTCTCTTGTTCGTCGTCGAGGAGCAGAAAATCCCTAAATCCCACAGAAAATCCCCAAATCGTGATTCAACCTCCATTGGCGAAGCTCCGAGTGTTCCATCTGAAAATCCCCAAATCCCACACATATGTCTTCTAGTGGCGAAGCTCCGATTGTTCCTGACGCAGAAGATCGAGAGAGAGAACGACTGATATCTCTTCCTCGGAAGATGTCCGATCTGGATAGTTCAGATGATTCTGACTCCTCGAGTAGTGAAGATGAAGAGGAGGATGATGGTGAGGAAGCAGATGAAGTCAGAGAGGAAGAAAATGGCGAGGAAGCGAATGAAGTCGAAGTGGAAGAAGATAGTGAGGAAGCGGATAATGTCGAAGAGGAAGAAAATGGCGAGGAAGCGAATGATGTTGAAGATAGAGTAGATGGTGAGGAAGAGGATGTAGACGAAGATAGAGTAGATGGTGAGGAAGCGGATGTAGACGACGATAGAGTTGATGGTGAGGGTAGTTATGTAGGCGACGAGGAAGAAGTTGTAGAGGGAGCTGTTGAAGACGATGACTCGGATGATGTAGAGGAAGGTGTTGACGCTGAAGAGGATGAAAGAGCTGCCACGGATGAGGTAGGTGATGATGAACAATTGGTGGATAAGTTTCAATTAGAGATAGAGGCTGATGTTGCTGAGTTTACAGATGAACCAGCACTGAACCATAACTCTGTTCCTGTTAGCGACAGTGAAGAAGATGATGCGGATGAGGAAGTCCAACATGTCGCTACCACTCGAGGGCACAAGATTAGACGAAGAGGAGATGGAAGATTGCATATTCGTCAAGTGTTCATGACTGGTGCAACATTCAAAGAAGCTCTCCTTGATTATGCTCTCACAAACACCTGTAATGTCAAGAAAACCAGGTGGGATCGTACTAAACTGGAGTATAGGTGTGGCAATGCAGGCTGCGAGTGGAGGATTTATTGTGGTCTACAAACAAGAAGGAACGTATGGGAGATGAGTCGTTATAGTGGAGAGAACCACACATGTGTTCGGAGTAGATCCTGTGAGATGCTAACAGACCCGGTAATTGCTATTTTGTTATTGGACCAAATTAGGCAAGAACCGAATGTTATGATGCCATTGAGGATGCAGTTTCTGATTAATGGTAAGTGAAAGTTTAGTGTAACGAGAAATCAATGTCAGGAAGCAAGGAAGAAAGCTTTTAGGTGGATCGCAAAAGAACATGAAGTTCAATTTTCTCACATCCGTGGATATTGTGAGGAGATCACGGAATCAAACCATTAATCAACAGTGGTACTTGACACTACCAAATGGCGAGGATGTGTTTGAGATATTTTATGTATGCTTTCACAAACTCAGAAACTCTTGGAAGCTAGCATGTCGGCCAATCATAGGAGTTGATGGAACTTTCCATAGGAATTCTTTCTCTGGTCAGTTGCTGGTTGCTCAGGGTCGAGACGCTGAAAATATGATATACCCTATTGCTTGGGCTGTAGTGAAGGTCGAGAATGAGAACAACTGGTTATGGTTTGTCAAGCAACTGAAAAGACTTGGATTTAAAGGATGGAGCTGGTTATGCCTTGGTCTCGGACATGCAAAAGGTATGTGTATGTTGCTTATTCAATCTTGCAAATATCGTGAACGGTTTTTAATACATAAGTCAAATTGTGTTTATAGGGTGTATGCAATGCTGTTGTGAAAGAGCTGCCACGAGTTGAACATAGAAATTATGTTCAGCACATTTATGGTAACATAAAGAAGATTCACGACAAGAAGATGGAGATCAAATCACTGATATGGAATTTGGCATGGAGCTACAACAAATACATGTATACGAGGAATCTGAAAAAGATTGAGGAATATGACATAGGAGTGTACAACGAGGTGATGAAGAGAGATCCCGAGAGTTGGTGCAGAGCATTTTATACAACCGATGGGAGATGTTGTGAAGATGTTGATAACAACTCAGTAGAGTCTTTCAACAGCTCCATTGTCACAGCAAGAGAGAAGCCCTTCATGCCCATGTTAGAGACCATTAAAAGACTAGCAATGGTTCGTATTAGTGAGAGATGTGTTGCTGATAATAGATACCCGAGGAAGTGTTCAGCATATGTTTAACACATTCTTGATGAATAACACCAATATGCTTCACAATGCATTATCTTCCCAGGTACTAGTGGGGTTTTTGAGGTTCAATTTGGTTTTGATTACGAGAGGGTGGATATGAACAAGCGGACATGTACATGCTGCAAGTGGCAGATACGTGGGATCCCATGTGAGCATGCTTACGGGGTCATCTTGAAAAAGAAATTTGATCCGGGTGATTATGTAGCTGACTGGTTTTTAACATAACGACTAAGACTGTTGTATTCTCAGAACATTAATCCAGTTAGAGGACCGGGACACTGGGCTTCAGAAACTGGTGATGTAGCCTTGGTGAGTCCACATGTTGAAGAACAAAATCCAAATGCCGATCCACGGGATGGTAAGAAGAAGAAGAAGAAGCATGGTCAAAAACAGAGAAGGATGAAAGGGAAGAACGAGTCTCCAACGAAGAAGAAAAATGATAAGAAGAGAAAGAGGAAGAAGTATGATAATGGCGAACAAGGAGAGCTAGCAACCACCAAGAAGAGGATAATGCATTGCAAGAAATGTGGACAAGCTGGTCATAATGCTAGGTCATGTGCAAAACGACAGAAGAAGGTGTTGGGAATGTCCTGAAATCATACTTGTAATAACTCTAGAGATAGTTGTGTTGTCGAGATTAGACATTCATATGATACTGGGTAATCATAATGCTTTGCTAGAAGCCACTTATGATCTATTAGTTTAGAACTCATTGCTAGTATTATATGATCCTACAGGGTCACACACCTAAGCAAACTGGATGTTTTACATGGGGTTGATCATTAGTGTAATGATCTGGTGAATGTATATTTGATATACATTCAATAGCAATTCTCTGAGGTAGTGTCGATTGACACAGAAGGTGTGTCGATCGACACATGTCGCGAACCAAAATACAGATTTTAGTTTTTGACTTAATTAACTACGGTTTAATCCCAAGTTAATTAGGTCAGGATAAAAGTCGATATATATGATATGTGCACGACTTTTACATCGATTTTGAACTCAATTCACAGCCACCTTTGATAAACTGAGAAACCTCTTAGAGATCTGATCTCTACGGCACTAGCATCCCGTCCGTTCCAGTTTGTGTGCGTGTGGATACCAGTAGAGGCGCAGCATTTGAGGCGCTCGTGAATCTCGAATACCTGTTCATATTCCGCTGCATAACTTTCCAGGTATCTTCGAGATCCTTATGATTCAATAAACTTAGACCCTGGATCCTAGGCTTTGGAATTTATGTTTAGGGTTGCCTAATGTGATTAGAACCGCCTAGAAATTCCTACAGTGGTATCAGAGCCTTAGGGTTTATTCTATTGAATCTAACAGCATGATATTCGAATTAGATGAATTTGAATCGATATATATGATATATGCATGCCAAATTGAGTTTTGTTCAAAGAAATCACGTTTTAGGGTTTTTTGTACAGAATCGATTCTGTGGTTTCGCATAGTGTCGATCAAAGCCAATATGGTATCGATCGACACAGTATGGAAACCCGAATAAAATTTTAGGTTTCGATCTTAAAGGTCGAAGTTCCTGATGCCCTATCGTATCGATCGACGCAAAGGTTGTGTCGGTCGACACGGACCTAGCAATTGGTTTAATCGGTTCAATTGGATTGGACCGGTTATCGCACTTGGTTAAAATTGGCTAAATCGATTCAATTGTATGAATCGGTTCAATTGGATTGGACCGATTATCGCAAATTGATTTAAACCGGTTTGATCGGTTAATTGCGATTCGATTGAATTGGGTCAATGCCGACCGACACAAGTGTTGTGTCGATCGACACTGACCGGTTATCGAACCAAGTCAATTTGATTGACCGCTTATCGTAATGTTTTTGGTTTGGTAGCATCGATCGACACACTGGAGTTGTGTCGGTCGACATACCACTCAGATTTTGGTTATTGAACCAGAAATTGCAAAACCGAACCAAAGAATTAACCCACTTCTTAGAATAATTAAAACATAATAAGATTATATGTTTTAAACAGTTCCGTTCCTCAACTAAATATCAAGTATGTTTTAGATGTCTTTCCAATCTTGTCAACTGTCAAGACTTGTTTCATTGTGCGATAGACTTGCAGTGCAAGGTGTTCACAATTACATGAGTAAGACATGAGGTAATCGTGTTGATGGACTTGCAGTGCAAGACGTCAACAATTACATGACTTAAGAGATTGGTTTACTTGACTGAGTCATCAAAATCGTTTTGGGCCCAGAGACACCAGGTGGATTAGACATAAGATGTCAATCCACAACCAAGAGTTATATTGGATATAACCAGCAAAGATGTTGCTTACCTAGATAGCTGAAATTTGGGCGATGAGCCAAAGCTCACTCAAGTTTCAGTGAAGTATGGGTCTTGGATCATTATATTCATTTGAGGATACATTGTCTTGAATATAATGCGAGTCTTCTTAATAGTTAAGATTTCTCATTTCTTGAACATCATAACTAAACCTCTCTTGTTTTCAGCTATGTCTAGCACAAACCATCACAACAATTTCTCCCTGCGATCCGTCATTGAGAAGGACAAGTTAAATGGATCCAACTTTCTTGAATGGTATCGGAACTTGAGAATTTTTCTCAAGCAGGAGAAGAAGGACTATGTCCTTGAGAAAGTTCTCCCCAAGAAGTACCGAGCCAATGCCTGGCAGTCAGAGAAGGATGCTTGGGATAAGCATTCTAATGATGTGGTCGATGTGTGTTGTCTCATGTTAGCTACCATGAACTCGGACTTGCAGAAGCAGTATGAGTACGTGGAGTCGCCAATAGAGATGATCACTGGCCTGAAAAGTATGTTTCAGGAGCAGGCACGAACTCAGAGATACCAGACGGTTAAGTCTCTAATTGAGTGCAAGCTACCAAAGGACGGACCAGTTAGTCCTCATGTCATTAAGATGATGAGTTATATTGATAACCTGGGGAAACTGGATTGTCCTATTAGCCAAGAGTTGGCTACTGACATCATTTTGCAGTCACTGCCGTCAAGCTATGATCAGTTTGTTATGAACTATAACATGAACAACTTGACAAAGACTTTGACTGAGTTGCATGGGATGCTCAAAACTGCTGAACCTAACATCAAGAAGGACACCCCAAATGTCCTTATGGTACAAAAGGGTAAAAAGTTTGGTAAGAACAAAGGTGATGGCAAGACGAGCTCGATTGTGAATCCAAGTGTGTCTAACCATGCTCCTAAGGTTAAACATAGTCATTCTAAAGATGATAAGTGCCATTATTGTAATGGTTATGGGCATTTGAAAAGAAACTGCAATAAATTCCTGGAAGATTATGAGAAGCTGAAGAAGACGTACAAGACTTCTTCTTCAGGTATTCATGTTATAGAAGTAAATGTTACTTCTTATGGTTCTACTTATTGAGTATTAGATACCTGCTGTGGTGCTCATATTTTTGTACAAATATGCAGGGCCTAAACAATAGTAGGATTTTGGAGAAAGGACAAGTGGATCTACGAGTGGGAAATGGAGCAAGAGTTGCTGCATTATCCGTAGGAGTATTTCATTTGTTTTTGCTTTATGGCATGTTTTTAGAAATTAAGAACTGCTACTATTTACCTGCTATAAGCATAAATATTATTTCTATTCCTTGTTTGGATATGGAAGGATATCAGTTTTCAAATTAATAATAAGTGTTATTTATTTGATTACAATGATATATTTTATAGTAGCAGTCCACTAGAGAATGGACTTTATGTTCTAAACCAAAACGTGCCTAACTATAACATTGGTACCAAGAGATTCAAGTCAAATGATACGAATCAAACTTTTCTCTGGCATTGTCGTTTTGGGCTACATAAATGAGAAACAGATTCAGAAGCTCCATAGTGATGGGCTTTTGGGCTCACTTGATTATGAATCATGTGAGAAATGCGAATCTTGTTTATTGGGTAAAATGACGAAGGCCCCTTTCAACAAACAAAATGAAAGGGCCAGTGACTTATTGGGCCTTATACATACCGATGTGTGCAGCCCGATGAGCACGAATGCTAGAGGAAGTTTTTAGTACTTCATTAACTTTACTGATGCTTTCAGTAGGTGTGGTTATGTCTATTTAATGAGACATAAATCAGAATCTTTTGAAAAATTCAAGGAGTTCCAGAATGAAGTACAGAATCAAATTGGCAAAAATATTGAAGCTCTACGATAAGATCATGGAGGTGAATATTTAAGTCAAGAATTCAATGATCATCTGAGAGATTGTGGAATTGTTTCACAACTCACTCCTCCTGGAATGCCCCAATGGAATGGAGTTTCCGAGAGGAGGAATCGGACTCTATTAGATATGGTTCGATCTATGATGAGTCACAAAAATCTTCCATCATCCTTCTGGGGATACGCTTTAGAAACGTCTGCATTTGAACTAAATAGGGTTCCATCAAAATCAGTTACAAAGACACTACATGAGATGTGGACTGGAAATGTTCCTAATTTGTCTTTCATGAAGATTTGGGGGTTGTGAGGCTGATGTAAAACGTTTAATATCTGATAAGCTCACACCCAAATCCGATAAGTGCTACTTCGTTGGTTATCCTAAGGAGACCAAGGCATATTACTTTTACAACCGGTCCGAGAACAAAATGTTTGTTGATCGGAACTGTGTTTTTCTTGAGAAAGATTTTCTTCCCAAGAAGAACAGTGGGAGTAAAATACAACTCGAAGAAATTCGAAAAACACAGGAGACTACTCAACCTGATGAGGAAGAGCAGCAGTTGGATCTACAAAGAGTTGTAGAACCTACACCTGTGGTGCCTAAAGTTAGCAAATCCGAGAGAATTCGTCACGAACCCGAGAGATTTGGATTTTTCATGATCAATTGCCATGATCTGTTGATCATTGACAGTGACGAGTCTGCGACTATGAAGAAGCAATATTGAGCCCTGACTCCGAAAAATGGCTGAAAGCCGCTGAATCCGAAATGGGATCCATGTCACAGAACCAAATGTGGACTTTGGTTGATTTACCCGATGGTGTAAAAGCCATTAAGTGTAAATGGATTTTCAAGAAGAAAATTGACGTGGATGGTAATATTCAGATATACAAAGATAGGTTGGTGGCAGAAGGTTTCAAGCAAATTCATGGCATTGACTATGAAGAAACCTATTCCTCAGTCACTATGCTTAAGTCCATTCGGATTCTCCTAGCAACCGCCGATCATTACACTACAAGAAAAATGCACATTGTTAGCACAGCAGAAACGCTATAATATGCCTATTACAGCGTTTTAATGTTGGCCATGACATGAGGAGCTATCTTAGACCCCCCTCCTACAATAGCGTAAATATCTCCTGCTATTATATCGCGATCTATTACAGCGCAAAATTCGTAGCTATTATATAGTTTATAACAACAACATATTATTGCCGTTTTAGAGTTTACAGTGGCTCTAATATTTCGCTTTGATATATTTAATTGTAGCACCATTTTCGCATTATCTTATATTTTTTAATAGCTTTTTAAATTTGTTATATTATTGTGAGCCATATTCAAATATTTTGAGCCGAGCCGAACCATATTAAATTATTATTATTATTATTATTATTATTATTATTATTATTATTATTATTATTATTATTATATATTTTGTATCAACTAATTTTATATTAAAATTAATATATTTAAAATTTGTTTTAGAAGTCTTTTATTAATAACCAAAAATATGTTTTACACCAATATTAAGTACATATGTTCTAACTAAACATGAATCATATGAACATCATATGGCCAAACAAGAAATTCCATGTTGTACTCTGCCTTTAAGCTGCACTTCTTCCATTATTGACACATCCAAATGAACAAATTGTACACGTGCATTGACTATGGCCTGAAATACCAAACAAATAAAAAAAAATCAACCCAAATGCATATAACACCACAACATATAAACGAAGTACAAGAACTCTATTAACATGTCAAGATATAAAATCATCTAAAACCCATGCATTAATTAGTCATTCATCATGTTTTGACAGTCAATTGAGAAACAACATATATGTTTTGCCAATCAGTTTTATTAGAGAGATTAAGCAGGACATAAATCTTTACCTTGTCAAGATCGGTGTGAGCAAGAGCAACATGGTCATTGCAGGCAATGGGATTTCCAAGAGCAGAGAGACGTTCCTCCATTCGCTGGACCACAACGGTATCAGGTACATTGTCCCTTAAATGTTGAAGCTCCGTAAGAAAGAAAAAGAATATCAGTAAAACTCAAGATTTGCAACTCATAAACTCATCAATTTAAACGGGGACTAGCACTGCAAATGCTTCAGCCAAGTTATATAAAAAGACATTCCTCAAAAACTCGACTCTCTCTCTCTCTCTCTCTCTCTCTCTCTCTATATATATATATATATATATATATATATATATATATATATATATATATATATGTCAACATGGTCATGCTTTATCAGGAATCTCAAGAGAAGTTCTTACCTTGGTCAGTACTTGTACGAGACACAAGAAGCCATTCTTGTTTCCTGTACACAAGGAAACAAAAAAGAACCATCTTTAATTACACTAGTGGAAAATATCAAGAAGATTACAAAACTTGTTTTCATACACAAGACAATATAATCACCAACAAACTGAAACAAATGGTTTTCTAACCAGAGAAACAAAAGCAAATACTGAATCTATCAATTCAACAGTCATTAGTAACAAGTTTTGATCTCTTGATTTGGATTTGCAAACGTCTATAAACACCAATTGATAACTCTAACAAGATGATGAGGGACACAAGTATTTCAACAAACGAAATGAATAGCCAAAGACACTGATGAATTATACATACAATATCTTATTTCACACGATGATAATCGGGATTAACCTTGGGTTTCTGCTGTGTCGTATGTCAAATAAAGGGCAAAATCTTCAGGTCCGTGATAGATTTTCTAGCATAACACCAAGTAGTTTAATACTTATCAAAAGATCTGACCCTCGAAGCTTCAGGAAACCAAGTAGCTTAATACTTATCAAAAGCTTCAAGTCCGTGATATACACACAAAAGAAATCAAATCTATTAGACAGTGAAGACAAAAATAAATCCAATATAAGAACAAATCGAAGCTTTACTAATCAGCAGTAGAGAAAGAAATACACACCTACACGTACGGTACTGCTCTCCGGATTGTGGCGGAGGAAGAACATATCTTCCTCAACCGCTCTTGTCTTAATCTGAAAACGAAACAAAATCAGATCAACAACCAATAACCATCGAGCTATGAAACACGACAAGAACAGAGCAAGAGATATTGCAGATATTGAGCCCATCAAATCTGAAACTGAGGCGAAATCTCAGTTTCCATTGAAGGAAATTGGAGAAGAATGAAACCCTAGAGACTTAAGAGAATAGACTTATTTTTTTATCTAAGAGAAGAAGAAGAAGGAGATGAGAATGTATTTACCTACGAAAGGAAGAAACGTCTGCTCAGAATCTTCAACTTTGGGATAGGAGAGAGTTTCAGATTTGTTTAGGGCTCTGGAAAAACTAAAAATTTGACTAAGTGTTTGGGGGTAAAAACAAAAAATTCCCAAAATTTTGGCGCTTCTCTATAAAAATATGGCTCTATGATAGATTTTTGTCCTAAATTTGGCAAAATTTTATTTGGTAACTAAATAAAAATTATTTGACAAAAAAAAACTAAGTAAAAGTTTTATTTTGGACATATGTATATGATATCATGATTTAATTATTATGATTAAGAATTTAAAATTTAAGTGCAAAATTAAGAATTTAGGACTTATGCTTGTAATTAATTTCTATGATTAAAATTTTTAAGTTAAAAATTAAAAATTTAGATTTAGGGTTTGAGGTTTGGGGGTATAAAGTTAGGATTTGAAGTTTGGGATATAAATTTAGGGTATAAGTTTAAGGTTTAGGGTTATATGAGGTTAAATATTTTATACTTATCTATTTTTATATCAAACCCGAAATCCTATATATACCCTAAACTAAATTCTGAATATTAATTTTAGAAAGATATTTTTAATACAAATAAAACATTACCTTATAATAATACAAATTACATAAGAAATTAGTTTACAAAAGTAAGTTTATAAAATTCACCGCAATATAATGACAATATAATTTGCAAGTGTGTCAAAAACTTTTACCCTTCAATACCTTAACCATAATCCTCCAATACCCTAAACCCTAAACAAAATATTTGTGGGACTTTCAAAATTTTATTAGCTTATAGTTAATATCCTAACCACATATCCTCTTTATATTATAAATTTGTATTGGTTTGTCAATGAGAAATTCCAAAGGTAAGCTAACAACTCTTACATTCCAATTTAACCCTACAATACCCTAAACTCTAAATTTAAGTGTAAATCTTAAACCTTTAATACTAGTTAGAATTTGTTTTTATAGATATGTTATTAAAAACTGTTAAGATTTATAATATTACGAGATAATATTTTTTATATTTTATATATAATTAGAAATTATAGGTTTAGAACATTGTAGTATATGTTTAGGGTTTAGGGTATTGAAATACATGTTTAAGGTTTAGGAAAATAATGAATTATATATTTGGGTGATACTTGGGTTATAATTGAAAAATTTAAAGGAATTAAACTCAAAAATTCAATTATCATATTATTTTTAGGACAAACTGAAATTTTAAGTGTTATAATACTAAATCAAACTAAAAATTATGTTGTTTTATTTGGTATCTTAAATTATGTGTTGTTTATTATTAATTTTTATTTATTTATAGTATGAATATGTTAGGGAAAAATACAGAATTAAACACATGAAACGAAATACTTGTTGATTCAAGTATTTAAAAGACATACATCCCAGCCATTTCTTCGATGGCAGTCATACACTTGATTTCTTCGATGGCAGTCATACAGAATAATACATGACAATAATCTCACCATACCAATGAAAATGAAACAAATAAAAAAGTTTCCAATGGCTGTAAGAACCTTTTGGAATGTCCAACTTGATTTTTGCTGTCCACAAGGCGAGCAGCTCGACCAAAGAAAGTGTGAACACCAGCGGCGATAACAACAACCACGATCTCTCCTTGTTTACATGTTGAACAAGAGAAAATTTCTTGACCAGGGTGCTTGGTCACATGGAGTTACTCTTAGGTAAGAGCAGATTGGTCCACCTTTAAAGGATTACCTTCAAGAAGACGAGCATCGGCAGGGATAATGTCACAGAGTTTAACGCTAATGATATCTCATGGGACAAGATCAGAAGCTTCTTGTTCACTCCATTTCCCATCCCTAAGAACCTGAAAACAGAGAAACATCACAACAACATTAGCTCATGTCAAGGAACTTTGGTACCTTCTTTAGATCAGCTTCATAAAGCATTATCTTATGACAAACCTTGGTTTTAGGAGCAAGACCAGCAATGAGAGCAGCAACGACATTACCAGCATTGTTTTCTTCGATGAAACTAATGGTATAGTTGATAACGAGAAGACAGATGATACCCACAAAATCCTGCCAATCCGGAGGCCTACCATCACCGTTGGCCAAAGAAATGGCCATGATGGCAGCAACTTCATCACCCATGAAAGCAGATTCCACATAAACCCCAAAAACTTGAGAATTGTTCTTTCCTGTAAATTGTTTTCATTGACACTCAGTAACCAGAGAAAAAAACAAGAACTTGATTTATATCTGAAAACAGCAAAAAGATTAGACCTTTTTCTCTTCGAGCTTGTTGGGGCAAAAGATCTGAATCATGTCTTCCCCTTCTCTTGTCGTCAAACCTTCCCTTGAACATTTCAGTTGCTGGAAAATTTCCTCAATCGAAATTTTCTCCTGAAAAAATCAAAGTAAATCAAGATCAACGAGACTCATGGACATAAGACCAAATGTTAAACCAGACATGAGCCGATGAATCAACAAAAGCAACTATTCTCCATCGCTCGCCATTTCTAAAGCCCTAAATGTATATTCCAAGCCGTCGTTGGTGGATCGGACACAAAACAGTCGGCAAAGAGTAGAGCAAAAGAAAAATTACCGGTGGCTGATTTTTACCGGTGGCTGAGACGGCGCAAAGGCAAAGGAGATGGTGAAATATGGAACGATCGTGTTGGAAGCATCATTTAGGTTTTCACAGAGGAGTAGTAGGAGGAAATTGGAAGAACAAATTAGGGCTAGGATGAGCTGGGTTGAGGAAACAGGGGGTGGATGAGGAGGCTGAGGGAAGGAGGGTGTGGAAGTCAGTCAGCAGAGAAGGTAGAGATTAGATCGCAGATAATGGAGGAGCGGATCGAAGGAGAAGAGAGTCTGGAAAGAGATAAGTCTGTCTTTTACTTTTCTGGTTCAAAGATTTTTTTTTTGTTTCCTAACAATGTAAATACAACAATTCACATTGGCGCTAATTCTCCTTTTTTCCCAAGTGTTTTGGCGCTTATAGCATTCCGTAGGAAAATTGGGTTCCAAAATCCAATTTTGTTTTTTCTCTAAACAAAAAAATGACACATCACTGATCTAATGCTATAATATACTATCTAATTCGAACACACCTTCTATAACAGCACTTAGAAAAATCGTGCTATCCTAATGTGCTGTAAATACTCATATTTCTTGTAGTGTTATGATTATGAGATCATGCAGATGGATGTGGAAACAACTTTCCTTAATGGAATTCTGGAAAGGGATGTGTACTTGACACAACCTGAAGGTTTCATTGATCCTAATGCTGCTAGGAAGGAATGCAAGCTTCATCGATCCATTTATGGATTGAAGCAAGCACCTCGGAGTTAGAATCTTCGTTTTGATAAAGCAGTCAAAAAGGTTTGAAATTCATCAGGAATGAAGTGGAACTGTATGTATACAAGATGACTAGTGGGAGCGCAGTTACATTTCTAGTATTGTAAGACTTGACTCGGAAGTTGTTTTTCGATAAAAAACATGGGAGAAGCCGTATACATTCTTGGAATAAGAATCTATAGAGATAGATTGGACAAACTAATTGGATTGTGTCAAGATACTTATATTGATAAGGTCTTGCACAGGTCCAGTATGCATGATTCCAAGAAGGGCTTCATGCCAATGACTCCTGGCATTACTCTTAGCAAGACGTAGTGTCCTTCGACGCATGCTGAGCGAGAGCGCATGAGGGTCAGTGTAACGCCCCTTTCCCATTCTCCGCTGACCGTCGAGCTGACCGGTCAACAATCAAACAAGAACATGACCGATCGAACCCGAGCAAGTCGAACGGGAAAAGTTCGCCACAGGACGAAGCTAAAGTTAGTTCGGTTTGAGACAAAAGGCTCGCACCAATCTATCTTCGACTCCGCTATCCTCATATCCATAGTACAAGCAGTACTACTTGCACTACTTCAATGAGTTGTGTCGGTTCGGACTAAAACCTCATATCAGGGAAACAATTTCATTTCTGAGTAATCAACGTTGAGTACAACGTTCAATAGAATTTCACAAACAATCGTCAGGTCAAATATACAAAGAAATCAACACACGAATAACAATAACGTCGAACCGAGAAAACACCCAAAAATCCCGAATCAAATCCCGTCACAAGCAACCCGAAACCACACCGAGGACCTCCCGCGTCCGTCGCTGCTAAACCTGAAAAACACAAAAAGAGTCTAATGAGCGATCTAAGATCACCCAGTGAATCGGCTCCCCACTAATGGCTTTTAATCTATTTAAAGTGTACAGATTCTCGCCCCAAAACCCCAAAATAACAATCAACAGGAAAAATGGTCGATCACGCACTACCACATCGTGATAAACCCACACACACAATCAATGCCAAAGGTAAAGAGAATTAGGGAAATCGAAGGCACTGCGGCACATGTCCTCGATTGGACTCGATCCATCTATCGCGCGGAAAGGAAATAACAAAACAACACTGGGCCCTACGTGTTGGGATAGTGTCCTGAAATCACACTTGTACTCACTCCTGATGATAGTTGTGTGTCGAGATCAGACATTCGTATAATACTGGGCGGTTGCAATGTTTTGCTAGAAGCCTCTTGCAACCTGTAAGTTATAGACTTACTGCCAGTATTATATGATCCTATAGGGTCACACACCTAAGCAAACTGGAAGCTACGACATGGGAATGATCATTATGGTAATGATCATATTAATGTGTATTGGATACACATTATTATCGACAAAATGGTGTTGTGTCGATCGACACAGCTTGTGTGTCGGTCGACACAGTTCGGGTTTTCGGAAAGGCTTTTCGAAATATGACTTAATCAAGTCTGGCCCGTTAAGTGGGTTTTAGGTCGAATAAAACATGATTATCTCGACCTAAGAACGCAGCCGTCGATTTTTCTTGGTAAGAAAAGCAGAAACACCAGAAACAGGTGATTTCCATTGATCCGGTACTAGCATCCCATTTCCAGCTTGTGTGCGTGTGTATCTGGTAGAGGCAAGGCATCTGCGTTGCTCAACTGATCTCGTTCACCAACTCATTCCGCTGCCAGTTCCAGGTAAGAACGAGGTTGGTTGTTTTCAATATATCAAACCCTAGATCCTAGGAGATCCAACACTACGAACTCGGTAACTTCCACGGGTTTACATCGTCACCTATATGGTAACTAACCCACGACTCCTAAACGTGTACCCAAGGTCCCACGAATAGGACACCGTTCTCCGTCCATCGATACGCGGTGACTCAGAATACCCCTATATAGCCAGAGTTTCCATGTGATTCGGCCCTAGGACATGACCCTGTATTCTCCGAACCACACACCTACCGGCGTCACCCAGTAGGTTAACACCATAACCGGAATCACCATGATCCGATTAGGTAAAACTCGAGGATCCAATCGGGTCGGAAGTACCGGAACGTAAAAAAAACCTAGGCTTACGGAATCTAACGCACCCTAGAGTCCTAGTGGAGGAATGTAAACACGCAGACTCGCTGGGACCCTAGCACAGATCACCCAATCATCAACAACAATAAATCCCCAACCATTCCGCAAGCCACTACACTACCACAACACCGCTCTGACTAGGTAAGATACCTAGTCAGCACCAACTAACTTACCCGGTCCCGTGACCGGAGTAAGTGTCCACAATGACCGCTCGGCCCAACACCGAGCGGTCTAATAAGCCTGCACACAAAGCTCAACACAGCACAAAAATCACAACAATCAAACACGCAATCACAATCATCACAGCAAACACAGCAACACAACAACACAACGCAAATTAGGGTTTCTAAGTCTTTTAATCCATTCTTATCCGCTACCTTGGGTTAGCGGATTGCTAACCCGTAGACGGCTTACAACACACACAACTTCCTTTAATTAACCTATTCTAGATGTCTTTTATTAACTCCTCGATCCGTCGGTTTAGAGTTAGTAAACTTACTAACTCCCCGACGTCTCATTATTTACTAACTTTATTCATTACCCAGCCCCGCTATTAACCTAAAACCCGATCCCGTTACAATATTCTATATATTCGTTTATGTTTAACTCATATTTTAATGCCGTCTTAATTCCCGTAGATAGATTCATTAATTATCGTCCTTATACATATATAAATGCATATACGGTCCTAAACAACGGTCTATATGAATGCATCACCCAAATCATTACTAACAACCTAGCGGCACACAATCGATTAACCTTTTTAATTCTAAAACCATAACATGCTTAATTAATCTTATCTGGTTTAACATTAAACTTTTAATTAATTAATTATTAATTACTAATCAGGTTAATTAACGGGTATGCATCCTAGTGCTACGATTTATTAATTCCCTGTCTATATGTAATTAAAAGGTTTGTAAGCCGACTCACAGTGAGGTAGACGCGGAATGACGGCTCGATGCAAGTGTGAATCCCAAGATATCTGACACGAACCCCGAACTCCCGAATCTCGAACTCCGAACCCCGAATGCCCTGAACCCTCGGAATGGCCGTGAACCAAGCGTTGACCGGCCTGGTCTCCGGCGTTGACCGACAGTTGACCGCGTTGACCGGTGGTTGACCGTTGACCGTTGACCGTGCGTTGACCGAAGCTTGAACCGGTTGACCCTCCAAACTGAACCGGTTAAACCACCAAACCGGTTGAACCAAATGAACCAACCCCAATCGAACCGGTTGAGTTAAACCGGTTGAGATTAAACCATTGACCGGTTTAACTCAATGTTGACCACGACTTAACCAACCAAAACCAACTCTAATTCCAGATCCAATCCACCCAAACCGATCCTTTCAGAACCGGCTTCCAACTGATGATGGCGAGGCTTCTCCAGTGAGCTTCTCCGGCGTTGACCGGCGACGGAGAAGAGTTGACCGCGGTGGAGATGAATTTTCCGGCGAGTTCTGACGGAGAAACACCCACCAAACTGCTCAGAATTCCAAGATCTATCTTCCCATGGCTTCAAAAGTCCAAGAACCGACGAGGAGAAAGAGGAGAGGAAATTTAACGGCGACCTTCTTCTCACGGCGGCTCTGGCGAGATTCCGGAGACGACGACGGCAAAGGAAAGATGGCGGTTGTAGAGGAGAGTGAGAGGGTTCTATAGCACTTGGCAGAGAGTGATTTGGGTTTATGGATCAAAAGTTATTAGCTTTCTTGTGAAAGAAGAAATGAAGAACATGAAGAATGTTCTTGGTGTTCTTCAAACCTTCAAAGAGAATGCATAAGTTTCTGGGAATTCTGGACAGAGAGAAAG
The DNA here is from genome assembly GCA_030180135.1 of Orychophragmus violaceus. NCBI lineage: Eukaryota > Viridiplantae > Streptophyta > Magnoliopsida > Brassicales > Brassicaceae > Orychophragmus > Orychophragmus violaceus. Next base: position 89,482,372 of record CM058238.1, read on the forward strand.
AGAGAGAGAGTATCGCCAAGGCTAGAGAGATTAGAGGGAGTTTTGTTGGATCGTTTAGTGTCTCCTGATTCAATTCTCAGATTGATTCATCCTACTAAACATGCAGATCTAGGTTCTCTTGATTAGAAACTTAATAGATCTCACCTGTTACCTTATTATGCAGCGGAAAGAGGAGGTACGGGTCAGAGATCAGCAAAACCACCAAGAGATGGATCCTCCAAAGGCTCACACACGCACGCTCGGGAATTGGCTGCTAGACCAGACAGAGAGGAGGCGCAGAGAGAGGCTAAGGGAGGCGCAGAAGTCTGAAGAATTAGAGAGCTTTAGGTCAAGTTTTATTCATTAAAACTCCCTTTAGTTCTCATGGGCTTTTGGGCCCAATTCTCAGTTCTGATTAAATCCCATGGATTTAATCAGGCCCTTTATTCTCTCTAAGTACAGTAAATGCCTAGCACTTTTACCGTACTTCTGCTAAACCGTTCCTTCGTATTTTCCCGTTAGCTTAGGCGTGTGACCCATATGGGATCATATAATAAAGGCAATAATTCCAAGACTTATAGATCATGAGCGGACTCTAGCAAGCCATCATGACCCCCAGTATTATATGACTTATGTCTGATCATTGACATACTCTTACTTTCTAGAGACAGTACCGAGATTACTGGACATAATTCCAACAATCTCCCACTTGTACTGGAATCTCTGTATTCATAATCCTTTTGTCTCAATATCTCGATTAGTCATAAGGCAAGATTAGTGTCATCCTTATAAAGCCTAATCTTGTTCATCGGACTCTGATTTGATACTGACAATCCAAACGACTCGGGAAAGTCCGTTTGAGCATGGCCATGCATTTTCCAGTATTCAAATCTCCGATTGGCCTAGAGATATTCACTCCATTTATATTGGAGGGACAAATCCCGTCTTGTTCCATCACTGTAAACTACTCATTTCATAATGTACCCAAACAAGGTCCTTATAACTATCGCAGAACGACAGCGTTAGACAATGATCAAAGTGCATCAGTCCATGTGCGGTCACATGCATGCGAACTCAGGTCTAAGGACTATACTCTATAGTCGTAGTAAGAATCTCTTATGACACAGATATAAATATCCTGAAGAGTTCTTATAATCGGGTCTTGTCCGGTCGTATGTACCCAACATACACCTATGTACTGACTTTGATGCCGCGCATCTATGACACACTGAGACTTTGTCATAAGTCACATACCAATCTAGTCTCACGCGGTTGTTGGTGTTCCAATTTCAACAACCTTTGACTAGGGACATGATGATATAAACCATCTATCAAATATAGGGTCTCATGATCAAGCTAAATGACTTTGATAACTCAAGATCAAGTCACTTACTTCGATGACCTATAAAATGGTTCATATCACTTTGGAACGATTATTTCATCACAGTTAAAATAATCTTGAAATAATAATTTCAATAAACATCATAAAATGTTTTACAAGAACATATCAATAACTAAATAAAGCCCTTTATTAACTCCCACTGAAATTAAGACTACATCTTAATTTCACTTATCCTACAGCAACAGTCCGCGACTCGTGCTTAGGCCTAAGGAGTGGCTTCGTTAATAGATTAGCAACGTTCTCATTCGTTGAAACTTGCTGATCTACTTAACATCTCTGTCATTTATCTCACGGAATAGGTTATACCTATCCTCAAGGTGTTTGGACCTCTGATGTGCAGCTAGTCTCATCTATGCTGGGAATCACATCGAGTTCAGTGATGAACTCTTCTTTCCAAACAACCTCTTTCGCCGCTATCCAAACTGCGAAATGTTCAGCTTAAGTCATGGAGTCAGCAACAGTGCCTTGCACCGCCAGACAGACACAAGATATAACCGGACTGTGACCGGAAATCATCTTTGTCTGTTGGAAACTTGCCTTTCAGACTCTACTGACTTGTAGCACCTCACTTTCTCCGTAAATCAAGAACTTATCCTTAGTATTCCTCAAATACTTTAGGACATTCTTTACGGCAATCCAGTGATTCTTTGCTGGATTTGACTGGTCTTTACTTGTCTTGCTTAACAATAAAGCAACATCAAACAAGTACGTTTCATGGTCTACATGATAGATCCAATTGCCGACGCATATGGAATCTTATCCATGCATTTAAGCTCAGCAGTTATCGTAGGACACTGTGTCTTGCTTAACGTAATGCCATGTGACATTGGCATAAAACCCTTCTTGGAATGCTGAAAACGTGTAGGACTTTGTCGGGATAAGAATCCTGACTTTGTCCTACCAGCTCTTTTGAATCTCTATCTTTAGATCCAAAATCCAAGAACATACGTGGCTTTACCCCTGTCAATCATTAAAACCAACTCCCAAGCCAGTCCTTTACCGACTGCAGCATTGGGACGTTATTTCCGAGAATCAGTATGTCTTCGACATACAATATGAGAAATGCAACATCGCTCCCACTTATCTATTAGTAAACGCATAGTTCCATTTCGTTCCTGTTCAAGTCAAAACCTTGACTACTTCAACAGAACGAAGATTCCAACTCCGATATGTTTGCTTCCATCCATGAATGGATCGATGAAGCTAACTTACACAAAGTGTAATTTTTTCGGAGTTCGGACTCACTTTCGCTTATTTGAATTTCGCAGATTTGTCGCTTTCAATGATCATCAGATCATGCGAACTTTCAATGATCATCAGGTTCAACTAAAGACGAGAAATCACTCTCGGATTAGTGACTGATTCATTCATGTCTGCGAACTTCAGGCTCTACAGGTGTAGATTCTACAGAAATCTGTAAATCCATCCGTTGCTCTCCCTCAACAGGTTGAGCAGCCTCCTGTATTTCTCGAATTTCTTCGAGTTATACTTTTACTCCCACTGTTCTTCTTGGAAAATAACTTCCCTTCTTAGAAAACAGAATGGACGTAAAAGTAACAAGCCTTGGTTTCCCTAGGACAACCAGCGAAGTAGCACAACTACAAATACTCAGTAGAGACGAATTTGGATCGATTCCAATCCACATTTACGTGGTGTCTTTCAACTGATATTGGTGGAACTATTTCAGCGTAAACTTAGATATTTTTAGAGCGTTATTCTTAAAAATATCATGGAAGATTCGTGTGACTCATCTTTAATCATTTCTGATAAGATCTGACTCTTTCTCACAGAAACACCTCCAGGTTTTCAGGAGAAATGAGCTGTGAAACTACTTCACACTCAATCAGATGATCACACCATTAATGACTCAAGTATTCTCACTCGTGATCTAACTCAGAGTCTTAATACTTCTGTCACTCAGATTCTATACCTCATTGTGGAACTCTTTCGACCATGTCAAAGAATTCCGACTTGTGTCTCATCAAGTGAACACAGTCACACTCACTGAAGTAATCAGTAGAGACAATGAAGTACAGGAAATTTTCTCTGGCATTACTGCTCATTGGGCCACATACATGAGTATGTTCATTCTCCAATAAGCCTTTGGGCCTTTCTCTAGCTCGGCTAAGATGGGCCCTTTGTCTTTTGGTCCAGTAAGCAGAATTCAAGTCTCATAAGATATCCATACAAATGAGCCCAATAGTGCATAACTATGGGATTTCTGAATCCGACTTACTCTATGTGACCAAGACTTTTATGCCAAGAATAATCAGGTTTAATTCATCAGATTTAAACCAATTTGGTATTTATGTTACATTTAGGCACTCTTTTGGTTTAAGATATAAAACCCATTCCTTGAATAGGGTGCTACAAATAATATTTCATTAAGATCAAAAGAACAAAACTTGTCTTTTATCAAAATGAAAAACATTCAAATTCTTACAAGAAAATGAAAGACAACTCTGCTTAAAGCAGTTACATTGTAGCAATTACTTAATACAAAATCAAGCCTCAAAGGGATCTATAAGTGAAAACCCTACGGCTGAGGCAGCATCCCAAGCTCCTTCCAGACATGTAGTTTCACTTGCCCTTCCTTCAAAGTCCTACTGTTGCCCAGGCTCTGCATATTATAACAAATATCAGTGCCACAACCAGTATCCAATACCTATAAGGTAGAACTTGAAGTAATAACATGAATACCTGAGGAAGTAGTCTCATACATCAACTTCAACTCCTCATCATCTTCCATGAATTTAATGCAATTTCTCTTCCAATGCCCAGTCTCTTTACAGTAGCAGCACTTACCAACGTAAGAGGTATCTGACTCGGGCTCAGAAGACACACGCTTGCCATGATTCAAAATCTGGACAACTTTGTCTTCACCCTTGTCAGCATTAGGTTTAGTAAACCTACCCTTCTCATTCATGAGATTGTACAGGGTACTCTTCACGTTTGGCTCAACTGTCTTGAGCATATCATGCAGTTCAGTCAGCGTCTTCGTTAAGCCTTTCTTGATATAGTTCCTTACGAACTTATCATAGCTTGACGGCAGTGACTGCAGAATGATCTCAGTTGCCAATTCCTGGCTAACTGGATAATCCAGTTTCCTCAGGTTATCAATGTAACCCATCATTTTACTGACATGAGGACTTACTGGATGATCATTTGGTAGCTTGCAGCTAGTGAGAGATTTAACCAACTGGTATCTCTCCACTCTTACCTGCTCCTGAAATTTCAATTTCAGGCTGCTGATCATCTCTATTGGCGACTCCATGTTCTCATAATGCTTCCGCAAGTCTGAGTCCATGGTAGCCAATATCAGACCACGCACATCTACCGCATCATTATAATGCTTATTTCAAGCATCATATACTGCATGGGAGGCATTGGACCCGATCCTCACGGGGAGAGCTCTCTCAAGGACATAGTCCTTTCTCTCCTGTCTGAGGACTAGCCTCAGGTTCCGCGACCAAGTCAAGAAATTTGATCCGTTCAGCTTGTCCATCTCAAGGACAGACCGGATCGAGAAAGTGTTTTGATTGTTTGTGCTAGTCATAGCTGAAATATAAGATAAAAGGATTTTTAGTTAATATGTTCAATATGATCAATCTTGTATTATTCTTAATATGATTAATCTCGCATTATATTCAATAACATCAGTTACCCTCAATAGAATATAATGATTCCAAGATCCACATATAACTAAGATCAAAGTGGGCCACTGGCCGTCACCCAACCTTAGCTTATATCGGTAAGCCCTATCTCGGCTAATTATATCCGTGATATAACTCTTGGTTGTGAATCTGGGCCCGAGGCCCAATCCACTCTGATGTCTCAAGGCCCGGGACTCCCGATGGCCTAGTCAAGAAAACCAGACTATACAGTCATGTAATCACTAATGTCTGGGACTCCCAATGACGTTTATGAATCACAAACCGTCTTACCCACGCAAAAGTAGACACCCTCACACTGTAAGGCCATGAGTACAATTGAATGGGCTTCGACAGCTGACATAGACTGGACAAGACATCCAACGCTTGATATTGTTTGAGGTTTGTAGGTTTATTAAAATTTTATCCCAAAATAGAAGATTACTATTTTGGGAAACTTTCCATTTTTGGAAACCTACTATTTTTGGAAACTTTCTAAAATTAGAAACTTTTAATTATAGAAATTTCCTTAAATCCAAAACATGCAAATCTAGAAACTTCTATTTTAAGAAACTTTCTAATTTCAAAATTTTGGAAACTTTTAATTTAAAAAATCGATTTTTATAATTTTATAAAAAATAAATTTTAAATTAATTCTGAAGAAAAGACTCAAATAATTGGCCCAATTGTTTTAACTTCTTGGCCCGAGGCTCAAGAATTGGTTCATGTCCAAGACATAACCCAATTGTCCAATTAAATGACATAACCGGTCTGGTTCATTAAAATTGGTCTAACCAAAATTAATTACTACGATGACCACAATTGTCAACCGGTTATTTACTAAACCGGATTTTCTCAATTTATTTGGTCCAACCAAATCAAATTAGAAAACCACTGGTTTAGGCACAAAATCCAATTTTTCGACTTTGGATTTCTTATCCCGGTTTAACCAGAACTTAATAAAATTATTAAATCTGTTTATTAAACCGCGACGTTTAATTTTAATCAAGTTTTAAACCGAACCGTTAACCGAACCGAACCGAATGGACGTGAACCGTTCACGATCACGTTGCCCTAGCTTCACACGATCGAATGAACGATCGGGACAGCCGCACGTGAATCCGGACGGGACGGGACGATCGATTGTCGAGCTCGGGTCGTGTGATCGGGACGAGACAGCCGGGCCATCTCTCGCGATCGGACGGGAGCGTGATCGTCGAGCTCTCGGGTCAGTCCGGGACGTGCGTCATGCGATCGCCGAGCGATCTGGACGCGGGACGGGAGCTGGACGATCGGGACGATGCAGGCTTCACGCGATCGCCGAGCGATCGGGACAGCCGTATCCACGCGACGGGACGAGCCACTCACGCGGACGGGACGCGATCAATCCGATGATCGGGACGCGACCACGCAACACGATCGTTACCGATCGGTTCGTGCGTCTTCCTTGATCGGGACGATCCGACGCATACCGATTCATATAGATCGGATCATGCGATTTCTTGTTTGTTTAGGTTTTAATTCTTTGTTTCTTAAGTGTTTTTCCTTATCAGTAGGTTGATTCAAAAACACTTCTTAAACAATCCTAAACATGATTCTAAACAAGAAAAACCACAGAACCAATGGCTCTGATACCACTGTTGGATCGTTTAGTGTCTCCTGATTCAATTCTCAGATTGATTCATCCTACTAAACATGCAGATCTAGGTTCTCTTGATTAGAAACTTAATAGATCTCACCTGTTACCTTATTATGCAGCGGAAAGAGGAGGTACGGGTCAGAGATCAGCAGAACCACCAAGAGATGGATCCTCCAAAGGCTCACACACGCACGCTCGGGAATTGGCTGCTAGACCAGACAGAGAGGAGGCGCAGAGAGAGGCTAAGGGAGGCGCAGAAGTCTGAAGAATTAGAGAGCTTTAGGTCAAGTTTTATTCATTAAAACTCCCTTTAGTTCTCATGGGCTTTTGGGCCCAATTCTCAGTTCTGATTAAATCTCATGGATTTAATCAGGCCCTTTATTCTCTCTAAGTACAGTAAATGCCTAGCACTTTTACCGTACTTCTGCTAAACCGTTCCTTCGTATTTTCCCGTTAGCTTAGGCGTGTGACCCATATGGGATCATATAATAAAGGCAATAAGTCCAAGACTTATAGATCATGAGCGGACTCTAGCAAGCCATCATGACCCCCAGTATTATATGACTTATGTCTGATCATTGACATACTCTTACTTTCTAGAGACAGTACCGAGATTACTGGACATAATTCCAACAAGTTTGGTTTGTGCAATGAATTGGACAAGACTTGAACTTGCATGCATGCAAAGTTCAATGAATTTTCCCATGCATGCACTCCACAAAAGCAAGGTGGAGACTTGGGATGAAGACAGGTGTCCTTCTGGGTATTTTTGTTGTCCAAAAACTCTCCTTAATCAGCCTTAATCATCTCTTAATCCTCCTTCCTTCTAATGGTCGGTTTTGACGGTTTTCGGTTTTAATATTTTAGAATGTCTCTGGATGATCCCATAAATCTTCAAACCTCTACAATCAGATTCTACATGCTATTTGATGAATTTAGCATTTTGAATCACTCCGTTCGGACTTATGTAGTTCCGGATATGAATTTTTGATTCTTCGGGTTTGTCGGTTTCCATTCCCGACAAGCCGTAAAACACGTTTCTGCTCCGATTCTTCCAATTCTGACATTCTAGACATTCTTTATGTTTAAACATAAGAATATTTGGCCCGTCTCGGCTTCCGTCTCAAACTTTGGCAAAATTACCATTTTGCCCCTCACTTGGCAAAAATGATAATTTTGCCCCTGGTTGACTTTCTGCTACCCGTTGACCGTATTTTTGATAAAGGGTATCACATTCTTCCCCACTTACAGGAATTCGGTCTCCGAATTCTCCGTCACTGTCAGACTTCAAATCGGTTCCAAACCCTGTAAGTCACTTCATCATTCCACATCGACGCTTCTATACTCGAACACTACTGCATACCACTGGCTTCCACAACACCCAAATCCGCTTCACTCTTAACTGACTCCATCGGTCTCGATCCTTAACTTAACTCTGGTTGCCTTCTCTTCTCTGATTCCTACTTCTGGCTTCCCCACTTTGCCTCGACCTCCACATTCTTTTGAATTGTGACCTCTTCCTTTCTTTCTGGGACACTCTTCAAGAATCTGATCATCTGCTTCCGTCTGACTGATTTCAACAACTTCACTGATTCTTCTTTCCCAAATCTCTTTTCTAACTCATCATACTTCTCGGCTTCTTTCTGTCGGTCACTCGATAAGCTGATACATTTTCCACTGAGGATGTCTACCACTGCTTCACGGTCCGTTCTAATGGTCTCGCGACGTCTTGACTCTTCATCTCGCTTTTGGGTTCGGGTTCGGTCTCGGATTCACATCGCGTCGCCATTCCGTCCTACATTCAACTCAACAACTCACTGAAACAATTAGTTTCATCCCGATCTATCCCGATATCACTTTCTCATAGAAATATGGTTACTTAATCACGTACCCGACGGTTACTCGTGATTAAATAACAATACACTATAAGTCCGTTCCCTCGTGAATTGACGGTTGAACACAACCGTTCCCAGTCAGCTCAAAACTTGAAATAAAATTAAAAATAAAATCAACACTTTACCTTTCTAACAAAACCGAAGAAAAGCGATCAATCACTACTCAAATTCCGAACAACAAGCAACCCAACGGTCTCTAAGACCCAAAACGATCAATCTACCAAAACCACGCACGCCAACACTACGCAAACTACCGCAAAACAAATCAATCAATCAATCAATCCATCAACAAGAATTGGAAACAAGCAATTACCACACACATATTCACGCAATCTAATTATCGGTCGGACGCGTCATCAGTCCGGGTTCAGGTCATAATGAACGGTCGTCAGTTCCGCTCATCATTTGATTTCACACAGTAATCCATTTGCTTTCAAAACCATCTCAATCATGCAAATAATTACTATGTTAATCAAAACGATCAGCTGAACACTCTGCATCCACCACATACATAAAACGATATATCATACATAATAAGGTTTTCAGTACATGGTTACGATCAGAGTCTGTACATAAAGCCGTCATCATATCCAAAAACCCATACGACGCCGCTGTACATCAGAAAAGTCAAAGACGACACGCAAAGTCGCCTATCCGCCGATCTATCTACAAGAAAAAAATAGAGTTAGTGCCCCCAACTTACCTGGCCTAACTACACCTATCCTAACCTAACGCCTCCAGCAAGACCAAAATGCCCAACACCACTGGCAAAACGGCTCGCTAAAGTATCCGCTGGCAGGTGCGCCGGGAGGGTGTGGTGGGTGTGCCTCTCGAGACGGTGCTCCCATGTGCCGTGGCTCGGCGATCGGACAAAGGTAAGCATCGTGACCTGCGCGGCCACATACATGACAGACTGGGGTAGATACTGAGTGCGGTCCACGGTAACAAGCGGATGCCTGATGGTCATATCCTCCACACAACTGACAAGGAGAAGGCGGCTCTGACGGCGCCGACGGGGGATCCATAAAACAATCAGGTGCAGGATGTCCCTGACCTCTGCACACTGGCACATCCTCACTGGTTCGGGTCTAGTCGGCTGAACGACCGGCAACTGAACAACGGGTGGCTGACTGGGCTCGGGGTCTCTGCGACTGGGTCCCGCTCAATAGCCCTCTGGTACGGGTACTCGGTATGGCTCTCCACCGGTGATACACTCACCTGATCTGGTGGTAGGGCAAGTCAGTGCTCCATGACCCTCGTGTCCACATAGCGGACAACCGTCCGGTCCGGGCAATGGATGGTACGGCTCTCGTAGATGCGGGTCTACTGCTCGGGGACACCAATACAAATGAAACTCACATACTCCACATCCGCTGCATGGTCTCCTGTCTGGTACTTGTGGTGGTGCCTCTATCGCCTCAGCTGGTGGCGAAACCGACTCGAACTCTGACTCAGTAGATGCTGGCGACGTAACCATATCGAGCGGCGTACGAGGTGATCCAGGTCGTGGGTCTAACTGATGATGGGGTCCTACCTGCTGATCTAACACATCCTGAAGTATCGCTACCAGCTCATTGATAGGTTCTAAGTTTTACCCTATTCTAAACTGCAAGTGAACAGCAATGTCAAAGTAGTATATAGGGTTATCGAATCCACAGGGACACTAGGTCTCGATAGATCAGAACAGTAGAGACTAATACTAGAAATAAGTAGATGGTGAAGTAAATAAATTGCGAAGCAAGAAAGTAAACAGTAGCAAGTTGGTTGTGAAAGCAATAAACTAAAAGCGTCAAGCCTAGGGTATTCTCAGGAAATCAGACAAGCAGACAAGTTAATCAGTCAGGATCAAATTAAACTCAGTTCTAGAACTCAAATCACGGAAATAGGGTTAGCCAAATCTCTTTGCGAAAATCCTCTAAGTCTAAGTGCAGTAACCCAAATCTCTTTGCAATTACTAACAGATTAAACAAGCATTAAGTTCAAGTTCGATATGTTCACAATTAAACTAAACCAAATCTCTTTGCGAATAATTTAATTGCTCAAACTAAATAGTTCAGATTCTAAAACACACTCTCGTGTCGAATTTAGCAACCTAAGATCTAGATTCTAATTGATCAGGTTAGAACTAGCATTAAACACAATTTAGTTTGAAGAGCATTCTAATCATATGAATCCTTAACTGAATTAAACAAGTCTAGCAAGTCATCAAACCCTAATGAGAAACCCTAAGCCTAACTATGGATCTACTCAGACATGATTGATGAAAACATAATCATAGAAATAATAGATTGCATATAAGAAATTAAATAGATAAAGGGGTTCGAAATCTTCTCCAAAATAAGTGAATACAGGAAATAGATCAGCCCCAAAAGCTCTAAAAATCTCTTAGCTCTAAGTATGAAAGCGTAAGTAAAATAAACACCAAAATCCTCTATATATAAGCCTAATCTCGGCTGGGGCTTCTGTGTAAATATTGGAACTATTCTGGGCCTCTTTGAAAATCTTTATAACTTGTTAAACCGACGCGTACGGCCCATCTCGCTAGTGTGTCGACCGATGCACAAGGTGTGTCGGTCGATGCATGATCAATAAATCGGACAGTGAGTTAAGCTCTCGGCCAAAACGTCCCAAAAGTCCCAAAATGCTCCAAATATCTACAATTAGCTCCAAACCTGATTAAACCTGTAAAAGACTCTAAACAAAGACAAAAGACACTAAAAACACATCTATATCATGGTCTAAAATGGGTAAAAACCATGATATATCAACTCCCCCACACTTAGCCTTTGCTTGCCCTCAAGCAAAACAGAGAACTAAAATGCAGTGAAGAGGTTTGAAAACTCTTCAGAAACTCATTTTGTCGTAGAAGCAGCAGCATTCAGATTCCCCTTAGTAATCCACATGAAAGAATCAACCTGCAGACATCAAGACCAACATATACTTCCCCCACACTTAGCAACTGTCCTAAGTAAACTCCACAATCACATTCAAGCATTCAAATTCTCCCTACTGACTTCTGCATATATTTAAGTGCGGTCTCACCTAAGGGGAATCGATCTAAAGGCACATGGATTCTTACTTTGCCAGCAAAGGAATCCGACATAAAGTATACCAAGCCCTTATGTGAGAAATCTAAAGTCAGGATTAAATTGAAGTCAGTAAAAGGATCCTCTGATACCTGAAGCGATGTGGGTGTTCTCAGTAGGCTGATCTGTGATGGGGTTTTCTAATAGTCATAGATTAATCTGCAGCTTCATCTCAATGGTCACTTAAGTTCCTGCAAATGCTGCTAATCTTCTCAAAAAATCATTGTTTCCTACTTGAACAAATTTTGACTCGAAAAACAAATTTTTAAAATTTAACTGACTCTAAGAAAACAAAAGAAAGTAATTAGTAGAACCTCCCCCACACTTAAGACACACTGTCCCCAGTAGTGTCAACAAGGGATCGGTTAAAAGAAAGAAAACAAAAATTTGTTAATGGAATGGTTAGTTCTCTCGGGTTTTTACCTCTGTCGCAGTCAGGCATCGATCGTTGCACTAGGTGCACCGACCGTTGCTGTGCGATTTTCGTTGGGGATCGATCGTTGCTCAGGACCGCAACGATCGCTGCAATGCGATTCTTTCGTATTGTGACGATCGACACAATGGTGTGTCGATCGACGCACTTGAAGGATTGTTTAGTTGATCCTGATTCAATTCTCTGATTCATATCAACCTAAACATGCGATCTAGGTTCTTCTCAGAATAGAAACAATAGATGATCTCACCTTATACCTGTTTTGCAGCGGAAAGGGACGGTATGTCTGAGATCAGAGAGCCACCGAGAGATAACTCCTCCAGAGGTTCACACACGCACACCAAGCAGGAAGAGCGGCTGCTAGACCAAGCTGAGGAGGCGTCGCAGGAGAGAGAGAGTTTACGGCTCGGGTGTTAGGGTTAATTAAAAAAACAGACTCGAGTTTTATTTATAAAACTCGTCCAGTTTTCTCTGCACTGTGTCGATCGACACACCTTATGTATCGATCGACACACCGTGGCCAAACTCATTATTCTCTCTAAGTACAGTAAATGCCTAGCACTTTTACCGTACTTCTGCTAAGCCGTTCCTATATCTTTCCTGTTAGCTTAGGCGTGTGACCCATATGGGATCATATAATAAAGGCAATAAGTCCAAGACTTATAGATCATGAGCGGACTCTAGCAAGCCATCATGACCCCCAGTATTATATGACTTATGTCTGATCATTGACATACTCTTACTTTCTAGAGACAGTACTGAGATTACTGGACACAATTCCAACAATCTCCCACTTGTACTGGAATCTCTGTATTCATAATCCTTTCGTCACAATATCTCGATTAGTCATAAGGCAAGATTGGTGTCATCCTTATAAAGCCTAATCTTGTTCATCGGACTCTGATTTGATACTGACAATCCAAACGACTCGGGACAGTCCGTTTGAGCATGGCCATGCATTTTCCAGTATTCAAATCTCCGATTGGCCTAGAGATATTCACTCCATTTATATTGGAGGGACAAATCCCGTCTTGTTCCATCACTGTAAACTACTCATTTCATAATGTACCCAAACAAGGTCCTTATAACTATCGCAGAACGATAGCGTTAGACAATGATCAAAGTGCATCAGTCCATGTGCAGTCACATGCATGCGAACTCAGGTCTAAGGACTATACTCTATAGTCGTAGTAAGAATCTCTTATGACACAGATATAAATATCCTGAAGAGTTCTTATAAGCGGGTCTTGTCCGGTCGTATGTTCCCAAACATACACCTATGTACTGACTTTGATGCCGCGCATCTATGACACACTGAGACTTTGTCATAAGTCACGTACCAATCCAGTCTCACACGGTTGTTGGTGTTCCAATTTCAACAACCTTCGACTAGGGACGGGATGATATAAAACATCTATCAAATATAGGGTCTCATGATCAAGCTAAATGACTTCGATGACTCAAGATCAAGTCATTTACTTCGATGACCTATAAAATGGTTCATATCACTTTGGAACGATTATTTCATCACAGTTAAAATAATCTTGAAATAATAATTTCATTAAACATCAAAATGTTTTACAAGAACATATCAATAACTAAATAAAGCCCTTTACTAACTCCCACTGAAATTAAGACTACATCTTAACTTCACTTATCCTACAGCTACAGTCCGTGACTCGTGCTTAGGGCTAAGGAGTGGCTTCGTTAATAGATTAGCAACGTTCTCATTCGTTGAAACTTGCTGATCTACTTAACATCTCTGTCATTTATCTCACGGAATAGGTTATACCTATCCTCAAGGTGTTTGGACCTCTGATGTGCAGCTAGTCTCATCTATGCTGGAAATCACATCAAGTTCAGTGACGAACTCTTCTTTCCAAACAACCTCTTTCGCCACTTCCCAAGTTGCGAAATGTTCAGCTTAAGTCATTGAGTCAGCAACAGTGCCTTGCACCGCCAGATAGACACAAGATATAACCGGACTGTGATCGGAAATCATCTTTGTCTATTGGAAACTTGCCTTTCAGACTCTACTGACTCGTAGCACCTCACTTTCTCCGTAACTTTAGAATTTATCCTTAATATTCCTCAAATACTTTAGGATATTCTTTACGGCAATCCAGTGATTCTTTGCTGGATTTGACTGGTCTTTACTTGTCTTGCTTAACATTAAAGCAATATCAAACAAGTATGTTTCATGGCATACATGATAGATCCAGTTGCCGACGCATATGGAATCCTATCCATGCATTTAAGCTCAGCAGTTATCGTAGGATACTGTATCTTGCTTAACTTAATGCCATGTGACATTGGCATAAAACCCTTCTTGGATTGCTCAAAACGTGTAGGACTTTGTCAATTTAAGAATCCTGACGTTGTCCTACCAGCTCTTTTGGATCTCTATCTTTAGATCCAAAATCCAAGAACTACGTGGCTTTACCCATGTCATTCATTAAACCAACTCCCAAGCTAGTCCTTTACCGACTACAGCATTGGGACGTTATATCCGAGAATCAGTATGTCATCGACATACAATATGAGAAATGCAATATCGCTCCCACCAATCTATTAGTAAACGCACAGTTCCTCTTCGTTCCTGTTCAAGTCAAAACCTTGACTACTTCAACAGAACGAAGATTCCAACTCCGATATGTTTGCTTCCATCCATGAATGGATCAATGAAGTTTACTTACACATAGTGTAATTTCGGAGTAAGGGCTCACTTTCGCTTCTTTGAATTTCGCAGATTCGTCGCTTTCTATGATCATCAGATCATGCGGACTTTTAATGATCATCAGGTTCAACTAATGACGAGAAATCATTCTCGGATTAGTAACTGATTCTTTCATATCTGCGAACTTCAGGCTCCACAGGTGTAAATTCTACAGAAATCTGTAAATCCTTCCGCTGCTCTCCCTCAACAGGTTGAGCAGCCTCCTGTATTTCTCGAATTTCTTCGAGTTATACTTTTACTCCCACTGTTCTTCTTGGAAAATAACTTCCCTTCTTAGAAAAACAGATTGGACGTAAAAGTAACAAGCCTTGGTTTCCTTCGGACAAGGCTCCACAGGTGTAGATTCTACAGAAATCTGTAAATCCTTCCGCTGCTCTCCCTCAATAGGTAAAGCAGCCTCCTGTATTTCTCGAATTTCTTCGAGTTATACTTTTACTCCCACTGTTCTTCTTGGAAAATAACTTCCCTTCTTAGAAAACAGAATGGACGTAAAAGTAACAAGCCTTAGTTTCTCTAGGACAACCAGCGAAGTAGCACTACTACAAATACTCAGTAAAGACAAATTTGGATCGATTCCAATCCACATTTACGTGGTGTCTTTCAACTGATATTTGTGGAACTATTTCAGCGTAAACTTAGATATTTTAGAGCGTTATTCTTAAATAATATCATGGAAGATTCGTGTGACTCATCTTTAATCATTTCTTATAAGATCTGATTCTTTCTCACAGAAAAACCTTCAGGTTTTCAGGAGAAATGAGCTGTGAAACGACTTCACACTCAATCAGATGATCACACCATCGATGACTTAAGTATTCTCACTTGGATCTAATCCAAAGTCTCAATACTTCTGTCACTCACATTCTATACCTCATTCTAGAACTCTTTCGACCATGTCAAAGAATTCCTTCTTGTGTCTCATCAAATGAACACATTCTTACTCACTGAATTAATCAGTCGAGACAATGAAGTACAGAAAATTTTCTCTGGCATTACTGCTCATCGGACCACATACATGAGTATGTTCAATCTCCAATAAGCCTTTGGGCCTTTCTCTAGCTCGGCTAAGATGGGCCCTTTGTCTTTTGGTCTAGTAAGCAGAATTCAAGTCTCATAAGACATTCATTCAAATGAGCCCAACAGTTCATAACTATGGGATTTCTGAATCCGACTTACTCTCTGTGACCAAGGCGTTTATGCCAAGAAAATCAGGTTTAATTCATCAGATTTAAACCAATTTGGTATTTATGTTACATTTAAGCACTCTTTGGTTTAAGATATAAAACCCATTCCATGAATAGGGTGCTACAATTAATATTTCATTAAGATCAAAAGAACAAAACTTGTCTTTTATCAAAATGAAAAACATTCAAATTCTTACAAGAAAATGAAAGACAACACTGCTTAAAGCAGGTACATTGTAGCAATTACTTAATACAAAACCAAGCCTCAAAGGGATCTATAAGTGAAAAACCCTACGGCTGAGGCAGCATCCCAAGCTCCTTCCAGACATGTAGTTTCACTTGCCCTTTCTTCAACGTTCTACTGTTGCTTAGGCTCTGCATATTATCACAAATATCAGTGCCACAACCAGTATCCAATACCTTTAAGGTAGAACTTGAAGTAATAACATGAATACCTGAGGAAGTAGTCGCATACATCGACTTTAACTCCTCATCATCTTCCATGAATTTAATGCAATCTCTCTTCCAATGCCCTGTCTCCTTACAGTAGCAGCACTTACCAACGTAAGAGGTATCTGACTCGGGCTCAGAAGACACACGCTTGCCATGATTCAAAATCTGGACAACTTTGTCTTCACCCTTGTCAGCATTAGGTTTAGTAAACCTACCCTTCTCGTTCATGAGATTGTACAGGGTACTCTTCACGTTTGGCTCAACTGTCTTGAGCATATCATGCAGTTCAGTTAGCGTCTTCGTTAAGCCTTTCTTGATATAGTTCCTTCTGAACTTATCATAGCTTGACGGCAGTGACTGCAGAATGATCTCAGTTGCCAATTCTTGGCTAACTGGATAATCCAGTTTCCTCAGGTTATCAATGTAACCCATCATTTTACTGACATGAGGACTCACTGGATTATCATTTGGTAGCTTGCAGCTAGTGAGAGACTTAACCAACCGGTATCTCTCCACTCTTATCTGCTCCTGAAATTTCAATTTCAGGCTGCTGATCATCTCTATTGGCGACTCCATGTTCTCATATTGCTTCTGCAAGTCTGAATCCATGGTAGCCAATATCAGACCACGCACATCTACCGCATCATTATAATGCTTATTCCAAGCATCATATACTGCATGAGAAGCATTGGACCCGATCCTCACGGGGAGAGCTCTCTCAAGGACATAGTCCTTTCTCTCCTGTCTGAGGACTAGCCTCAGGTTCCGCGACCAAGTCAAGAAATTTGATCCGTTCAGCTTGTCCATCTTAAGGACAGACCGGATCGAGAAAGTGTTTTGATTGTTTGTGCTAGTCATAACTGAAAATTAAGATAAAAGGATTTTAGTTAATATGTTCAATATGATTAATCTCGTATTAAATTTAATATGATTAATCACGCATTATATTCAATAACATAAGTTACCCTCAATAGAATATAATGATTCCAAGATCCACATATAACTAAGATTAAAGTGGGCCACTGGCCGTCACCAAACCTTAGCTTATATCGGTAAGCCCTATATCGGCTAATTATATCCGTGATATAACTCTTGGTTGTGAATCTGGGCCCGAGGCCCAATCCACTCTGATGTCTCAAGGCCCGGGACTCCCGATGGCCCAGTCAAGAAAACCAGACTATACAGTCATGTAATCATTAATGTCTGGGACTCCCAATGACATTTATGAATCACAAACCGTCTTACCCACGCAAAAGCAGACACCCTCACACTGTAAGGCCATGAATACAATTGAATGGGCTTCGACAGCTGACATAGAATGGACAAGACATCCAACGCTTGATATTATTTGAGGTTCGTAGGTTTATTTAAAAAATCATTCCCAAAATAGAAGATTACTATTTCGGGAAACTTTCCATTTTTGGAAACCTACTATTTTTGGAAACTTTCTAAAATTGGAAACTTTCTAAAACGGAAACTTTCTAACTTTAGAAATTTCTTTAAAATCCAAAACCCGCAAATCCAGAAACTTCTAATATAAGAAACTTTCTAATTTCAAAATTTCGGAAACTATAATTTAAAATCGACTTTATAATTTTATAAAATAAATTTTAAATTAATCTGAAGAAAGACTCAAATAACTGGCCCAATTGTTTTAACTTCTTGGCCCGAGGCCCAAGAACTGGTCCATGTCCAAGACATGACCCAATTGTCCAATTAAATGACATAACCGGTCTGGTTCATTAAAATTGGTCTAACCAAATTTTAATTACTACGATGACCACAATTGTCAACCGGTTATTTACTAAACCGGATTTTCTCAATTTATTTGGTCCAACCAAATCAAATTAGAAAATCCTGGTTTAGGCACTAAATCCAATAATTCTTTCGACATTGGATTTCTTGTCCCGGTTTAACCAGACTTAATAAAATTATTAAATCTGTTTATTAAACCAGGACGAATTAATTTTAATCAAGATTAAACCGAGCCTTAAACCAACCATGTCGATCGATGAACCAACCGTGTCGATCGATCCATCAACCACATCGGTCGATGCTCTCAGTATCGATCCTGCATCGATCGTGCATCGATCCTGTATCGATCGATGCTCTCACGCATACACTGAACCGTGCCAAAACCCTAACCGTGTCGATCGATGTGCACCAACCGCATCGGTCGATGCACCAATATCGAACCTGCATCGATCCTGCATCGATCGATGCTTTCACGCGTTAACTGGTTTTGCCTATAGACTGTATCGACCGATCCATGCGATCGTATCGATCGATCCATGCGATTGCAGTCGATACAGACCTCTTGAAATCGCATTCTACCAAATCATATAGTTTGGTTTCTGCAATTTTATGTGTGTTTAGATTTCAATTCTTGTTGCTTAAATGGTTTCTCTTATCAGTAGTTGATTCAAAACACTTTTAAACAAGAATACAATCCTAAACATTGAATCTAAACAAGAAAAACCAGAACCATTGGCTCTGATACCACTGAAGGATTGTTTAGTTGATCCTGATTCAATTCTCTGATTCATATCAACCTAAACATGCGATCTAGGTTCTTCTCAGAATAGAAACAATAGATGATCTCACCTTATACCTGTTTTGCAGCGGAAAGGGACGGTATGTCTGAGATCAGAGAGCCACCGAGAGATAACTCCTCCAGAGGTTCACACACGCACACCAAGCAGGAAGAGCGGCTGCTAGACCAAGCTGAGGAGGCGTCGCAGGAGAGAGAGAGTTTACGGCTCGGGTGTTAGGGTTAATTAAAAAAACAGACTCGAGTTTTATTTATAAAACTCGTCCAGTTTTCTCTGCACTGTGTCGATCGACACACCTTATGTATCGATCGACACACCGTGGCCAAACTCATTATTCTCTCTAAGTACAGTAAATGCCTAGCACTTTTACCGTACTTCTGCTAAGCCGTTCCTATATCTTTCCTGTTAGCTTAGGCGTGTGACCCATATGGGATCATATAATAAAGGCAATAAGTCCAAGACTTATAGATCATGAGCGGACTCTAGCAAGCCATCATGACCCCCAGTATTATATGACTTATGTCTGATCATTGACATACTCTTACTTTCTAGAGACAGTACTGAGATTACTGGACACAATTCCAACAGCACTGCGTTTTGATCCGAGACCTGCAAACAAAACTCACCAAAACCAGAAACAAGCGTAAAATCCTATGAAAATACTAAAATCAAAATGCAAAAACGAAAACAGTGGGTTGCCTCCCACTCAGCGCTTGTTTAAGGTCATTAGCTTGACCGCACGCACAAGATCTTTCAAGCACCAAGAGATCTCGACAGAGACTTTTTCTGTCTCTGTTCAAGTCTCCTCATCCAAGGTGGCGAGTAGGTTGTTGCAGAATGCTCATGTCCAAGAAAAGATGGAGTAAAATGTGCTCCAGGATCCAGAATCACAGTGTCATCCGGCTGCTCATCATCTGCATCCATGATTGTGAATGTCTGCCCATCTATCAGTGGCTTTCGCAGCTTCTCCATCTCATAACGCAGCGGCTCATCTCCCAGGTGGAGGTCTATTAGACTCTGTCTAACATCTATCACAGCTCCCGCTGTAGCCAAGAATGGTCTTCCAAGCAGCAATGCTTCATCAGGATCGCAGTCATACTTCAGCACAAGGAAGTATGTCGGAACTAAGTAGTTTCCAACTCTCACTGGAATGTCCTTTAAGAGTCCTTCCGGAACTTGTATAGACTGATCAGCTAGGACAAGAGAGGTCCTAGTAGGAGAAAAATCCAGCATCCCCAGCTTCTCTGCCACAGAATAAGGTATCATACTTCCAGCAGCTCCCAAATCACACAGAGAGCGTCTAAAACTGTCCTCGAAGATGGAGCAGTTAAGCACAAAGACTCCAGGGTCAGGCAGCTTCTTTGGGATTTTGTTCAGTAGCACCTCACTAATGTGTTGGGGGACTGCAATCACCCAGTCTCTCAGCTCGTCATCTAAAGGCAACATCCTGTTTAAGTACCTCTGCACACATGGATGATAAGGTGGATTATCAGAAGTTGGAATTTCTTCCAATTCTTCACCAATCTCCTCCAGCTTCTTAAGCTCTTCAATTTCTTGTTTAATCACTTTGGATACTGGGGAGTGTTGTCTAACAATCTGCGCATAAATCTCCTGTTGAGAGATCTCAGAGACTCCAGTGAATAAGTGATCAAGCTCCAAGTCAGCATCTATGCCATTATCACCCGACAGTTCTGTATGTTCACGCCCTGCAACGACCGACACTAAGGGTGTGTCGATCGTTGCTATCCCGACTGGTGTATCGATCGGCGCAGATGTTGCATCGATCGACGCACTGCATCAGATTTCACTCGAGAGTTTTTGACCAAAATCCGGGATTTCTCCATCTTTCACCAACTCAGCTGTACTTAGCTTAAATTTCTCACCTAGGTGAGACCCATCATTAATGTACACAGACCAGGCCTTAATGTGAGTGTCTGCAGATCCTTTTCCCTTCATAGAACTGGAAATCTGATTCACCTGAGTGTACAGCTGCTTCACATGAGTGCTCAGAGTCTCAAACTTCCCATTGAGATTCTCATAAACTGCATCCATCTTCTTGTTACTGTCCACAGAAATCTTGTTCTGGCTCTCTAGTACCTGTTCCAACATTGTTTCCATCCTAGTCTCAAAAGGAGTGGCTGCAGGAGGTGACTGATAAGATGAAGATCCGTAGGTTCTCTGATTTCCTTGTCCATAAGGCTTCTGAAAGTTACTAGTCTGTCCAAAGCTTGAAGAGTTCTGGTTGCCTGTGAAGGCATTCTTTTGTCCTCCACCGGAAAATCTGTTCCCAGATTGATATCCAAATCTGTTTCCTTGGAAACCAGATCCTCCGATGTAATTCACATCTTCTTCCTGAGTGTCCTCCTCAGTCTGAATTACTTCTACTTCTTGAGCAAAGTGGACAGCCTTCTTTTCGCCTAGAAGAGTGCAGATTTTGTCCATCCTGGATCTCAATTCAGCCATCTCTGAGTTATCAACACTTCCACCAGGTTTCTTCCTCCTCTCATCCATAGTTTTGCAACTGTTGCTGCTAATCAGATTCTCAATCAACTGTTTAGCCTGTGTAGGAGTCCTGGTGTTGAAGTTAGCATTACTGGAATTATCCAGCGCAGACTGATATGGAAGATCTATGCCTCTGAAGAAGATACCAATCAGCTGAACTTCAGTGAATCCATGGTGTGGGCAGTCACGCTGATACTGCTTAAATCTCATCCATGCAGTCTTTAAGGGCTCCACAGCTCCTTGGGAGAAAGTGAGTATGTCCTGTCTGGACTGGTCTGAACGCGCATCATCATAGAAGTGACGCAGGAACTCACTCTTTAAAGCTGCCCAAGTGGTATACTGGCCAGGTACTAGCTGCCTCAGCCATACACTAGCGTCTCCAGCAAGACTGTGTGGAAATAGCTTAAGGAACAGATAGTCCGGGCATACTCCATCATACTTCATGCCAGTGACTATGTCCTCAAACCGATCAATTTTATCCATAGGCTGCTCCGCTTGGTGACCATGAAAAGCAATCTGTCTCATCAGCTGGTAGTAGATGGTCTTAACTTCAAAATCATTCCTCTCAAAGGTAGGAAGCACTAAAGCTGACCGGTTTGCATGAAACTCATCCGGTCTGTTGTAGTCAGCTAACGTCCTCTCATGAACAACCAGCTGTCTACCTTGAGCCTGGTTTTGACCCTGGTTCTGTTCCTGTTGCAGTTTCTCAGGAGGGTCAGGGATCACTCGTCCATCAGCATCAATCCTCTGCCCAGCAGCATTGTAAGGATTGTTTTCCGGATCCCTCAGGACACCTTCAGCATCTCGTATCAAGATCAGACGTTCTCGTACCATTCTCTCTCTCTTTTCTCTTCTGATAGTTCTTTCTAGACGTCCAAGTTCCTCTAGTCCGAGATTAACTAAGCTCGAGTTCGGATTACTTCGAGTTTTCTGTGTTGGCATAAACTGTCTGTAATCGTCCAGCAACGATCGATGCTATCAGTGCAACGATCGATTCAATCTCAGAATCGCCTAGTGACGATCGACGCAAGGGATGCAACGATCGACGCAAGGCGAAAGTCGTACCTGCGACGGAAAGAAACAGAGAAAAAGTTAGCAAATTATGAAAATAAAACGAAAAAGCAAAAACAAAAAGAAAAATTTCTAGTAAAAACCCTAAGTTCGGTCCTATCGAAGACTCTAAGAGTCCCCGGCAACGGCGCAAAAAACTTGATAGGTTCTAAGTTTTACCCTATTCTAAACTGCAAGTGAACAGCAATGTCAAAGTAGTATATAGGGTTATCGAATCCACAGGGACACTAGGTCTCGATAGATCATAAACAGTAGAGACTAATACTAGAAATATGCAGATGGTGAAGTAAATAAATTGCGAAGCAAGAAAGTAAACAGTAGCAAGTTGGTTGTGAAAGCAATAAACTAAAGCGTCAAGCCTAGGGTATTCTCAGGAAATCAGACAAGCAGACAAGTTAATCAGTCAAGATCAAATTAAACTCAGTTCTAGAACTCAAATCACGGAAATAGGGTTAGCCAAATCTCTTTGCGAAAATCCTCTAAGTCTAAGTGCAGTAACCCAAATCTCTTTGCAATTACTAACAGATTAAACAAGCATTAAGTTCAAGTTCGATATGTTCACAATTAAACTAAACCAAATTTCTTTGCGAATAATTTAATTGCTCAACCTAAATAGTTCAGATTCTAAAACACACTGTCGTGTCGAATTTAGCAACCTAAGATCTAGATTCTAATTGATCAGGTTAGAACTAGCATTAAGCACAATTTAGTTTGAAGAACATTCTAATCATATGAATCCTTAACTGAATTAAACAAGTCTAGCAAGTCATCAAACCCTAATGAGAAACCCTAAGCCTAACTATGGATCTACTCAGACATGATTGATGAAAACATAATCATAGAAATAATAGATTGCATATAAGAAATTAAATAGATAAAGGGGTTCAAAATCTTCTCCAAAATAAGTGAATACAGGAAATAGATCAGCCCCAAAAGCTCTAAAAATCTCTTAGCTCTAAGTATGAAAGCGTAAGTAAAATAAACACCAAAATCCTCTATATATAAGCCTAATCTCGGCTGGGGCTTCTGTGTAAATACTGGAACTATTCTGGGCCTCTTTGCAAATCTTCATAACTTGTTAAACCGACGCGTACGGCCCATCTCGCTAGTGTGTCGACCGATGCACAAGGTGTGTCGGTCGATGCATGATCAATAAATCGGACAGTGAGTTAAGCTCTCAGCCAAAACGTCCCAAAAGTCCCAAAATGCTCCAAATATCTCCAATTAGCTCCAAACCTGATTAAACCTGTAAAAGACTCTAAACAAAGACAAAAGACACTAAAAACACATCTATATCATGGTCTAAAATGGGTAAAAACCATGATATATCACTCATCCACCTGCTTCTCCCACTGCTGACGCTGCTCCGGGTCTACAGGCTCCATATCCAAGTCCAAACCAAAAGGTAACAGGCTCATCAGATAATCCTCCACACGAAACGGCGGGGGAAACTCGGGTGCCTCCATAAGCGGTGCCTGATACATCAGTGGAGCATCTGATGCTGCAAGTATCTGTGGCACATCCGGTTCTGGCCACTGTGGCGGCAATTGAAACTCTGCATCCGCTCCTCCTAGAAAACCCATCATGTTTGCGTAAGGGTCTCAGCTGCCTGCATCATCCATCATCACTGGAGGTAAAGGGTCTGGAAGAGGCGACCAATCTACATGTGCTGCTCTGGCACCCTGTAAGTGTCGCAATGGAACTGGCGGATGATCCGCCGTACGAGATCCCCGTGTATGACCTGGCGAAGATGGGTATCCCTGGAACTGAACCAACTGACCCTGCTCTGAACCGGCTGATCCCTCCTTACTCATACTGCCCAACTGAACTACTCAACGCGCACACACACACCCCTCCACTCTGCCCGGGACCATTGCTATAAGACTGCAATCAAAAACACAAAAGCAAGTTAGTACGAATAATTCGAAAATTCTACTTTCCCATCCCAACCCCGGGTTTAACGGACGCGTCTCGGTTTCCTAATGGATGCTTGTGTGACACATTTGACTCGATAAAACACGGAAAACTCTCAAAAATGAAATGTTTCGAAACCCATGCAGAACCATGCTCTGATACCACATTTTCTGTAACGCCCCTTTCCCATTCTCCGCTGACCGTCGAGCTGACCGGTCAACAATCAAATAAGAACATGACCGATCGAACCCGAGCAAGTCGAACGGGAAAAGTTCGCCACAGGACGAAGCCAAAGTTAGTTCGGTTTGAGACAAAAGGCTCGCACCGACCTATCTTCGACTCCGCTATCCTCATATCCATAGTACAAGCAGTACTACTTGCACTACTTCAATGAGTTGTGTCGGTTCGGACTAAAACCTCATATCAGAGAAACAATTTCATTTCTGAGTAATCAACGTTGAGTACAACGTTCAATAGAATTTCACAAACAATCGTCAAGTCAAATATACAAAGAAATCAACACGCGAATAACAATAACGCCGAACCGAGAAAACACCCAAAAATCCCGAATCAAATCCCGTCACAAGCAACCCGAAACCACACCGAGGACCTCCCGCGTCCGTCGCTGCTAAACCTGAAAAACACAAAAAGAGTCTAATGAGCGATCTAATATCACCCAGTGAATCGGCTCCCCAATAATGGCTTCTAATCTATCTAAAATCTACAGATTCCCGCCCCAAAACCCAAAATAACAATCAACAGGAAAAAATGGTCGATCACGCACTACCACGTCGTGATAAACCCAAACACACAATCAATGCCAAAGATAAAGAGAATTAGGGAAATCGAAGGCATTGCGGCACATGTTCTCGATTGGACTCGATCTATCTATCGCGCGGAAAGGAAATAACAAAACAACACTGGGCCCTACGAACTCGGTAACTACCACGGGTTTACATCGTCACCTATATGGTAACTAACCCACGACTCCTAAACGTGTACCCAAGGTCCCACGAATAGGACACCGTTCTCCGTCCATCGATACGCGGTGACTTGGACTACCCCTAGATAGCCAGAGTTTCCATGTGATTCGGCCCTAGGACATGACCCCGTATTCTCCGAATCACACACCTAACGGCGTCACCCAGTAGGTTAACACCATAACCGGAATCACCATGATCCGATTAGGTAAAACCCGAGGATCCAATCGGGTCGGAAGTACCGGAACGTAAAAAAACCAAGGCTTGCGGAATCTAACGCACCCTAGAGTCCTAGTGCAGGAATGTAAACACGCAGACTCGCTGGGACCCTAGCACAGATCACCCAATCATCAACAATAATAAATCCCCAACCATTCCGCAAGCCACTACACTACCACAACACCGCTCTGACTAGGTAAGATACCTAGTCAGCACCAACTAACTTACCCGGTCCCGTGACCGGAGTAAGTGTCCACAATGACCGCTCGGCCCAACACCGAGCGGTCTAATAAGCCTGCACACAAAGCTCAACACAACACAAAAATCACAACAATCAAACACGCAATCACAATCATCACAGCAAACACAACAACACAACGCAGGCAAGCCTATTAGGGTTTCTAAGTCTTTTAATCCATTCTTATCCGCTACCTTGGGTTAGCGGATTGCTAACCCGTAGACGGCTTACAACACACACCACTTCCCTTAATTAACCCATTCTAGATGTCTTTTATTAACTCCTCGATCCGTCGGTTTAGAGTTAGTAAACTTACTAACTCCCCGACGTCTCATTATTTACTAACTTTATTCATTACCCAGCCCCGCTATTAACCTAAACCCCGATCCCGTTACAATATTCTATATATTCGTTTATTTTTAACTCATATTTTAATGTCGTCTTAATTCCCGCATATAGATTCATTAATTATCGTCCTTATACATATATAAATGCATATACGGTTCTAAACAACGGTCTAAAAGAATGCATAACCCAAAGCATTACTAACAACCTAGCGGCACACAATCGATTAACCTTTTTAATTCTAAAACCCTAACATGCTTAATTAATCTTATCCGGTTTAACATTAAACATCCAATTAATTAATTATTAATTACTAATCAGGTTAATTAATGGGTATGCATCCTAGTGCTACGGTTTATTAATTCCCGCTCTATATGTAATTAAAAGGTTTGTGAGCCGACTCACAGTGAGGTAGATGCGGAATGACGGCTCGATGCGAGTGTGAATCCCGAGATATCCGACACGAACCCCGAACTCCCGAATCTCTAACTCCGAACCCCGAATGCCCTGAACCCTCTGAATGGTTGTGAACCAAGCGTTGACCGGCTTGGTCTCCGGCGTTGACCGATGGTTGACCGCGTTAACCGGCGGTTGGCCTTTGAACCGAGAGTTGACCGTTGACTGTGCGTTGACCGAAGCTTGAACCGGTTGACCCTCCAAACTGAACCGGTTGAACCACCAAACCGGTTGAACCAATCGAACCAACCCCAATCAAACCGGTTGAGATTAAACCGTTGACCGGTTTAACTCAACGTTGACCACGGCTTAACTAACCCAAAACCAACTCTAATTCCAGATCCAATCCACCCAAACCGATCCTTGCAGAACGGGCTTCCAACTGATGACGGTGAGGCTTCTCCGGTGAGCTTCTCCGGCGTTGACCGGCGGCGGAGAAGAGTTGACCGCGGCGGAGACGACTTTTCCGGCGACTTCTGGCGGAGAACCACCCACCAAACTGCTCAGAATTCTAAGATCTATCTTCCCATGGCTTCAAAAGTCCAAGAACCGGCGAGGAGAGAGAGATGAGAGGAAATCTAACCTGCGGCCATCTTCTCATGGCGGCTCCGGCGAGATTCCGGCGACGGCGACGGCAAAGGAAAGATGGAGGTTGTAGAGGAGAGTGAGAGGGTTCTATAGCACTTGGCAGAGAGTGATTTGGGTTTATGGATCAAAAGTTATTAGCTTTCTTGTGAAAGAAGAAATGAAGAACATGAAGAATGTTCTTGGTGTTCTTCAAACCTTCAAAGAGAACGCATAAGTTTATGGGAATTCTGGACAGAGAGAAAGAGAGAGAGAGAGAGTGTCGCCAAGGCTAGAGAGATTAGAGGGAGTTTGGTTTGTGCAATGAATTGGACAAGACCAGTGGCGGATCCAGAAACTTTTTAAATCGGGAGCACATATACTATATATTATATATTTTATAAAACATTTAAAAGTTTATGAAAAATATATAGTGTTAGGAAACATATTTTTGGCAACTAGTATTATAATATATATATATATATATATATATATATATATTAATGAAAATTTAAATGTGTTTTAGATTTACTCACTGTAAATTTTATGTTATTTTTATTTCATTTTCTACTATTTTATTCTTTTTAATAATACACAAATGTATCTCAAAAGTATAAGTTAAAATTTGTGGTAAAAGCTAGATATGTTATTGGAATTCACTAAATAAAAAGAAAATAAATAGTTGATTAAAAAGAAAAGGAAAACAATCAATTTACATTAAAATTGATAGCAAATTAGTTGGAGAAAAAATATCATTCACTGTATTTTTTGGAATATAGCATTAAATTAGTGAGATCTACACGGGGAAAATATATTAAAAAACAAAGTTTGTTTTACTATGGGTCCCACATGCGAGAGAATAAGGGAAAATTAACGTGGAGAGGGGGCATCGAACTGCAGATCCAGAAAACTATAGGGGGCACACATCCATAATGCTTAAGCCATTGAACCAATTTAATATTACTGTTCTTGCTGAAACGAAAATTATATGTATTTAACCGGGGGCACGTGACCCCGTAACCTTAGACGTGGGTCCGCCCCTGGACAAGACTTGAACTTGCATGCATGCATGCAAAGTTCAATGAATTTTCCCATGCATGCACTCCACACAAGCAAGGTGGCGACTTGGGGTGAAGACAGGTGTCCTTCTGGGGTATTTTTGTTGTCCAAAAACTCTCCTTAATCAGCCTTAATCATCTCTTAATCCTCCTTCCTTCTAATGCTCGGTTTTGACGGTTTTCGGGTTTAATATTTTAGAACGTCTCTGGATGATCCCATAAATCCTCAAACCTCCACAATCAGATTCTACATGCTATTTGATGAATTTAGCATTTTGAATCACTCCGTTCGGACTTATGTAGTTCCGGATATGAATTTTTGATTCTTCGGGTTTGTCGGTTTCCATTCCCGACAAGCCGTAAAACACGTTTCTGCTCCGATTCTTCCAATTCTGACATTCTATACATTCTTTATGTTTAAACATAAGAATATTTGGCCCGTCTCGGCTTCCGTCTCGAACTTTGGTAAAATTACCATTTTGCTCCTCACTTGGCAAAAATGACAATTTTGCCCCTGGTTGACTTTCTGCTCCCCGTTGACCGTATTTTTGATATGGGGTATCACAGTCAGACTACTGCTAAAGACATTAGATGTCTTAAGATATGATCTTAATTTTAGTGGGAGTTGTTGTTGTTGATTTTAGTTATGATATGATGTTCATGTAAACATAATTTGATTATGTTAATGAACTCTGACATCAGTATTATTTAATTATGTTATTAAATAATAGTCTCAAAGTAATTTATGACATTTTATAGGTCATCAAGTATGTGACTTAAGAACATCTTAAAAATATAATCAAAAAGAAGGTCGCGCCCGTGGTTTAACGCGCTTCGACCTTTTCTCTCTCTCTTTTTCCAGAAGGCTCCGTCGCACTTTTTCTTGTTTTCTGAAGACCTTTCCGGCGTCCGACGGTCTCCGTCGGCGTCGCTTGATCTGGCTTCATCGAAGATCCTGGTAAGTCGTCAGATCTGGGCCGTAGGAGTACAACGGTTTTACCAGGGGCAGCGCGGGGACAAGATGCGGTCCGATTTGAACCGAAGCTTGCAGCGGAAGACGGCGAGGTGTTTCAGGTGGGTATGCGCGGCTTGTTGAGGAGATTCTGCGGTGGCGCTTGGTGAGGTCGCAGCGGCGATTGGAGTTGGTTTGTGGGCGGCGGCGCTTGGTGAGGTCGTCGCTAGCGGTGGCTCCAAGCTCTCTCTCAACCGGATGTAAGGTATGTGTCGTAGACAGACAGTAAGAGACAGACATCGAGAGGACAAGCGAGCTCCGGGAAGGGAAAACAGCCACGGATTCTCGCTCACGCGGGGGTCCACCGGTTGAGTCCGTGCGTTTCTTGGGTCGGGCGCCGGAGTTGACGGGAGATAGGAGGAGGGGATTAGGCCCTCCGGGCTGTGGATTGGTTGCCGGGGTCGGCTCTCCGGTACACCGAGAAGGAGCTCCGGTGTGTGCCGCAAATTCAAGCGTTTCATAGTCGCCGTCGACGAACGCAGAAGACCTAGAAAGCAACTAATCTTGTTGTTAACCTAAACGAGTTCTTTTGTCCGGTTTGTTGTTCTCTTATTTTGTCAATTGGTTTGTTTTTCTTTTACTCCTAGTTCAGATTGTTGTACCCGGTTTAATGTCCGATTTAGATCGGTTCTAAATATTAATATAATATTATTAAAAAAAAGTATGTGACTTGATCATGAAATCCTATGAATGATAAATGACATAAATTATGTTGGTTCCTAGTCGAGGTTGTTAAAGTGGGACATTAACAACCGCGTGAGACTAGCATGTGAGGTGACTGATGACTAAGTTTCATGGAGTCATTAATAAGAATATTAAATTCAATCACATAGATATGTGTTAGAGAACACATGATCGGACATGACCCGCTGATGAGAACTCTACAGGATAGTTATATAAGTGTCATGAGAGTTTTCATTACGACTATATAGTATAGTCCTTAGACCTGAGTTCATCATGTTTTCTTACATATGAATTGGTCCGTTTTAACTTTGTCAAACGTCAGCCGTAACTGGTGACTATAAAGGCATTGATTGGGCGTATCATGAAGTGTGTGAAGGAACAAGGATGGAACAAGATGGGATTTGTCCCTCCTATATAACAGGAGATAAATATCTCAGGGCCCATCGAAGATTTGATACTGAGAAATGTGTGGCCACACTCAAACGAGGTGATTGTCAGTCGTTTGTCTTGTCAGTATAAATCAGAGTTCGATGAACATGATCTTACCTTATGCCAAATCGAGATATAGAGACGAAGGGATTATGGGAATAGATGATTCCAGTACAAGTGGGAAATTGTTGGGAATGTCCTGAAATCATACTTGTAATAACTCTAGAGATAGTTGTGTTGTCGAGATTAGACATTCATATGATACTGGGTAATCATAATGCTTTGCTAGAAGCCACTTATGATCTATGAGTTTAGAACTCATTGCTAGTATTATATGATTCTACAGGGTCACACACCTAAGGAAACTAGATGTTTTACATGGGGTTGATCATTAGTGTAATGATCTAGTGAATGTATATTTGATATACATTCAATAGCAATTCTCTGAGGTAGTGTCGATCGACACAGAAGGTGTGTCGATCGACACAGGTCGCAAACCAAAATACAGATTTTGGTTTATGACTTAATTAACTACGGTTTAATCCCAGGTTAATTAGGTCATGATAAAAGTCGATATATATATGATATGTGCACGACTTTTACATCGATTTTGAACTCAATTCACAGCAACCTTTGAGAAACTGAGAAACCTCTGAGAGATCTGATCTCTAGGCACTAGCATCCCATCCGTTCCAGTTTGTGTGCGTGTGGATACCAGTAGAGGTGCAACATTTGAGGCGCTCGTGAATCTCGAATACATGTTCATATTCCGCTGCATAACTTTCCAGGTATCTTCGAGATCCTTATGATTCAATAAACTTAGACCCTGGATCCTAGGCTTTGGAATTTATGTTTAGGGTTGCCTAATGTGATTAGAACCGCCTAGAAATTCCAACAGAAGGTAGTGATTTCTGGTTTTTCTCTTGTTTGGTTATGGTATTTGATTTTCTGTGTACATATTTGTGTTGTTATTTTGTCTCGGTTGCAGGCTCAGCAACAAGGTGATGGTCTGGGGACTCAGCTAATGTCACAAGTGATTGATTAGCGTGAAGAGTGATGTTGTAGTTTGGTGATGATCGATTCATATGGTCGTGTTGATGGTCTGGTCATGTTATCGTTTAGTCATAATGTTGTTTGGTCTTGTTGTTTTCTTTGCAAACTCGTTTAAATTTGGTCTTTTGTTATAACTCATGTTGGATGTGTGTTTTGGAACTCAATGAAGCATCTTCTTCAAATCAAAGTAAATAGATAAGTTCTAAAACAGGAGAACAACAACAGACAAAAGTACTGAAACAAGAGAACAACAATGTGATGAGGTACTAAAGATACATAAGCATTCATATATCCAGAATTTTGCTAAATCCGAAGATCACGATGCATCCTAAAACAACAAGAAGACACATGCTCTTTCTTAGCATTGTTTTGGCATCCAACATCGCCACTTCAATCCTATTGATACACATCTCCTCTAAATCCATTTTCATCTTCTCAAACTTCTTTTTTCCATTTTCCATGCTCTCCATGACGATCTCCTGCTATGCCTTCATCTCTTCCTCAAGAGATTTTGCTTTCTCAACAGCCATTTATGTTTCTTCAAGCAATGCTTCATCAACCCATTTAAATAAATGAGAACCATCAGACTTCACCTTGCGATTTGCAGCAAAAGAGCACCTATAAAATCTTCGACCAGGATTGGTATCCGTCTTCGAGGTGAATTTTGTGATCGATTCTCCACACCAACACATCTTCGGTATCCCTTGATTGCGTCTTCGGCCTCTTGATTTTGAACTCGATCATGTTGTTATGTTGCTCATATTTTTGGGTTGAATCAGATTTTGTCAAAGAAAGAGGAGAGTTAGGGTTTATGTTAGACTGATTTGGGTATGAATCTGGGGTCGACAAATATAAAGAGAGAGACGGTTTAAGGGTTAAAACCGGTTCTGATTAAAGCTTAATGTCTTCATTTCAGTTAAGGAAGGTTGGTTGGGTTAATATGGTTTATATTTGATTTGGAATTTATTCTGGGTTATTTATTGGTTTTATCCTAATTTTAAATCGGATTCCGGTTTAAACCCCAATTTAACGTCTGTTTAACGAAAACGTTAAAAGTCAACAAAAAGTCAACAATATGTGGTTACAAATCGAGATAATAAAATTGTGTGATCAAACAATGTGATTCAAAAACGTGTGGTTACCGACTTAAACCAAAGTATGAGTGGGGCTACACCCCGAGCGCTCGCTTTGTTAATTATCACAAAGCAGACATTGTGACCAACAAATAAAATCAAACGTTTTAAACCTTTTTATTTTGCTTGATATTTGTTATTCTATTTATGTTTAGAACATTGGAGATCATCTAAGCCTCTTTGTTTCATTGTAAAAATCAACCATCATTAATGAGAAAGTAATTTTAAACTTTTGTTTTGCAAAGATCAATTTCAAAGTTTTAATACTTGTGTTCTTATGTGTCTGGACTTATCAAAGCTCATTCCATAAACTTTTCTATTTATCTGCATAATGATCAATGGACAAGTCGTGATAATGCTAGAAGATTTTAACGGCCCTAAACGTGAGTGCCTCCGTTCTCTAGATGGTCTCCACGCTACAACTTTTAAGCCGTTGATTTAACGGCGTCAGCAGCATCTATTGTAGGTCGACCAGATCCTAACACGTGTCCCACCGAAATACGTTTTTACTCTTCATTTATAATCCACAAAAAAAGAAGCGTCTCAAGTCAAAAATTTCGTGGTGATTGAGAAGGGGGTCACACTGTCACAGGAACTTGTGATCGAAACGCAAAAGCTATATCGAATTTGATCCTAGAAGCGAATCTGAAACGCTAATAAAGCAAATTGCGATTTCGAGCTCTAAATCTATGGTGTCTCTAAACCCTAGACCTGCTGAGGGTTTTCCAATATTCGATCCCGTGAGTATGAGTTTACCGGGTTTCAATTCGACGGCGTCGGACTCCGATGGGTTTGGTTTGACTCCAATTACAACGATACCTGTCACCGGTCGGAGAGACACGACGTCGTTTTTGGAGGATCCGACGACGAAGATTCGGAAGCCATACACAATCAAGAAATCGAGAGAGAACTGGACAGAGCAGGAACACGATAAATTTCTAGAAGCTCTCCATCTGTACGTATCGGAATTTGAGCTCTCTAACTTCACAGTCGATTGTGTTTACATTTAGCTTTAGTTTTAGAAGCTTCGAGATTTACTTTTGATTTAACAGATTCGATCGAGATTGGAAGAAAATCGAAGCATTTGTTGGATCAAAGACAGTGGTCCAGGTAATCCAAGAATCTAATTACCTATCATATGTTCTCTGTTGGATCAAAGAGAATAGTTTTCTTCTCACAATCATATACATGGTATGTTTTGATGTTGAGTAGTGAGTTTTGTTCTGTCGTACGTTCTCTGTTATCTATGACATGTTCTCTCTTTGGAACAAAGAGATTATTCTTTGTTGTTTTCGGAGTCATATAGTAGATGTTATGTTGATGTTTGCGTTTGGCAGATACGTAGCCACGCACAGAAGTACTTTCTCAAAGTTCAGAAGAGCGGTGCTAACGAACACCTTCCACCTCCACGGCCAAAGAGGAAAGCAAGGCATCCTTATCCTCAAAAGGCTCCTAAAAATGGTGAATTTTTGATCTTCTTCTCATCTCCTTGTGTCCATTCTTTGATTATTTTTATCATCATCTCTCTCATGTTTTATTATGCTGCAGTTGCTCTTCCGTCCCTCGCCATTGGTTCCCTCCCAGCTTCTAACGTACCCTTGCTTGAACCTGCTTACTTGTACAGCTCTGATTCACTGTCTGTTCTAGGAAACCCACCTGTCTGTGCGTCTAGCTCTTCTTCTCAGAATCATGAATCAACAACTCAGCCAAAACCCGTGTTTGAAGGTAAAGTGTTACATGTTTTGAATTAGTTGTATCTGTGAATGGTGTAATTAATTCGAAATAAATAATAGAGGAACCCGGAGTCTCGGCGGCTCTCCCAAAGAATCGCTGTTACAGCACCAGTAATAAGGAAGTTACACCGAGATTGCGAGCAATGACAGAGCCGAATGATGAACAAAGTTGTGAAAAGCCACATAGAGGTAAGACTTGTTATTGACGCTGACTTGTTTTGACTATCCATCTTTGACATTGACCTGAGTTGTTTGGTGGCGGTTTCAATGCAGTGATGCCGAATTTTGCTGAAGTCTACAGATTTATTGGAAGTGTCTTTGATCCCACTACATCAGGTCACCTCCAGAGATTAAAGCAGATGGATCCAATAAATATGGAGACGGTATGAGACACATTTAATCAGACTCCGTCTCTACTCAGAGCCTTTATTCAAAACTGCAATCCTGATCATAAACAATTGGGTGTTTTCTTTTGGGTATGTCAGGTTCTTTTACTAATGAGAAACCTATCTGTAAATCTGACAAGTCCAGAGTTTGCAGAACAAGTAAGTAGCACCATACTTATATTCATTGCTCAAATACAGAAAGATTAAAAATACTTTTTTGGTGGGTACTCATGTGGTTTTATCTTTTACTTATATATGGTGCTGTGATATGCAGAGGAAGTTGATATCATCATACAGCAGTAAAGCTTTGAAATAGATATTGGAAAAAGCAACAATGGACCTTATGAGAGCAAGATGTACGCATTCATTACATATGGGGGTCGAGTTTTCATTGGATGAGCAAATGAAATCTTATATGCCACTTAAGTTCTGGTTTATGTCTCTGAAGCCTTTGTTAAGGGCACGGGTTTGTCGTATATTGTCTATATTCGTATGGATGATAGAGGGTTTTGCAGATGTATATATATGTATCTGTATAGATATGTGTTTATAAGGGCAAGGTTTGTAACTGAATCTCATAAGTTTGGATCAATCTTAGAAGAGGTCTTAAGTCTAGAGTCTCTGTGAAGAGACTACTATTGGTTTCGTCGGCGCAAGATTGTTTTTTTTTTCGGGAAGTCGAGATACAGTGAGAATACGTTCAAAATATTTGGAAGTTAACATTTGCTGTTCACGAAGCTTGTGAAGGGTTATACAGCTTATTACAAAGTTTTTGGTTAATAGGAAGACACTCAGAATTAGTATCCGTTTGTAAATAAAAAGTTTCATTCCAAAATGGAGTGTTAGAGACACTCCTCTAAGGCACGGCCCAATATGAAAGATATCCGACAGAGATTCGGCCGGGAAGAGATGAAGGTCCAGCAAGGCAAAATCCACCAAGGACGAAGCAATTCGTCGATGTTATCGGAGATTGGCAGCGTGTACGTTGACCTACGAAAAAAGAAGAGATAAATGTTAAATTGACATTTATCTTGAAAGAGATAAAGAAGAATATTTTGAAAGAATATTTTTTAGGAAATATTCTTATTATTAAACTTATTATGTAAAGAATATCAGAGAGAATATAGGAAAAAACCATAGATACTCTAGTATAAAAAATCCTTCCCTACGCGGGAAAAGACTAAAAAATCCTTCCAACTCGTATTCTAAATAAGACTAGATTTTTTGGTCTAACCATTCTTGCTTTCTGATTCTTGTTTAAACTCATATCCAAGGCCCTTAATTCCTATTCAAGTTATTAAATCAAATATTGTTTGATTTTCTGAATCAACAATTGGTGCCGTCTGTGGGGACTGTAGATATTTTGATTAACCAAAGAAGAGACTAGCAATGAACGGATCACCACCTTCATCTCAAGAGACGAGAGGGACGAACACAGCAGGCGATGTCACCAACGCCGCGACAGGAGGAGAAGGGAACCAACAGGACGACGAAGTGCACAACACGTCAAACTCAGGGCCGCAAGATGGCGCGCCACCATCAGGAGGTTCTAGCGCCCCGATCCTGCCTACGGTGAGGCCGGTGCACACAACAAGCGACATAGAGCCCCCTCTGAGGTTGGTGTGCATGAACACTATGATACCTACCAGCAGGATTGGAAACCCGACCACAATGGAGCTGATTCACACGCTACTAATCCGAGTCAAAAATCTGGACAAAACTGCAAACGAGCGCATCACCGTGATCGCCGATCAGCAGAACACTCTCCGAGAAAGCTTGCAAAGACGCCAAGGCACACCTACAGCGGAGCGGACCCCATACAGAGCACCACCCATTCGCCAGCGTCTTTTCCCAGAAGCACCTCAGAGGACTTTGGGATCAACAATCAATCCAACTGGAAGCGCATCAACCCCGAACAACTCGACACAGGTGCCTAGCGACCAGCTCGCGGCTATATTAACCCAAATCCAGGAGTTGAGCTCCAAAGTTCACCGCGTAGCAAGCTCGGCCCCATAGCTCGGTCGTGTTCTTGAACAAGCGAAACAAACGCCTTTCACAGATCGTATCATGAACGCGAGGATCCCACGTATCGAGAAAGTTAAGTTTCCTTTCTATGAATGGAAAACCGATCCCAGCCAGTTCATGATCGCCTTTATGATAGAGATGAGTCATAACCGATTCACCAACGAGGAGAGGGACCCCGAATACTGCTAACACTTCGTGGAAAACCTCAGAGGAATAACTCTTACAAGGTTCTCACGGCTCAAAACAAGGCCGATAGACAGCTTCCAGGAGCTCTCAGAACTATTCTTGAAGCATTACTCGCTCTTCATAACGCCCGAATCATCGGATGCCGATCTATGGGACCACAAACAGAGACAAGACGAGCCCCTGAAAGACTTTATCGATCGATTCAAGGAAGTTGTGTCCAAAATAAATGTGGATGACAACATAGCTAGAGGAGCACTTCGGAAAGGACTACTCCATCGTTCGGCTTTCAGGACAAACCTAAAACTCAAAAAGCCCACATCTCT
This sequence comes from Orychophragmus violaceus, assembly GCA_030180135.1. Taxonomy (NCBI): domain Eukaryota; kingdom Viridiplantae; phylum Streptophyta; class Magnoliopsida; order Brassicales; family Brassicaceae; genus Orychophragmus; species Orychophragmus violaceus. The sequence continues at coordinate 89,519,693 of CM058238.1, forward strand.
AGAAGATACATTACACAGAGCGGTGGCATTCATCGAACTGGAGGAAGAAGATGCGATATTCTCTAAGAAGCAATCAGGGTCAGCTAAAAAAGCCTCTACAACAAAGGAGAAGCCAAAAACCGATTCTCAGGACATCAACAGTAAAACATTTTCCATTGCAAACACTTCCTAAGGATGGAACAAGTTCGTTCGGAACCAACCGTGCTCTGGAGAAGTTGACAATGACCGACCATACTGCGAATACCACAAGAAACACTCCCATGATACCGCAGAATGTCGAAACTTAGCTGAGTACTTGTTGGATCAGTACTGGAAGGGGGAAATAGTCAATCCCGAGCGAGCTGATCGAAGACCCAAGGGAGGCATTAACAAGCAAGAAAACCAAGAGGAAGCTCCCCGGTAGGAACCAGAAGGGCAACCTCAGGAAACAAATCCCAACGGGCGCCCTCAAGACTAGGACGATGAGGGGCGAGCTGCCCCGCAACCTCGACAAAGAATCAATATGATAATGGGTGGACTACAACTGTGTTCGGATTCAGTGCGATCTATAAAAGAATATGGTTGAAAAGCAACTTCAATTAAGCGTAACCCGCTCCCGATCGAGGAGGGCATACCGCTATTGTTCTCCGAAGCCGACGCAATTGGAGTTGACACACCGCACAACGATCCCCTGGTGGTCGAGATTCAGATTGGATATTGCGAGATTTCCCCCGTACTCATTGACACAGGAAGCTCGGTCGACGTAATCTTTAAAGAAGCCCTAGAAAAAGTAGAGTTCAAAAATCTACGCGTGAAGCCAAAGGTGCAACCCTTAACTAGGTTTGATGGTGACCAAACTATGACCATAGGTACGGTCAAACTCCCTATCTATGTCGGCGGAATAACGACAATGAGGAAGTTCGTCATCATTGATAAACCAGACATCTACACTGCCATCTTAGGAGCACCCTCGCTACACGCAAGGAAAGCGCTCGTCTCGAGCTACCATCAATGCGTTAAGTTCCCAACCACGAACGGGATACACACGCTGAGGGGAGATCAAACCACGTCAAGATTATGCTTCATTAGCGAACGAAAGCTTCGCCACCCCTCGGAACCAAAAGGAAAAAGAAGAATCATACCAGTACCACCCATCGAAGGAAAGACACCTGAAGGAAACACACCTCGACAAAATCAAGCTTAGAGTCAAGAAGCCGAGCTACCTTACAGTTTTAGCGCAAAAAAAGATATTACCCTATGTAATATGAATTACGAACGACTTGATCCTCGTCTTCGAGGTACGTAGGAAACTCTACCCAGAGTGCAGTCGTAAATCAATAAAAGAAAGACTTTTGTTAAAACAAAATCTTGTCTCACCGACCTCCTAACAAGATATTCGGTTTAAATCTTATCTGCACAACAAAACATGAAAGATCTATCGCCTTCCCCAAACGACAAAAGACTATGATCTCAAAGTCGGATTGGCACAAGGAAAAGCCGGGAATCGCACCCGCAACCTAAATCAGACGGCCTAAGTAAGCCGACCAATATCGCATAGCCGATCCCAAGTTAGGAATAAAAATACCAACCTCCGCTCGACGAATCAAAAACTGAGTCCTCACTCGACGAAACCCTTATTCAAGGTACAAAAATACCGAACTCCGCTCGACGAATCAAAAACCGAGTCCTAACTCGATGAAACCTTATTTAAGGTACAAAAATATCGAGCTCCGCTCGACGAATCAAAAACCGAGTCCTCACTAGACGAAACCCTTATTCAAGGTATAAAAATACCAAGCTCTGCTCGACGAATCAAAAACCGATTCCTCATTCGATAAACCCTTATTCAAGGTACAAAAATACCGAGCTATGCTCGACGAATCAAAAACCGAGTCCTCACTCGATGAAACCCTTATTCAATGTATAAAAATACCAAGCTCCGCTCGACGAATCGAAAGCCGAGTCCTCACTTGATGAAACCCTTATTCAAGGAACAAAAATACCGAACTCCGCTCGACGAATAAAAACCGAGTCTTCACTCGACGAAACCATTATTTAAAGAACAAAAACTTAATATCGAGCTCCGGTCGAACGAATCAAAACCGAGTCTTCACTCGATGAAAATAAAACCCTTATTCGCTAAAGTACAAATTACATCTTCGAGAGTAAACACTCGAAAGGAGCCAAGCTCCGACTTACAACACCAAAATCCCCAAATCCTTAAAAGAGATTTGAAGAAAATAATAACTCAATTAAATTGCACGATAACAAAGTCTCTTCAGACCACATCGGCAAAGGACGAGATAAACTCATCGCACACAAACCAAAAGCGAAGGGTAACTCGCCCAAAAGAAATAATAATCCAAGGCAAAAAATCTTCGCCTACATCGTAAAAGAGAGAACGTAAACTACATTCAAAAAAGGGACGACGTCCCAACAAAAATCTTACAAAAGGGGAACATCGTTACCCCACAACAAGTCTTACAAAGGGGGGGACCAAACCACCCCGTAAATAAAAAAAAACATAGCCTAAAGAGGCGGAGGAAGATTTTGGGTCGGCTCGACTAAAGGAGCATCCGACGACGAGGGAGGCACTACCGCGGGCAATGATGAGGAAGTCTTTGTCACCACGATCCGCGCGCCCTCAAGACTCTTCAGAGTCCCAGCCACCTCTGGAGACATTACATCTACGTTGGTGCCGAACTCATCGAGTAAGGCCACGTCGACAGACGGAGGTTGAAAGGGACGAGTGATATATCATGGTTTTTCTAAGTTTTCAACCATGATATAGTTGTGTATATTGAGTCTTTAACCTGGTTTTTCGAGTCTATTGAGTCTTCTACAGTTAGGCTTGCGTTTGGAGCAAAGAACATGATTATAGGACGTTTATGGTGATTTGAGCAGAGAGCTGAAGTTGGTGTCTCGGACACGAGTGGATGTCGACCGACACTGTAATATCATGTTCCAAGAAATAGTCAACGGGCAGCAGAGAAGTCAACGGAGGGCATTTTCGTGATTTTCAGAAGAAGAAGGGCATTTTGATAATTTTACCAAAATACGAGCCAAAAGTAGAGACGGGCCAAGTGTTCTTCTTTTTATCCATAAAGAACATTTAGAAGACCAGACGTGAAAGAAACGGAGATTAAATGGGTTTTACGGACTATCGGGAAAGAAAACCGATAAAACCGATCAACTTGTAAAATCCATAACCGGAGCTACGGGTGTCCAAACGGAGTGATTCGAATTGTTAAATTCATCTAAGATCATCTAGAACCTGAAAGTGAGGCTTGGTGAATTTATGGAAGCAGGTAAGGAGTTTCTAAAATATTAAACGTACAACCAGTTTTTCCAAGAAACCGATACAATGTTCGGGCAAGCGAGAAGACCCTCTAAAATCCACAAAAAATTATGATATTTTAACCACAGATCCATTAGAAGATGTAGAAGCTATGGGTGAAAGGATTCAGAAGGATTTGACTCCTATATGAAGTTATAAGTTTTAGACCATTAAAGAGTAATTAGTGGCTAAAAATCCAAAATAAATTCTTTGGAGCTTGGGCTTGAACCAGGGTATTTAGGGCTAATTACTAAGATTATATTGGACCCAAATCCAGCTCAGTATGAAGAATGGGCCACGAAATCTAGCCCAAAAATTTTAGAAGCTTCTTAGTATTTTAGGTTCATGAATCTAAGGTGGTGTGTTGTAATCAATCCAAGGGGTGCATGGAGGAGGCTACAAGTGGATGGTGGTTGATCAAATGAATTGTTTTTGGATGTATTTTGGTGGAGATGTCGTGACTTAAGATGGAGAGGAAGTGGAGACAAGTGGAAGGTGGATATCACACCACTTTGGTTATAAAAGGAAGCTTCCACCCCTCACTTTTCTTCACACCAAAAACACTTCTCAACAAGAGTAGTAAAGAAGAGAGAAATAAGAGAGGGAGAAGAGAGGGAGAAGGGAGGAAGAAGAAGAAGAAGGAGGCGGCAAGAAGAAGGAGGAGGAGGAGGAGCCGGGAGAAGAAGAAGAAGCCGGAGGGAGGAGAGAAGAAGGAGGAGCCGGAGGGGGGAGAGAGAGAGAAATGGAGGATAGAGAGAGAGAGAGAAAAAATAGAAGAAAGATGGGGAAAGGAATATTACTACGTCGGAATATTCTTCGGAAAGAAATTTTTCCGACGTAATAATCTTCCCGATAAACCGGATTTCTTTTATTTAGAAATAGGATAGACGGTTGTAGTAGCCATCATATGAGGGTTATCCGGAGGCTCGATCAGAATCATTCGGTCAACGGTGCGGGTCAAGGTCGGGTCAAAGCACCGGAGGTTCAGGGAAGGTACGGGTTAGCATCGGGTTCGTGTCGGGTCTCGGAGTTCCATCAATCCATCCATCCGTCGTCATAACACTGTGAGTCGGCTAAATTGTGTGATGCATTTAGAATAGTACATATAAATCCAGGAATTATAAACCATAGATTTAAGTTGCATACCTTGATGATTGAATTGGTTAGAACGACTATGTTGATTAATAACTCGGTTAATTAATTAAATGGTTAGGGTAAGGGATGCATGCTAGATAGCTTATATCCGTAATCGTTGATAGATCGTTGATTGCTTGATTGAGTGTTGCATTAATTGGTTGATAGTTCGTTGATTGCTTGATTGGGTGTTGCATACATATAGAATGGCATGCTAGGACCTATATGCATATATATGTTAGTAAGAACGTAATTAATGAATATATATACGGGAAATTATGAGTTGATTAAAATACGGTTAAATGACATAACACACTTAGAATATAATAACGGGGTGGATTAATGAATGGAATTTAATGAATAATGAGATGTCGGGGAGTTAGTAATTTTACTAACTCTAAACCGACAGATCGAGGACGTATTAAAAGATACTTAGGAAGTGTTAAATAAAAGAAGTGGTGTGATTGATGAGCCGTCTACGGGATTAGTAATCCACTAATCCCAAGGTAGCGGATTGAATGAGGAAAGGATAAGAAATATTAAAAGACGAATACAACTAGTTAATTGTTTGTGTGGTGTTGTGATTGATTGTTTGCTTGATTGTTTGTCTACTTCGGTGTTGGGCCGAGTAGACAGCTGATTGATTGATTGTTTATCTACTTCGGTGTTGGGCCGGGTAGACTGTACTGGTAGATACTTACTCTGGTGCGGGACCGAGTAAGTTTGGGTGATGTGGAGGTTGGTGTTAGACTTGCGGGATAGACGGGGGATTGAGATAGTAGTTCTATTTGATCATTGTTGTTATTGCGTGATAGAGTCCCAGTGAGTCTACTTGTTTACATTGCTGTTATTAGGACTCTGTAGGGCGTGTTAGATCCCGCAAGTCTAGAGATGGCGTTCTGGTAATTCCGACCCGATTGGATCCTCGGGTGGTGACCTGATCGGACACGTGCCTTCGGGTAGTGATGCTGGTTATGGTGTTAACCTACTGAGTGACGCCGGTAGGTGTGTGGTCCGGATAATACGGGGTCGCGTCCTAGGGCCGGACTGCATGGAAACTTGGGTTATCTAGGGGTAGCCTGAGTCACCGTGTATCGACGGACGGAGAACGGTGTCCTAGCCGTTGGAATTCGTGTTATCACCTAGGAGTCGTGGGAGGTTTTAGCTACCGTGGCGGTAGCTAAGTGTTCCCGTGGAAGTCACCGAGTTTGCAAAGTGGGCCCATATGGTGTGGAGTTTTGTAGTGCCGCGATAGATAGATCGAGTCTAATCAAGAACATGTGCTGCAGTGTTCTCGATTCCCTTCGTTGATGATTGTGTTGTTATTTGAATGCTTGTGTGTTGTGGAGCTCATCATGTCTTGGTAGCACGTGATCAACTATTATACTTGATTTTTATTTTGGGTTTGGGCGGGTAATCTTAGATTACTCATTAGACTCTTTTGTGTTTTTCAGGTTTGGCGTAGCTCGGCGGACGCGTAAGACACTCGGAGTAGTCTCGGGTTGGCATTGGGTATCGATTGTTACGCGTTTTGACTTTATTTTTGGTTGCTGATTTTGTTGGATACCCGTTACACGATTTGTAGTAGACCGTATATCGTTATGGATAAGATTTATATTTTGAAAGTAATAAAAATGGAATAATTCCCTGATATACGGTTTCGTCCGAACCGAACACAACTCGTGGAAGCGGTACGGGTTAAGAAGCCTCGTATCGTGGAAACGAGGCAAACAGAGTCAAAGATGGTTTGGTTCGAGCCTTTGTCTCAAACCGGATTGTCTCTGGCTTTTGTATTGTGACAAACTCTTCTCGTATGACTGCTCGGGTTTGATCGGTCATGTTCTTGTTTGATTGTTGGCCGGTCAGCTCGTCGGTCAGCGGAAAACGGGAAGGGGGCGTTACAAAAGGTGGTATCAGAGCATGGTTCGTCATGGGTTCGAAAATTATGATTTTTCAAAGTTTTCAATGTTTTATTGAGTCAAAATGTGTCGCCAATACAACCATTAGGAATCCGAGTCGCGTCCGTCTCCGGAGAAATGGGTATTTTATTCGGATTGTGCTAATCATTTGGTGTTTTTTTGCAGTCACGCAACAGAGATGTCCTGGGAGGATCAGTGTGTGTGTGTGTGTGGTTTGCGACGACAGGAGGAGCAACCTCAGTATGGACGACCGAGAGTTCGTTAGTTCTACCCCAGTTAGTTGAAGCCTATATTACTAGCATACAGAGTGTTCACGTATTCACGGCATATCCCGGAGCAGCGGTGGGCAGACATGATGGTGGACTATTCAAGTTATCCAGGCCTGAGGAGTTCGAGGTCACTTAGCCGCAGCCGACTTCACTAGATGTTTGTCAATCATTACCACCGGTCCGACTCGTTCCTCTTATATTGGACCCTCCTTACCTTGCATGCGGTGCCTTGGGTTTCCATTTCGTTCGGTGCCAGGTTTACAAGTCCAATCAGACGCCAGTCCCAGCAGACCAGTCACCGCCACCGATGCAACTTCCGCCTTGTTTCACTTGCGGCCGAGAAGTACATTGCGCTCTTTTCCCGACATGACTGAGATCGCATCGCTCCGCCACCACCACCAGACTCACTCCATTCTCCTGGCGCACCTGTCGGTTAGGATCCACATGAGTTGTGCCCTCATATGGGATATTAGGAAGTAGATTAGGCCCAGGTAAGTAAGGGCTCTAACTCGCTTTTTGATGTGTGTATCTCGGTTGTGTGTAGTGGTGTTTCTTTTGGGACAGATTTGGAACCGCAAGTATGTAGACTCCGACGGACCTATGTATCTAAAACTCTATGCAGTGAATAGATGTTTTATTTACGTAGTGGATGTGGAGTATTTCGGTTGTCGTTTTGAGTAGCGGAGTGATTATATTGCATACTCATGATGGTTGTGAATGCAATATAGTTACGATGTGAAAATAGATGATGGTCCGAGCAGACGGTTTCCATCAGAACCCTAAGAGACAAACTGCAAACGCCGAATTGCTTGCTTGATTGATTGTGTGTGATTGATTGCCTTGCTAGGGTGTTAGAATTGTGAATTGCTGTGATTGCTCGCTAAGTTGGTAGTTGTTGAATTTGAATCTCTTCATTTCGTTTAATCGCTAGGTTGCTAGAAAGTGATTTTTGATTTTAATTAGCGAGATCGTTTGGTTTGTTTGGGTAGAATTGTTTTTGGTAAGCTAAGAATTGATAAAAAGGTTTTTTTGAAAACTTATTCGAGATTGAGCGGAATGATAGGGTATTGTTATTTAGCCATGTGTGACCGTAAGGTACATGACTAAGAAACCATATTTCTATGAGGAAGTGATATCGGGAATGAATTAGAAAGGTCTAACCGTTCCAGTGTTGTTGAGGTTGTTGATGTAGGACGTGATGGACGATTTGACGTGGACACGAGACCGAACCCGAACCCTGGTGACAAGATGGTGTTTCAAGAAGCAGTTTGATCCGAACCTGCAAGTGAGTTAGTTGGAAGTTTGAGTATCAGTAGCAGATAGATTTGAGACGTGGATGGGTATGATGAATTAGCGAAGCGATTCAGAAAGCATCAGTGACAGTTTTGGATCAACTCGAGGTTGTCAAAGGAAAGGCGGTTTAATATCCATGAAGCATGGAGTTCAGTGATCGAGAAAGTTCGAGGCGTGCATAAGTATGGTGGTTTAGTTTTGAAGAAGGAACATCAATATTACCATACTGTCGATGGGGAGCGATAAACAGTAAAGACGGAACAATTATCGAGAATGGAGGGAGAGTCGGTGTTGTGCCATTCATGGAGGTCGAAGAAAAGTGGGGAAGTTCAGAATATCGGTTGAGGAGATCGTCAGTTGGCGCAGATGGAATTAGGAACTCGAGTAGAACAGTTCAGACAGGATCAGTGGTTTCAAGAATCAGGATTGGAGTCAGCAAAGCAATGAGATGAGGAACCAAGAAGTGATCGTGATTCAAGTTCTCAGTGTGGGAAGTTCAAGGCGTCGGTATTTTGGGTTTGTGCAAGACGGTGTTTCAGAGGTCCGTAAGCATCAGGAGTGTAGTTCAGATTGATTGGAGCAGCGAAATCAGTTCAAGAGTGGCGACTTATGGGGTTCAGTTTCCGATTCAAAGTTTTTAGTAACGGAGAATTCGGGGACCGAATTCCTGTAAGTGGGGAAGAATGTAATATCCTGTTCCAAGAAATAGTCAACATGCAGCAGATAAGTCAACGGAGGGCGTTTTCGTGATTTTCAGAAGAAGAAGGGCATTTTGATAATTTTACCAAAATACGAGTCGGAAGTAGAGACGGGCCAAGTGTTCTTATTTTTGTCCATAAAGAACATTTAGAAGACCAGACGTGGAAGAAATGAAGATTAAATGGGTTTTACGGACTATCGGGAAAGGAAACCGATAAAACTGATCAACTTGTAAAATCCATAACCGGAGCTACATGTGTCCAAACGGAGTGATTCGAATTGTTAAATTCATCTAAGATCATCTAGAACCTGAAAATGAGGCTTGGTGAATTTATGGAAGCAGCTAAGGAGTTTCTAAAATATTAAACGTACAACCCATTTTTCCAAGAAACCGATACAATGTTCGGGCAAGCGAGAAGACCCTCTAAAGTCCACCAAAAATTATGATATTTTGACCACAGCTCCATTAGAAGATGTATAAGCTATGTGTGAAAGGATTAAGAAGGATTTGACTCCTATATGAAGTTATAACTTTTAGACCATTAAAGAGTAATTAGTGGCTAAAAATCCAAAATAAACTCTTTGGAGCTTGGGCTTGAACCAGGGTATTTAGGGCTAATTACTAAGATTCTATTAGACCCAAATCTAGCTCAGTATGAAGAATGGGCCACGAAATTTAGCCCAAGAATTTTAGAAGTTTCTTAGTATTTTAGGTTCATGAATCTAAGGTGGTGTGTTGTCATCAATCCAAGGGGTGCATGGAGGAGGCTACAAGTGGATGGTGGTTGATCAAATGCATTGTTTTTGGATGGATTTTGGTGGAGAGGTCGTGGCTTAAGATGGAGAGGAAGAGGAGACAAGTGGAAGGTGGAGATCACACCACTTTGGCTATAAAAGAAAGCCTCCACCCCTCACTTTTCTTCACACCAAAAACACTTCTCAAAAAGAGTAGTAAAGAAGAGAGAAATAAGAGAGGGAGAAGAGAGGGAGAAGGGAGGAAGAAGAAGAAGAAGAAGAAGGAGGCGGCAAGAAGAAGGAGGAGGAGGAGGAGCCGGGAGAAGAAGAAGAAGCCGGAGGGAGGAGAGAAGAAGGAGGTGCCGGAGGGGAGAGAGAGAAATGGAGGGGAGAGAGAGAAAAATAGAAGAAAGATGGGGAAAGTAATATTACTACTTCGGAATATTTCGAAGAATATTCTTCGGAAAGGAATTTTTCCGACGTAATAATCTTCCCGATAAACCGGATTTCTTTTATTTAGAAATAGGATAGATGGTTGTAGTAGCCATCATAAGAGGATTATCCGGAGGCTCGATTAGAATCATTCGGTCAACGGTGCGGGTCAAGTTCAGGTCAAAGCAACGGAGGTTCGGGGAAGGTACGGGTTAGCATCGGGTTCGTGTCGGGTCTCGGAGTTCCATCAATCCATCCATCCGTCTGTTGGATTGTGTCCAGTAATCTCGGTACTGTCTCTAGAAAGTAAGAGTATGTCAATGATCAGACATAAGTCATATAATACTGGGGGTCATGATGGCTTGCTAGAGTCCGCTCATGATCTATAAGTCTTGGACTTATTGCCTTTATTATATGATCCCATATGGGTCACACGCCTAAGCCAACAGGAAAAAGATGTAGGAACGTTTTAGCAGAAGTACGGTAAAAGTGCTAGGCATTTACTGTACTTAGAGAGAATAAAAGGGTTTGGCCACTGTGTGTCGATCGATACACAAGGAGTGTCGATCGACACAGTGCGCGAACGCCTCGGAGTTATTTGGCCTTTGGGCCAAATGGCCCAAAACGAACTGAACGAGTTTTATAAACTTAAGACGAGTTCAGGTCGAAAATAAGCCCTAGCCGCGAGCCTCCTCTCTCTCTCTGCGCCGATTTCCTCCTGGTCTAGCAGCCTCTTCCTGCTCGGTGTGCGTGTGTGAACCTCTGGAGGAGTTATCTCTCGGTGGCTCTCTGATCTCTGACATACCATCCCTTTCCGCTGCATAAACAGGTATAAGGTGAGATCAACAATTGTTTCTATTCAAGAGAACCTAGATCCGCATGTTTAGGAACTGTTGAATCTGAGAATTGAATCTGGATTAACCCCTAAACTTTCCTTCAGTGGTATCAAAGCCATTGGTTCTGGTTTTTCTTGTTTAGATTCAAGTTTAGGACTGTTTTTCTTGTTTAAAAGTGTTTTGAATCAACTACTGATAAGAGAAATCACTTAAGCAACAAGGAATTGAAACCTAAACACATATGAAATCGCAAATCCAAGCTATATTGATTTGGAATGCGATTTTCATAAAGAAGTATCGGCTGCGATCGCATTGCATCGATCGATGCAATGCATGGATCGGTCGATACGAACGCGAGAGATTGACTGTGATCAGACGATCGATACAGGTTCGATGCTGAGGGCATCGACAGATGCGGTTGATGGATCGATCGATGCGATTGGTTCATCGACCGATAAGGTATCGACCGAATCGGCTGCGATCGCATGTATCGATCGATACGATCGCATGGATCGGTCGACACAATCGGAGAATCTCTCGGCCAAACCTGTTAACGCGTGAAAGCATCGATTGATGCAGGATCGATGCAGGTTCGATGTTGGTGCATCGACCGATGCGGTTGGTGCATCGATCGACACGGTTAGGGTTTTGGCTCGGTTTAATTTGATTAAAACTTTAAAACGTCACGGTTTAATAAACAGATTTAATAATTTTATTAAATTCTGGTTAAACCGGGATAAGAAATCCAAAGTCGAAATATTGGATTTTGTGCCTAAACCAGGATTTTCTAATTTGATTTGGTTGGACCAAATAAATTGAGAAAATCCGGTTTAGTAAATGACCGGTTGACAATTGTGGTCATCGTAGTAATTAAAATTTGGTTAGACCAATTTTAATGAACCAGACCGGTTATGTCATTTAATTGGACAATTGGGTCATGTCTTGGACATGGACCAATTCTTGGGCCTCGGGCCAAGAAGTTAAAACAATTGGGCCAGTTATTTGAGTCTTTCTTCAGATTAATTTAAAATCTATTTTATAAAATTATAAAGTCGTTTTTAAATTAAAGTTTCCGAAATTTTGAAATTAGAAAGTTTCTTAAAATAGAAGTTTCTGAATTTGCGGGTTTTGGATTTTAAGAAATTTCTAAAGTTAGAAAGTTTCCGGTTTTAGAAAGTTTCCAATTTTAGAAAGTTTCCAAAAATAGTAGGTTTCCAAAAATAGAAAGTTTCCCGAAATTGTAATCTTCCATTTTGGGAATGAAATTTTAATAAACCTACGAACCTCAAATAATATCAAGCGTTGGATGTCTTGTCCAGGCTATGTCAGCTGTCGAAGCCCATTCAATTGCATTCATGGCCTTACAGTGTGAGGGTGTCTGTTTTTGCGTGGGTAAGACGGTTTGTGATTCATAAATGTCATTGGGAGTCCCAGACATTAATGATTACATGACTGTATAGTCTGGTTTTCTTGACTAGGCCATCGGGAGTCCCGGGCCTTGAGACATCAGAGTGGATTGGGCCTCGGGCCCAGATTCACAACCAAGAATTATATCACGGATATAATTAGCCGACAAAGGGCTTACCGATATAAGCTAAGGTTTGGTGACGGCCAGTGGCCCACTTTAATCTTAGTTATATGTGGATCTTGGAATCATTATATTCTATTGAGGGTAACTTATGTTATTGAATATAATGCGTGATTAATTATATTAAGTATAATATAAGATTAATCATATTGAACATATTAACTAATAACCTTTTTATTTTATATATTTCAGCTATGACTACTACAAGCACACAAAACACATTCTCGATCCGGTCTGTTCTCGAGAAGGAGAAGCTGACAGGAACGAACTTCCTGACGTGGTCTAGGAACTTGAGGCTAGTCCTCAAGCAGGAGAAGAAGGATTATGTCCTTCGTGATCCCCTCCCCGAGAGGCCTCCTGCCAATGCCGCCAGGACTCTGCATAATGCTTGGGAAAAGCATTCGTCAGATGAAAATGATGCCTATTGCCTGATGTTGGTGACAATGACTGCTGAGCTGCAAAAGCAGTTCGAGAGTGTATTGTCACCCATCGAGATAATGGCAAGCCTGAAATCGCTTTTTCAGGAGCAGGCTAGGACTGAGAGGTTCCAGACAGTTAAGAACCTCTTAGACTGCAAGTTGGCTGCGAATGCGGCAGTGAGTCCTCATGTCTTGAAGATGATGGGTTATCTCGATCATCTTCAGAAACTCGACTGCCCTATCAGCCAGGAACTTGCCTGCGACATCATTCTGCAGTCTTTACCTGCAAGCTATGATCAGTTCATTCTGAACTTTAACATGCATGGCTTGAGTAAGACATTGCCTGAGCTTCACGGAATGCTCAAGACTGCAGAGCCCAACTTGAGGAAAACCGCCAAGGACCCCAATGTGCTTATGGTACAAAAGGGCAAGGGGTTTAAGAAATCCTCTGCTAAGGATAAGGGAAAGGCCAAGGCTGTCCAAGTCGCGGACAAGGACACGCCAAAGCCCAAGCCCAAGTCCAAAGCTGGGCCAACTGACATATGCAGGTTCTGTAAAGAACCAGGGCATTGGAGGAGAGAATGTAAGAAATTCCAAGAAGGTCTAAAGGAATTGAAGAAGAAGACTCTCGAGACTTCTTCGACAGGTATTTTTGTTATAGAAGTTAATACAACTACTTCTGATAATACCTCATGGGTTATGGATACTGGTTGTGGGGCTCATATTTGTACTAATATGCAGGCACTCAGCAACAGTAGAAGGCTGAAGCAAGGACAAGTGGAGCTACGAGTTGGGAATGGAGCGAAAGTTCCAGCACTAGCTGTAGGCACATACTTGTTGTCTTTACCTTCGGGATTGATTTTAGAACTTAATAATTGTTATTTTGTACCTGCAATAAGCAGGAATATTATTTCAATTTCTTTGTTGGATTTGGAAGGTTATGATTTTTCAGTTAAGAATAAATTATGTTCCTTCAATCGCAACAATTTGTTCTATAGTTGTGCCCCTCTTTCGAATGGGCTTTACATACTCGATCAATCCGCGCCAATTTATAACATTAATACCAAACGGTTCAAACCTAATGAGGAGAACCAAACGTTTCTATGGCATTGTCGTTTAGGGCACATCAGCGAGAAACGCATCAAGAGGCTCCATTCGAATGGACTTCTTGGCTCATTTGACTTTGAGTCATGTGAGAAATGCGAATCCTGCATGATGGGTAAAATGACACGGGCCCCCTTTAATAAACCTAACGAGAGGGCCAGTGACTTATTGGGCCTGATACACACTGATGTGTGTGGCCCAATGTCCACAAATGCAAGAGGAAACTATCAGTACTTCATTACCTTCACTGATGATTTCAGTAGGTATGGATATGTTTATTTGATGAAACATAAGTCTGAATCTTTTGAGAAGTTCAGAGAATTCCAAAATGAAGTACAGAACCAACTTGGCAAAAGAATTAAGGCTCTTCGGTCCGACCGAGGAGGAGAATACTTAAGCCAAGAATTCAGTGATCATCTAAGAGAGTGTGGGATCGTATCCCAACTCACTCCTCCCGGAACACCTCAATGGAATGGTGTGTCTGAAAGGAGAAATCGGACCTTATTGGATATGGTTCGATCTATGATAAGTCACACAGACCTTCCAATATCCCTTTGGGGATATGCTCTGCTAACAGCAGTGTTCACTCTAAATAGAGCGCCATCGAAAGCAGTAGCAAAGACACCATATGAATTATGGACTGGATTGGCTCCAGTGTTGTCTTATCTTAGAATTTGGGGTTGTGAAGCTTATGTCAAGAGATTGATCTCAGACAAACTTACACCAAAGTCTGATAAATGCTACTTCATTGGTTATCCGAAGGAAACCAAGGCTTATTACTTCTATCTACGTTCCGAGAACAAGATCTTTGTTGCCCGGGATTGTAACTTTCTTGAGAGGGAGTTTCTCTCTAAGAAAGACAGTGGGAGTAAGGTACTGCTTGAAGAAATTCAAGATGAACAGGATACTGTTCAACCTAATGAGGAAGAGCAGCAGGAGGACCTACAAGAAATTGTAGAGCCTGAACCTGTAGTACCTGAAGTTCGAAGATTCGGGAGGATCCGTCACGAACCCGAGAGATATCCAGGATTCCTCGTGACTGACTGTCATGATCTTCTGATCATTGATGGTGATGAACCATCGAACTTCAATCAAGCCATGATGGGCCCAGATTCCTCGAAGTGGCGCAAGGCCACTGATTCCGAAATGGACTCCATGTCGGTCAACCAAGTGTTTTCGTTGGTTGACTTACCCGCTGGTGTAAAAGCCATCGAGTGCAAATGGATCTTCAAGAAGAAGATTGACGTGGATGGAAATGTCCAGATTTATAAAGCCAGGTTGGTGGCAAAAGGTTTCAGACAAGTTCACAGTGTGGATTACGATGAAACCTATTCACCAGTGGCTTTGATGAAATCTATTCGGATTCTACTAGCAACTGCAGCTTTTCATGATTATGAAATTTGGCAAATGGACGTGAAAACCGCCTTCCTGAATGGTATTCTGGAAGAGGATGTGTATATGACGCAACCTGACGGTTACATAGATCCAAAGAATGCTGGGAAAGTATGCAAGCTTCATAAATCCATTTATGGATTGAAGCAAGCATCGAGGAGCTGGAATCTTCGTTTTGATGAAGCGATCAAGCAATTTGACTTCATCAGAAACGAAGAAGAACAATGCGTGTATAAGAAAACTAGTGGGCGCAAGATAGTATTTCTTATTCTGTATGTCGATGACAACTGCTTCTCGGAAACGACGTTCCAATGCTAAAGTCGGTAAAGGACTGGCTTGGAAGTTGTTTTTCCATGAAAGACATGGGTGAAGCCGCATACGTTCTTGGAATCAGGATCTACCGGGATAGATCTAGAAGGCTGATAGGCTTGTGTCAGGACTCATACATTGAAAAAGTCCTACAAAGATTCAGCATGAAAGATTCCAAGAAGGGCTTCACGCCAATGGTACATGGCACAACGCTAAGCAAGAAGCAGAGCCCTACGACGGCTGCTAACTTGAGCGCATGAAGAATATTCCTTATGCATCTGCAATAGGATCTGTCATGTATGCCATGATCTGTACTCGTCCTGATGTTGCTTATGCATTGAGCATGACGAGTAGATACCAGTCAAATCCAGGTGAAAACCATTGGATTGCCGTAAAGAATATCTTGAAGTATCTAAGACATACTAAGGATAAGTTCTTGGTGTACGGTGGAAGTGATGTGCTTAAAGTCAGTGGATTCACGGACGCAAGTTTCCAGACAGACCAAGATGATTTCCGGTCACAGTCCGGTTATATCTTTTGTCTGAATGGCGGTGCAATCAGTTGGAGAAGCTCCAAGAAAGACACCGTTGCAGATTCCACTACAGAAGCTGAATATATCGCCGCCTCAGAAGCAGCGAAGGAAGTTGTTTGGATACGAAAGTTCATTATTGAACTAGGTGTGATACCAGATGCGGCTGAGCCTCTAGCACTGTTTTGTGATAACAATGGTGCTATTGCTCAGGCAAAGGAACCAAGATCACACCAGAAATCCAAGCATGTTCTAAGAAGATTTCACTTGATACGTGACATCATAAATAGAAAGGAAGTCAAGATCAGCCGAGTTCAGACAGATGATAACGTCGCTGATCCATTGACAAAGCCACTCCCAAGGCCTAAGCTCGAGTTTCTGACTGAAGCTGTAGGCATTAGAGACATTGAAATGTAATCTAAATTTGAGTGGGAGTTTGAGGGCTTTATTTAGTTATTTGATATGTTCTTGTAAAACATTCTTATGTTTAATGAAATTATTATTTCAAGATTATTTTAACTGTGATGAAATAATTGTTCCAAAATGATATGAACTATTTTATAGGTCATCGAAGTAAATGACTTGGTCTTGAGTCATCAAAGTCATTTAGCTTGATCATGAGACCCTATATTTGATAGATGTTTTATATCATCCTGTCCCTAGTCAAAGGTTGTTGAAATTGGAACACCAACAACCGTGTGAGACTGGATTGGTACGTGACTTATGACAAAGTCTCAGTGTGTCATAGATGCTCGGCATCAAAGTCAGTACATAGGTGTATGTTGGGGAACATACGACCGGACATGACCCGCTTATAAGAACTCTTCAGGATATTTATATCTGTGTCATAAGAGATTCTTACTACGACTATAGAGTATAGTCCTTAGACCTGAGTTCGCATGCATGTGACTGCACATGGACTGATGCACTTTGATCATTGTCTAACGCTGTCGTTCTGCGATAGTTATAAGGACCTTGTTTGGGTACATTATGAAATGAGTAGTTTGCAGTGATGGAACAAGACGGGATTTGTCCCTCCAAAATAAATGGAGTGAATATCTCTAGGCCAATCGGAGATTTGAATACTGGAAAATGCATGGCCATGCTCAAACGGACTTTCCCGAGTCGTTTGGATTGTCAGTATCAAATCAGAGTCCGATGAACAAGATTAGGCTTTATAAGGATGACACTAATCTTGCCTTATGACTAATCGAGATATTGAGACGAAAGGGATTATGAATACAGAGATTCCAGTACAAGTGAGAGATTGTTGGAATTGTGTCCAGTAATCTCGGTACTGTCTCTAGAAAGTAAGAGTATGTCAATGATCAGACATAAGTCATATAATACTGGGGGTCATGATGGCTTGCTAGAGTCCGCTCATGATCTATAAGTCTTGGACTTATTGCCTTTATTATATGATCCCATATGGGTCACACGCCTAAGCCAACAGGAAAAAGATGTAGGAACGTTTTAGCAGAAGTACGGTAAAAGTGCTAGGCATTTACTGTACTTAGAGAGAATAAAAGGGTTTGGCCACTGTGTGTCGATCGATACACAAGGAGTGTCGATCGACACAGTGCGCGAACGCCTCGGAGTTATTTGGCCTTTGGGCCAAATGGCCCAAAACGAACTGAACGAGTTTTATAAACTTAAGACGAGTTCAGGTCGAAAATAAGCCCTAGCCGCGAGCCTCCTCTCTCTCTCTGCGCCGATTTCCTCCTGGTCTAGCAGCCTCTTCCTGCTCGGTGTGCGTGTGTGAACCTCTGGAGGAGTTATCTCTCGGTGGCTCTCTGATCTCTGACATACCATCCCTTTCCGCTGCATAAACAAGTATAAGGTGAGATCAACAATTGTTTCTATTCAAGAGAACCTAGATCCGCATGTTTAGGAACTGTTGAATCTGAGAATTGAATCTGGATTAACCCCTAAACTTTCCTTCACCGTCGTCATAACACTGTGAGTCGGCTAAATTGTGTGATGCATTTAGAATAGTACATATAGATACATGAATTATAAACCATAGATTTAGGTTGCATACCATGATTATTGAACTGGTTAGAACGACTAGGTTGATTAATAACTCGGTTAATTAATTAAATGGTTAGGTTAAGGGATGCATGCTAGATAGCTTATATCCGTAATCGTTGATAGATCGTTGATTGCTTGATTGAGTGTTGCATTAATTGGTTGATAGTTCGTTGATTGCTTAATTGGGTGTTGCATACATATAGAATGGCATGCTAGGACCTATACGCATATATATGTTAGTAAGAACGTAATTAATGAATCTATATACGGGAAATTATGAGTTGATTGAAATACGGTTAAATGACATAACACACTTAGAATATAATAACGGGGTGGATTAATGAATGGAATTTAATGAATAATGAGATATCAGGGAGTTAGTAATTTTACTAACTCTAAACCGACAGATCGAGGACGTATTAAAAGATGCTTAGGAAGTGTTAAATAAAAGAAGTGGTGTGATTGATGAGCCGTCTACGGGATTAGTAATCCACTAATCCCAAGTTAGAGGATTGAATGAGGAAAGGATAAGAAATATTAAAAGACGAATAAACCTAGTTAATTGTTTGTGTGGTGTTGTGATTGATTGTTTGCTTGATTGTATATCTACTTCGGTGTTGGGCCGAGTAGACAGCTGATTGATTGATTGTTTATCTACTTCGGTGTTGGGCCGGGTAGACTGTACTGGTAGATACTTACTCTGGTGCGGGACCGAGTAAGTTTGGGTGATGTGGAGGTTGGTGTTAGACTTGCGGGATAGACGGGGGATTGAGATAGTAGTTCTATTTGATCATTATTGTTATTGCGTGATAGAGTCCCAGTGAGTCTTCTTGTTTACATCGCTGTTATTAGGACTCTGTAGGGCGCGTTAGATCCCGCAAGTCTAGAGACGGCATTCCGGTACTTCCGACCCAATTGGATCCTCGGGTGGTGACCTGATCGGACACGTGCCTTCGGGCAGTGGTGCTGGTTATGGTGTTAACCTACTGAGTGACGCCGGTAGGTGTGTGGTCCGGAGAATACGGGGTCGCGTCCTAGGGCCGGACTGCATGAAAACTTAGGTTATCTAGGGGTAGCCTGAGTCACCGCGTATCGATGGACGGAGAACGGTTTCCTAGCTGTTGGACTTCGTGTTATCACCTAGGTGTCGTGGGAGGTTTTAGCTACCGCGGCGGCAGCTAAGTGTTCCCGTGGAAGTCACCGAGTTCGCAAAGTGGGCTCAGATGGTGTGGAGTTGTGTAGTGCCGCGATAGATAGATCGAGTCTAATCAAGAACATGTGCCGCAGTGTTCTCGATTCCCTTCGTTGATGATTGTGTTGTTATTTGAATGCTTGTGTGTTGTGGAGCTCATCATGTCTTGGTAGCACGTGATCAGATATTATACTTGATTGTTATTTTGGGTTTGGGCGGGATTAATAGATTGTTAGCAGCCTTTTGTTGGGAGCCGTCTCACTGGGTAATCTTAGATTACTTATTTGACTCTTTTGTGTTTTTCAGGTTTGGCGTAGCTCGGCGGACGCGTAGGACACTCGGAGTAGTCTCGGGTTGGCGTTGGGTATCGATTGTTACGCGTTTTACTTTATTTTCGGTTGCGGATTTTATTTCCCTGATATACGGTTTCGTCCGAACCGAACACAACTCGTGGAAGCGGTACGGGTTGAGCCTTGTATCGTGGAAACGAGGTAAATGGAGTCAAAGATGGTTTGGTTCGAGCCTTTGTCTCAAACCGGATTGTCTCTGGCTTTCGTATTGTGACAAACTCTTCTCGTATGACTGCTCGGGTTCGATCGGTCATGTTCTTGTTTGATTGTTGGCCGGTCAGCTCGTCGGTCAGCTGAAAACGGTAAGGGGGCGTTACAGACACCCACCTTGGTGTTGGTCGACACTGAGCGCGACAGAGTCTGATACGCCAAGTTGAAGACGACGTTTGAAGAATTGCAAAAAGACCCAGAAATTTTCCCTAATTCTAATCTAGCCCCTAAACGTGTTTAGCAGTTTAATTAGGTTTTCCAGACTCATTATTTTTTTTTGGATCTTTTTCTTACTTTTGTTCTTGCTTGGAGATTGAGAGATTTGTGCTAAGGGGCTGTTCTTGCTACTTGTAACCTTTGAGAGAAGGATTTCGAACCCCTTTACTTATCTATTCAGTCTTTTGGTTTTCTATTCAATGATGTGTTGTTTATCTGATAATATGTATGAGTAGTAACCTAGTTAGATTTAGGAATTCTCATAGGGTTTTATGCATGTTTAGATAACTGATTGATTAAGATTCTAAATCTACTAGTTCATCGCCTAAGTTGCACTTAATACTGAATTCTGGACTGATCACCTAGGATTTAGATCTGAGATAATTAACTTAGCACGACAGTGTCCATCTGGATAATCCACCCAATGCTTAATCACGACACGGTCAAGCTATTGATGTTAAACGAGCGCTGAGTGGGAGGCAACCCACTGTAGGTTAGTTTTCTTTTCTTTTGGGTTTTTGTCCTTGTGTTTTTTTTATTTTTCTGGTTCTTGTGTGTCAGGGCCGTATAGAACAGGTTTGCAGAAATAAGTGTCGGTTGACATCAACATAATGTCGGTCGACGCTAAACTCGAGAAAACGTATGGAAATCGATCATGCTCGATTAGGAGCAAATCGATGTCGACTCAAGCCTAATGTCGTCCGACGCCGGCTGTGTGTCGGTCGACACCGACTGCGACCACATGTAAGGTTTCTGTCTTCTAAGTTCTCGATTTACCTATACCTATTTCTTCCGAACCCAAGCTGCGATTGCACTGGGGACAGTGCAGTCTAAGTGTGGGGGAGGTGGTTACTGATATTGTGTTTTGTTTTCTTAGAGTCAGTCCCTTGTTTTCACTTGTTTTCAAAATGGTTTTATTGAGTCAAAATGTGTATGAAACTATGATTTTTCGAGGAAATTTTTCGTTGGAACAGGAACTAAGTGACCATTGGACAGATTTGCAGTAGCTCTATGACTATTAGAAAACCCCAAACGGATCAACTTACCAAGGACACCCAATATAACCAGGTATTCAGAGGATCCATCACTAACTTTACCTCTAATCCTGACTCTATTTTCTTACTTAAGGGTTTGAGATCTCTGGATCGGATTCCTCAGATGTGTTGACACAGCCTATGATCCGTCCGAGTATGGTTCATGATTTTCTCCTCCTTTGAAAGTAAAAAAAATGGATTAAAACCGAGGATAAGCTAGTAGCTTCGAAGTGGTCACGTGAGTGGTAGAGACCCCTATTACCTCTTGTGTATCCATGGAAAAATCCAAAGTTACACCCTGAATAAAAAGGGAAGAGCACTGATAAAAAAAAAAATGATACCCAGTGGGGAAAAATCAGTTGCTAAGGGAGAAAGGGAAAAGAAAGGAACCAAAAACCGACAGTTTGGTAGTCAAGTACAAACTAAGTTGAGTCCATGTGTTCTCTGATCGATACTCCCTCTGTGAGACTGTACCTAATTATATACAGAGGTTAGTGTAGTGAACTTGAATATCCTAATCCGATTGTGGAGTTTACTTGGGACAGTTGCTAAGTGTGGGGGAAGTATATTGTGGTCTTGATATTTGTAGGAAAGTTTCAGTGGTTTACTAAGTGAATGTGAATGCGAAAGTTCCTAGGACGAAATGAGTTTCTGAGTTTTCAAACCTCTTTTTTATACTTTAGTTCTTTTACTTGCTTGAGGGCAAGCAAGAGCTAAGTGTGGGGGGAGTTGATATATCATAGTTTTTCTAAGTTTTCAACCATGATATAGTTGTGTATACTGAGTCTTTAACCTGGTTTTTCGAGTCTATTGAGTCTTCTACAGGTAGGCTTGCGTTTGGAGCAAAGAGCAGGATTATAGGACGTTTCTGGTGATTTGAGCAGAGAGCTGAAGTTTGTGTCTCGGCCACGAGTGGATGTCAACCGACACCCACCTTGGTGTCGGTCGACACTGAGCGTGACAGAGTCTGATACGCCAAGTTGAAGATGACTTTTGAAGAATTACAAAAAGACCCAGAAGTTTTCCCTAATACTAATCTAGCCCCAAAACGTGTTTAGAAGTTTAATTAGGTTTTCCAGACTCATTATTTTTTTTTGGATCTTGTTCTTACTTTTGTTCTTGCTTGGAGATTGAGAGATTTGTGACAAGGGGCTGTTCTTGCTACTTGTAACCTTTGAGAGAAGGATTTCGAACCCCTTTACTTATCTATTCAGTCTTTGGTTTTCTATTCAATGATGTGTTGTTTATCTTATAATATGTCTGAGTAGTAACCTAGTTGGATTTAGGAATTCTCATAGGGTTTTATGGATGTTTAGATAACTGATTGATTAAGATTCTAAATCTACTAGTTCATCGCCTAAGTTGCACTTAATACTGAATTCTGGAATGATCACCTAGGATTTAGATATGAGATAATTAACTTAGCACGAGAGTGTGAGTTATAATCTGAATGAACTTAGTATGAGCAATTTGACTAGATGCAAAGAGATTTGGTTTAGGAGAATTGTGAACCGAAGAACCTGTTCTTAATGCTTGTTTAGAACTCTAGGATCACAAAGAGATTTGGATCGCTAGGTTGCTAGATATAGAAACAATCTCAGCGAGAGTTGGATTGTTTAGAATTGTGTTTCTAGTTCTTGAACTTGCGCTTAATCTGAATCCGGTTAGTTAAGTGTCTAGCATTGTGTAATTCCCGAGAACTTTCTAAGTCTGACGCCTTTCTCCTATTGAAAACACACCTTTGTTGACTTGCTTTTGTTTATTGCTTTCACTGAATTGGTTTATCTTAACTTGAGAACATACAGTCTATCGTGTGAAACGTGAGTCCTTGTGGATACGATACCCCTGAATACTATAATAGCATAACTGTGCACTTGCAGTAGAATAGGGATTAAATCTTGCTCTATCAAGTTTTTGGCGCCGTTGCCGGGGACTCAACTGAGTTCGCCGATAAATTTTGTTTTAAAGTTTAGTCTAAGTCATTTTTATTTCTTTTGTTACTGATTTTTCTCGGTTTGGCTTGTTTTGTTGCTGTAGGAATCGACAGAAGCACTCAGCGTCGACCGACACCAAACCAGTGTCGCCCGACACTACTCACGGATTTCATCTTGAAATCAGTGTATGTCAAGTCGTCACACCCGTAGCAACCCGAACGAAGAGCTTCTGAACCTTAGGCTTGAGGAGCTTGCTAAACTTGAGAGAACGAACAGAAATGGTCAGAGAACTTCAAGGATGATGAACAATCGTTTGATCTTGAGACCAGACGCTGAAGGAGTTTTGAGAGACCAACATAACAACCCATACAATGATCAAGGGAAAATGATTGATGCCCAAGGGAATGTGATCCCTGAACCTGAACAGCCTCAAGGAGAGAGGCAAATGATCAATCCTAGAGCTAATGGACAGCCACCTAATCCTCCTGCTGCTGAGAGGACTCTTGCTGACTACAACCGACCAGATGAGTTTTATGCTAACCGTCCAGCAATCGTACCTCCTCCTTTTGAAAGGAATGAGTTTGAGCTCAAGACTGCCTACTATGCACTGCTGAGGCAGCATCCTTTCCATGGTCTTCCGCATGAGCAACCCATGGACCACATTGAGGATTTTGAAGCCTTCGTCACTGGGATGAAGCACAATGGAGTGGGTTATGACTTCCTTTTCCTCAAGCTTTTTCCATACTCTCTTGCTGGAGAAGCTGCAGCTTGGCTTAAGCAACTTCCATCTGGGAAGTTAACTACTTGGGATGCAGAGAAGAGAGAGTTCCTGCGACATTTCTATGATGATGCTCGCTCTGATCAGCTCAGACAGGATCTTCTGACATTCACCCAGGGACCTACAGAGCCACTTAAGTCTGCTTGGGTAAGGTTCAAGATGTACCAACGAGACTGTCCTCATCATGGATTCTCTGAAGTTCAGCTGCTGGGCATTTTCTTCAGAGGTGTGGATCTCTGGTACCAGTCTGCATTAGATACTGCCAGCAATGGCAACTTCAACACAAAGACTCCTGAACAGGCTAGAGTATTGATTGAGAACTTAGTGAGCAACAACAGTACTAAGACTGCAGATCAGAGAAGGAAAGAGTCTGGTGGAAAATTAAGTTGACCATCTGCAGATAGCTGAGATGAAGAACAAGCTAGATAATGTTCACAGCTTGTTGACTAGCAAGAAGCATGTCCATTTTTCTCAAGATGTTGAAGAGTTTGGACCTAAAGAAGGCTGCACAGAAGAAGATGTGAACTACATTAGTGGTTCTGGATTTCAAGGAAACAGAATTGGGAATCAGCAAAACAACAAGTTCTTCACTGGTAGACAGAAGAGTGCTTTCACAAACAATCAAAACTCTTCTGGATATGGTCAGAGTGCTGGTTACCAGAAGCCTTTTCAGCAGAATAATTCTTATCAGAGAACCTATGGATCATCTTCCTATCAGACACCTCCTGCTACTAATGCTCATGAGAGTAAGCTGGAAGCTACGATGGAGCAGTTGCTAGAGGGTCAGACAAAGACTGCTGTAGATTTCAACAAGAAGATAGATGCTATCTACACTGATTTGAATGAAAAGTTTGAATCTTTGAGTACACATATGAAGCAATTGGACTCTCAAGTTACTCAAACTGCTGGAGCTATTAAGAGGCAAGCCGGATTCCTTCCTGGAAGCACAAATACCAATCCTAAGCATTACTGCAATGCAGTATCACTGCGGAGTGGGAAAGAGCTGCACACTATCCCTATTAGGCAGATCAGTGATAAGGAAATCAAGGAGATAGAAGAATTGGAGGAAGAATACGAAGCCGCAAGACGAGTGTCGGCCGACACTACCAGTGAATGTTGGGCGACACCCGCTTCTTCGAATTCTCATGACGAACGAAAATCGACCGAGGTCGATTGTGAGGTCGACGAAAGAACAAAGTCATTTGATGTCGACCGACACCAACACAATGTCGGTCGACACCAACAACGTACATAACCTGATTCTGCTAAGAAAGCTCTTGTAGTTGCTGGGAAGGTGTATAAACCCAAGGTACCTTTTCCGAGAAACCCGAAGCAGTCCAAGTTTGAACGGTTTAAGGCTAAGTACATGGCCATGCTGAGCAATATCACTCTCCCAATGCCATTGATGGATGCTATCAACAACAACCCAATGTTGAAGAGGTGTTTGAAGCAGATGTTGACCTCTGACATGGGAGATGAAGAGTGTGTGATGATGATCACTGAAGTCTGTAGTGTTTTCATTTTAAATAGAGTACCCGAGAAGCAAAAAGATCAAGGGAGCTTTTTCTTGGACTGTACCATCTTCAACAACAGATTTGAGAGGTCACTATGTGATTTGGGTTCAAGTGTCAATCTGATGCCATATTCCGTCGCTAAGCAGATGGGAAAGACAGATTTCACACCTAATAGGATCTCCTTGATTCTAGCTGATCGCTCCATGAGGATTCCTGAAGGTATCTTGGAGGATGTACCGGTTAAGATTGGTGAATGCGTTATCCCAACTTACTTTGTAGTCTTGCATTACAATGATGAGCCTAAGGATCCTCTTATCTTGGGCAGACCGTTCTTGGCAATGGCTGGTGCCATCGTTGATGTGAATAGAGGGAATATTGGACTCAATGTGGGTGATCTGGTGATGAATTTCGACATGGATAAGCTGATGAGGCACCCCACCATTGATGGGTAGACCTTCTTTGTTGATACTATTGAGAATATGGCTGCGGAATTCTTCAATCAGATGCATTCTGCTGATCCTTTGGAGCGAGCTTTGATGAGCTATGAGCATGATTTGAAGTTGGAGGATGATGCAGCAGCTGGGTACTCAAGGCTATTGGATTCTACTGAGCAGGTAATGAATTTGGAAGCGACCGATGACACACAGTGTCGACCGACACTACATGCTAATCGGTCGACACCAGTCGCGGGTGATTGGAGCGAGGAGAAAGCTCCAAAGATCGAGCTGAAGCAGCTACCTGCAGGCCTCAAATATGCGTTCTTGGGTAATAATTCCACTTATCATGTTATTGTCAATGCTGATTTAAATAACGCAGAACTCACTTTACTGCTAAGCAAGCTGCGCAAGCATCACAAAGCTCTTGGCTATTCTCTTGATGATATTTCAGGTATCTCTCCAGACTTGTGAATGCATAGGATACACCTTGACGATGAGAGCATGTCATCAATTGAGAATCAGAGGCGTTTGAATCCTAACCTGAAGAAGGTTGTGAAGAAGGAGATCATAAAGCTACTGCAAGCTGGGATCATCTACCCTATTTTAGACAGTGACTGGGTCAGCCCAGTTCATGTGGTTCCTAAGAAGGGAGGAGTTACAGTGGTGAAGAATGACAAGATTGAGTTGATTCCTATGAGGACGATCACTGGTCACCGGATGTGCATAGACTACAGGAAGTTGAATGTAGCCACCAGAAAGGACCACTTTCCACTCCCTTTCATTGATCAGATGTTGGAAAGGTTGGAGAATCATCCTAACTACTGCTTTTTAGATGGTTATTCTGGTTTCTTTCAGATCCCTATCCACCCAGAGGACCAGGAGAAGACCACATTTACCTGTCCTATGGCACCTTTGCATACCGCAGAATGCCATTCGGACTGTGTAATGCTCCTGCGACGTTTCAGAGATGCATGATGTCTATCTTCACTGACATGATAGAGGATTTTATGAAGGTCTTCATGGATGATTTCTCTGTCTACGGACCATTTTACCATGCTTTTCTGGATAATCTATGCAAGGTGCTAGCTCACTGTGAGGAAAAGCACCTGGTTTTGAATTGGGAGAAATGTCATTTATGGTCAATAATGGCATTGTACTTGGGAATAGAATTTCTGAGGCAGGAATTGAGGTGGACAGAGCTAAGATTGAGGTGATGACAGGACTATAGGCACCAGATTCAGTTAAAGTAATTTGGAGTTTTCTTGGGCATGCTGGTTTTTACAGGAGATTTATTAAAGACTTCAGTAAGATAGCTAGACCAGTTACTGCACTTCTCTGCAAGGATGTCAAGTTTGAGTTCACGGATGAGTGTCATGCTGCATTCAAGGAGCTGAAACAGGCCTTGATCTCGGCTCCAATTGTGCAACCACTAGATTGGAATCTGCCTTTTGAAGTAAAGTGTGATGCCAGTGATTATGCGGTAGGAGCTGTGCTTGGGCAGAAGAAGGACAGGAAGCTTCATGCTATCTATTATGCCAGTAGGACTCTCGATGATGCTCAAAGGAATTATGCAACCACTGAGAAGGATCTGTTGGCAGTTGTGTTTGTATTCGAGAAGTTCCGCCCCTATATGATTGGATCCAAGGTAGTTGTACATACTGACCATTCTGCGCTTAAATATATGATGCAGAAGAAAGATGCTAAGCCAAGGTTGCTGAGATGGATTTTGCTGCTCCAAGAGTTTGACATAGAGGTGAGAGACAAGAAAGGAGTAGAGAATGGTGTTGTTGATCACTTATCACGAATTAGGATCGATGAGGACATTCCTATAGATGATTTTCTACCAGAGGAGAACATCTACAAGGTTGAGACAAGATTTCAGGCAGTTTCTGCGAGTTCACTGCTTTCTACACGGGTTGCAGGGCAAGTGTCATTCGACAGTCAATTCATGTCGTTCGACACTCGACTCGAAAAAGCGGACGATAATCGATCACACACGAAACCGCTTGGCCGATTAGGGACGATGTCGGTCGACATCAACTTTGATGTCGGTCGACACCCGTTGCGAATGCAGGCAACTATTTCGGATGATGAAGCTGACATGTTCATAGCTGCAGTAGCTCAAGGTTCTCTCTATACTAGACCTTGGTACGCCGACATAGCCAACTACCTTGCTGTAGATGATGAGCCTGAAGTATTTAAAGGCTATGCTAAGAAGAAGTTCCTTAGGGAAGTCAGGCGCTATTATTGGGATGAACCCTACTTGTACAAGCACTACTCTGATGGTATCTACAGACGTTGCATCGCAGAGTCTGAAGTTGATAATGTGTTGTACCACTGCCATGGTTCTGAGTATGCTGGAGACTTTGCTACATTCAAGACAGTGTCTAAAGTTCTTCAAGCAGGCTTCTGGTGGCCTACAATGTTCAAAGATGCTCAGCTATTTATCTGTCAGTGTGATGTGTGTCAGAGGAGGGGGAAGATAAGCAAGAGACACGAGATGCCACAAAAATTCATCCTCGAGGTTGAAGTCTTTGACTGCTGGGGCATCGATTTCATGGGGTCGTTTCCATCTTCTTATGGGAACAAGTACATTTTGGTTGTTGTGGACTACGTCTCTAAATGGGTTGAAGCGCTTGCTAGTCCAACCAATGACTCTTCGGTAGTTCTTAAGCTGTTTAAGACTATCATCTTTCCCAGATTTGGAGTACCTAGGATTGTGATAAGTGTTGGTGGTTCTCTCTTCATTAACAAGGTCTTCGAGAAGTTACTTAAGAAGCATGGTGTTAATCATCGTGTGGCTACTCCATACGACCCTCAAACTAGTGGACATGTTGAGGCTTCAAACCGACAGATCAAGGAGATTCTGGAAAAGACGGTGAGAAAGATTAGGAAGGACTGGTCTGCTAAGCTGGATGACGCATTGTAGGCCTACATGACTGCTTTTAAGACGCCACTTGGGAGCACACCGTTTCATTTACTCTATGGGAAAGCATGTCACCTTCCAGTTGAGCTTGAGCACAAGGCTAGATGGGCTGTCAAACAGATGAACTGTGACCTCAAGCCTGCAGTTGAGAGACGTCAGATACATCTTAATGAGTTAGATGAGATTCACCACCATGCCTATGAGAACTCAAAGTTGTACAAGGAGTGTACTAAGGCATATCATGATAAGAAGATCATCTCACGCAAATTCGAACCCAATGATCAGGTACTTCTCTACAACTCTCGTCTAATGTTGTTTCCTGGAAAGTTGCGTTCTCGCTGGTCAGGTCCATTCACCGTTAAGGAAGCTAGACCACACGGTGCTATCATCTTGATGAATTCAGAGTTTAATTCCCTAATGTAAACTGCAAGTGCACAGGCAATTGTAGCTAGTAGGGGTCGAACCACAGAGACTCAAGACTCTTACGATAGATTATAGAAATTCAGGTTAAGCTAGGCGATACAAATCAGAAAGTAGTGAATCAGAGCAAAAAGTAAAGTAAACGGTTGTAAGCAAGAAGGCAATGCGTCAGGTCAAGGGAGTTCTCAGGAAATCAGGAATACATGCTAATCAATCAATCGGGATTTAATTAAGAACTGTTCTAGAACTAGAATCACAGAATTATAACAGACCAGCTTTCGTTGCGAATATTATCTATGTCTATCAACCTAGCAAGCCAACTTTCGTTGCGAATCCTAGAGTTCTAAACAAGCAGTAATCTCAGGTTCTTTCGTACACAATTCTTCTAAACCAAATTTCTTTGCGAATAGTCAAATTGCTCGTCTAGGTTCTTTCTAGTTAATTAATCAATTGTCGTTGCAGAAATTAACCTAACATCATAAATCTAAGTGGCCAATTCAGATCAAGCATTAAGAACAACCCTAGGTGAACAACTAGAAAGATATGAATCCTTACAGATTGATCAACCTATAATTCCATGAAATCCCCGGTGAGAATCCCTAAACCTAACTGGTAAACTACTCAGACATGATCAATGAAACAGAAATCATCATGAATAGAAAACCAAATAGCATAAAAGAAAGTAAGAAACTGGGGTTCGAAATCTCTTCTCTCTCTCGAGTACAAGATCAGAACCTAACTCTCTCAAAGTCAAATAATGCGTAGGCTAAACAAGTGGCTAAAAACCCTAATATAATGATATAATCACGGCTGGGGATTCTTTGTAATTATGAGAAACTTTTGGGCCAAACTGCAATTTCCACAAATCTTCATTAAACCGCCGAGAAAAGTTTGACTCGCGTGTGTGTCGATCGATGCACATATTGTTTCGATTGACACAATAGTCTGATGTCGACAGTGAACTCTTCTTCTCGGGCAAATGCTCCAAATAGCTCCAGAATGCGCCATAATGTCCAAATCCGCTCCAAACGTACCTAGACCTGTAAACACACATAAAAGGACGCCAAAAGACTCTAAAAGACTCAATAACAAAGACATATACCATGGCTGAAAGTCCTAAAAACCATGATATATCAAGGAGTTCACGGTCAATGAGAAAAGGGTGAAACATTACTGGGCGAAAGCTGAGATTCCAGAAGGTAACATTGTCCATCTGGATAATCCACCCAATGCTTAATCACGACACGGTCAAGCTATTGATGTTAAACGAGCGCTGAGTGGGAGGCAACCCACTGTAGGTTAGTTTTCTTTTCTTTTGGGTTTTTGTCCTTGTGTTTTTTTTATTTTTCTGGTTCTTGTGTGTCAGGGCCGTATAGAACAGGTTTGCAGAAATAAGTGTCGGTTGACATCAACATAATGTCGGTCGACGCTAAACTCGAGAAAACGTATGGAAATCGATCATGCTCGATTAGGAGCAAATCGATGTCGACTCAAGCCTAATGTCGTCCGACGCCGGCTGTGTGTCGGTCGACACCGACTGCGACCACATGTAAGGTTTCTGTCTTCTAAGTTCTCGATTTACCTATACCTATTTCTTCCGAACCCAAGCTGCGATTGCACTGGGGACAGTGCAGTCTAAGTGTGGGGGAGGTGGTTACTGACATTGTGTTTTGTTTTCTTAGAGTCAGACCCTTGTTTTCACTTGTTTTCAAAATGGTTTTATTGAGTCAAAATGTGTATGAAACTATGATTTTTCGAGGAAATTTTTCGTTGGAACAGGAACTAAGTGACCATTGGACAGATTTGCAGTAGCTCTATGACTATTAGAAAACCCCAAACGGATCAACTTACCAAGGACACCCAATATAACCAGGTATTCAGAGGATCCATCACTAACTTTACCTCTAATCCTGACTCTATTTTCTTACTTAAGGGTTTGAGATCTCTGGATCGGATTCCTCAGATGTGTTGACACAGCCTATGATCCGTCCGAGTATGGTTCATGATTTTCTCCTCCTTTGAAAGTAAAAAAAATGGATTAAAACCGAGGATAAGCTAGTAGCTTCGAAGTGGTCACGTGAGTGGTAGAGACCCCTATTACCTCTTGTGTATCCATGGAAAAATCCAAAGTTACACCCTGAATAAAAAGGGAAGAGCACTGATAAAAAAAAAATGATACCCAGTGGGGAAAAATCAGTTGCTAAGGGAGAAAGGGAAAAGAAAGGAACCAAAAACCGACAGTTTGGTAGTCAAGTACAAACTAAGTTGAGTCCATGTGTTCTCTGATCGATACTCCCTCTGTGAGACTGTACCTAATTATATACAGAGGTTAGTGTAGTGAACTTGAATATCCTAATCCGATTGTGGAGTTTACTTGGGACAGTTGCTAAGTGTGGGGGAAGTATATTGTGGTCTTGATATTTGTAGGAAAGTTTCAGTGGTTTACTAAGTGAATGTGAATGCGAAAGTTCCTAGGACGAAATGAGTTTCTGAGTTTTCAAACCTCTTTTTTATACTTTAGTTCTTTTACTTGCTTGAGGGCAAGCAAGAGCTAAGTGTGGGGGGAGTTGATATATCATAGTTTTTCTAAGTTTTCAACCATGATATAGTTGTGTATACTGAGTCTTTAACCTGGTTTTTCGAGTCTATTGAGTCTTCTACAGGTAGGCTTGCGTTTGGAGCAAAGAGCAGGATTATAGGACGTTTCTGGTGATTTGAGCAGAGAGCTGAAGTTTGTGTCTCGGCCACGAGTGGATGTCAACCGACACCCACCTTGGTGTCGGTCGACACTGAGCGTGACAGAGTCTGATACGCCAAGTTGAAGATGACTTTTGAAGAATTACAAAAAGACCCAGAAGTTTTCCCTAATACTAATCTAGCCCCAAAACGTGTTTAGAAGTTTAATTAGGTTTTCCAGACTCATTATTTTTTTTTGGATCTTGTTCTTACTTTTGTTCTTGCTTGGAGATTGAGAGATTTGTGACAAGGGGCTGTTCTTGCTACTTGTAACCTTTGAGAGAAGGATTTCGAACCCCTTTACTTATCTATTCAGTCTTTGGTTTTCTATTCAATGATGTGTTGTTTATCTTATAATATGTCTGAGTAGTAACCTAGTTGGATTTAGGAATTCTCATAGGGTTTTATGGATGTTTAGATAACTGATTGATTAAGATTCTAAATCTACTAGTTCATCGCCTAAGTTGCACTTAATACTGAATTCTGGAATGATCACCTAGGATTTAGATATGAGATAATTAACTTAGAACGAGAGTGTGAGTTATAATCTGAATGAACTTAGAGTGAGAAATTTGACTAGATACAAAGAGATTTGGTTTAGGAGAATTGTGAACCGAAGAACATGTTCTTAATGCTTGTTTAGAACTTAGGATCACAAAGAGATTTGGATCGCTAGGTTTCTAGATATAGAAACAGTCTCAGGGAGAGTTGGATTGTTTAACATTGTGTTTCTAGTTCTTGAACTTCTGCTTAATCTGAATCCGGTTAGTTAAGTGTCTAGCATTGTGTAATTCCCGAGAACTTCCTAAGTCTGACGCCTTTCTCCCATTGAAAACACACCTTTGTTTAATTGATTTTGTTTATTGCTTTCACTGAATTGGTTTAGCTTAAATTGAGAACATATAGTCTATCGTGTGAAACGTGAGTCCTTGTGGATACGATACCCCTGAATACTACAATAGCATAATTGTGCACTCGCAGTAGAATATGGATTAAATCTTGCTCTATCAACGAGGAGAAGGAGGATTGCAGTCCCGCACCCTCATCGGAACCGGGGAGATCATGAAATACTCCTCGACGATATCCGGGGCATTGATCTCATCGATCTTCTTGTTCCATCTCTCCTTCTCCACTGCGAGATCCTCAAATACCTCATCGAGGATAGCTACTCCCCCCGTCTCCAAGAGACCGAAGGTACTCTAAGGTCCTGGAATACTGGCTGAAATTCATATACGCGTCGTTTTCAGCCTCTTTCAAGGCAAACTCTTCCTTCAGCTCCAGAAGGTGAAACTTGTATTTCTCAGTCAGAGCCTTGCAACCATTTATGAGATCACCGATCTCCATCGACGAGATATTCCGTTCCTTGGATACCTCCTCGGCGCGACAAAGTTTTTCTTGCGCCAGCTCATCGTAGAGACTCTCTTTATACGTTGCAAGCTCTTGGTTGCGATTCTTGAGCAGCTTGACGTGTTCATAAGAAGTAGCGACCTTATTCTACAAATTCACCTCACTTATTCGGAGAAGCTCGGCGCCAAGTTTAAGATTCACCAGCTTTTTCTTCTTCTTAGCAAGCTCTCTCCCAAGTTCGGCAGCTCGCCAGTGCAGCTGACGATTCATATCGAAGATGTATGAATTCATCAGCGAGGCTCCCTGGAAAGGTAACAAGATTTAAAACAAAAATCAAAGAAACAAACAAACGTCGGACGCATGTACTTACAGCGATGAAAAACTTTGAGATACCGCGATACACGTTAGACTTGTACATCTCATTCACCGGGAAGGGCGGGATAGCCTCAAAGGAGATATTCCGAAATATCTCCCCGCAATAGTACTCGTTCAGATTCTTCAGCTTATCTCCCTGAAGAGAGAAGGATCTATTCTTCCAACTCTCAGAAGTACCCCCGACCCTCAAACGTTTACTCGCATCCGAACCGTTGGAATAACTAACGACCTCATAAGGCCTCATCCTCTCCCCAGCGGGCAGTGCCGACGTCCCGAGAGGACCAGAGGTCGAAACTCGTTGAGAGGGAAAAGAAGGAAAAGCTCCCTTATC
Source organism: Orychophragmus violaceus (assembly GCA_030180135.1). Classification (NCBI taxonomy): domain Eukaryota; kingdom Viridiplantae; phylum Streptophyta; class Magnoliopsida; order Brassicales; family Brassicaceae; genus Orychophragmus; species Orychophragmus violaceus. The sequence continues at coordinate 89,553,498 of CM058238.1, forward strand.
AGACGAAGGAGGTGCCTCTGAAGAATTACCCGACTTCGAACTCCTCCAGAGCAGTGGTATCGACGCCTCCTCTATCTCATCCTCGGCATGAGAAGCGCCATCTTTCTTCTTCGAGGCATCGGAACAATCAGCCGTCTTCTTTGACCTCGGCTCGGACCAATGTTTTTTGGAGTCCTCAGCCCTTTTCTTATCGGCATCATCGGAGGTCCGTTTCTCCTATCTCCTGGACTGCGATCTAGGAGACGCTAGTCTGGCGGCCGAAGGACGACCGAAACCATCCATTCGATTAACATCGGAAGGTTTCGAAGTCCTCTTCGGATCGACCACCATGCTTGGGATAACCTTCCTCGCCTTCCCCATCTTCTTTGCTGCTTGGGACACTGCAAAATTAAATCATAAGAACAAAAGAAATAAGATAAGTCAAGTCGCGAAATATCGGCAAACTCACTAGTTTTCTTGGGTCCTTTAGTTTCGGGCCAAGTCTACCAGCCGAGCTCAGAAAATTTTCTGCCGACGTCGTCCAAGAACTCTTTATTGAGAAACTTCGAGTTGAGGCGAGCTGCAAAAATGAGAAAACCGCGATAAGAATCAACAGCGGAAAAGAATACCAACATCTAACTGATCAATCAACTATCAACGAAGAGGTTCCATTCATTAACGACCAAGGCCGCAGGGTCGGGAAACGAATGCTCGTCAATCTTGACGAAGAAATATATCCTCTGCCAGTCATGAGTCTTACTGGATTTAACGCCAGTTCGCAACTTATACTGTGGACGAAGATTAACTTTAATCCACTCCGGCCTCTCCGTCTGAATGTTTAGTTGGTCAAAACATTCGAATAGCTCGGCCGTGAGCGGAATTCCGAGAGGCACGCCAAGCTCAAGGAGACCGGTTAAATTAAACTTCGCGCAGAAGTCGACCAACACTTTTGGAAACGGAAATCGGAGATTCCCAACGTGGAAGAAAGACTCGTAGAGACAAGCAAAGTTCAGAGGAGTATTCCAGAGACACTGAGAAGCATAAGGCAAAAGAACCTCGACACTTCCGCACCCGGGAGGAGCTTTAAACGAGGCCAAATACTCTTCAGTAGAGGAGGTCGGAAACACAACAAAGTCATCTACTGACCGAGAAGAAGATGCATGTTCCGCCTTGTTCTTGGAGGCGACCTTTTCCTTACCTCGGTTTGCGGAGGCCGCTCTCAACGCAAGAGGAACGTGCTCATCAGCGTGATCGGCGTGAGCAAAATTACGAGAAGATCAGAAAGGTTTAGAAGAAGGGATACCTGAAATTTACTTCTGGTGAGCGAAATTATGAGAAGTGAAGAAGAGAAGCGATATTTATAGAAACGAGGAAGTGGGAGTCTTTCGAGGGACGCAACTTTACCTCGCAACAAACGCGACCCTAGAAATTCCTAGGACACATGTCCTTACGCGATTGGATGGAGAGGAAGCATCCTAAATATGCAGTTTTATGAGGAGACGCATGAAAGAAATCGATCTGACTCGAATCTCGGCTCGCAACATCTCGGTTATTGGGACGAAGTCACAAACAAATCTGCCGACCTAAATTTCACCCGATGTGACGAAATGGGGGGGGGGGGCTTACTATTAGAGGTGGGTTTAGAACCCCTCTAAGGCCGACCCAATAACAGAGATATCTAGCAGAGATTCAGCCCGGAAGAAATGAAGGTCCAGCAAGGCGAAATCTGCAAAGGACGAAGCAATTTGGCGACGTTATCGGAGCTCGATAGCGTGTCCGTTGACTTATGGAAAAGGAAGAGATAAATGTTAAATTGACATTTATCTTGAAAGAGATAAGGATGAATATTTTTTAGGAAATATTCTGATTATTAAACGTATTATTATGTAAAGAATATCAAAGAGAATCTAGGGAAAAACCCTAGATCCTCTGTTATAAATATTCTTCCCCTACGCGGAAAAGACTAAGTTCACAATTAATAATTTGTACTCACAAAAACCCTAAGAGCTAACGATCACTTTCGATTCCGGCTCGTATTCTAAATAAGACTAGATTTTCCGGTCTAACCGTTCTTGTTAAATTGAATCCAAGTCCCTTAATTTCTATTCAATTTATTAAATTGAATATTGTTTGATTTTCTGAATCAACATGGATTTACCCCAAATATAGAGTAATCTCACCATTACTTCATTTTGGAGTGGAAAATGAAATTGAGTTCGAGAGGATTTTACTCCAAATCTCATTTTGGAGTGGGAAATGAAGTAGGGTTGGAGATGCCCTAAGACCATCTCCAATGTATCAGTCAAAACATAATAATTTTAGTTGATTCTTATTAAATCGATTATAATAATTTTTCTTACTACTTTCGCCAAAACATTTAAAACAATTATTCTTTTTATTTTTGGATCAATTTCTAAGTATCCATCTTTGGTATAGATTTCTTTTGGTAAAATATATCTCTTTCTTTCACTCTCTCTAACAATGAAGCCAACGAATCGGATTTGACGTTGTGAAAAGAATTTGATGGCTATTCTAAAGTTATTCGTTATGACAATATAAATCAAAGCATCAAACCTACAACAACGACACCAAACATATTCTGGTGATACTCTTTGTCTTGTGGTTGTTAACTTTTAAAACAGTTGACTTTGATTTTCATATTTTGTATTTACATGTTTTTAATATTTTTTCCATTGAGAAAGCTTCTTGAAGTTCATACTACTATTCTAATAGAAGTTCGGCTACAATCTCATTGATTCATAACACCAACGAAAGTTTACATTCGATTGTTTTTTTTTTTAAATGACATAACATAATTTTACATAATGAAACAAAAACTACAATAATATACAATATCAACAACTAATTAAAAATGATTAAAATGATTAATTAGTACAACAAAATGATATGAAACAAATAAAAACTTCTCCAAAAATAATGTTTCATGTTGGGCATGAATCAAAATCTACGAACTGTGTGTAACAGCTTAGACATCCTGTTGTGCGCCTTTTTTTCTCTCTGGCACGGTAACCAATGCCAATGAAGAACCGCTGGTTCTCCCATGGTCAAGCTTCCGCCCTGAATCTTCCGCCTCTCACCGCCGGTGAGAGTCTCCTCCCCCCTCCTCTTAAGCCCCCTGACCCTCCGGATCCCAACAGTAGCCTTTCACTCTCTGACTTTCCTCTTCTCAACTCTCCTTCCCCTTTGAAACCCTCAACTAAATCTCCTGTGTCTCGATCTTCAAAACTGGCTGATGGAATGGATATTGATATCTCACCTCAGTCTGCTCTTCAATCTAATACTGCTAAGCCAAGTGCTAAGCCGATGAACTTATCTACTGCGGTCTCTGAAGCTCCTGTTGTAACTGTAGCTACTGTTGCAGAAACCAGATCTGGAAATACTGTAGCGGGAAAAACTACAGAAGCTGTAAATTTCAAAATCTTGCCCTCCTCTGGCTCAGCCCCAATCCATACTAACCCTGCTTTAAAAACCTCCTCTACCCCAAAGCAGATTTCCCCCAAAGCTACCGCAAACCCTACCCCTCCTTCACCGGAAAACACCTTACCTAAGAAACCTCCAACTCCACTTCCAGGACCTTCCTTAGCTGAGAAGATAAGGATCTTTGAAGATAAATCCCTAACTCGTCTGGCGCCGGTTATGGTAAATGAATATGGCCGTCCTACAGTGCTCATCCCTGATGAAGTCTTTCAAAAAGGTGCTGAGATTCACAAGGACTTCCTGGTATGCTATTTCAACGGACGTCCCCCACCTTTCAATCAAATACAGAGTGTGCTTAACTACATGTGGGGAAAGGGTAAAAGATTAGAGATCCATAACAATCCTTTAACGAGGTCTTTCATTGTTAGGATCTCTAGTGATTACCTCAGGAATAAAATCTTGGAAAAAGAGTTGTGGTATGTGGGTGATTCGATGTTTCATGTGGCTCCTTGGACCTCTGCTCATGCGGCTGATCCTCCCTCAATGAAGTCAATCAAAATCTGGGCCCACCTAACCGGCATTCCTTTAGACCTGAGACACCAACAAGGATTAAGTTTTGTGGCTGGGTTAGTTGGTGAACCGAAAGAGACTGATGACTTTACCAAGAATATGGTTAGTCTAACTTTATCTCATGTGAAAGTGGAAGTTGATCTTACCAAAGAAATGCCTCATATTGTTGAATTCACAAGACAGAGTGGAGAAGTGGTTGAGGTTCTAGTTAGTTATCCTTGGCTCCCCTCCAAGTGCTCACACTGCCATGAGTTGGGGCATATTGCTCGTAACTGTTTACAACTCCCACCACCTCAGAAACAAGCTGCAAATGGTGCAAAGGAACCACAGAAAAGCACTACTCAGACAGTCAAAAATCTGAAGACTGTTAACACTGATCCAAAGAATACTTACAAGCCCATTGGATCTGTCTCAGCTAGTAAAGGGAAAAACAAGAAGGGGAGTGCTACCTCTGCTCCTGTTATTGAGAATGCTGGGACGTCCTCATCTCTTGCTGCCCTGAGTGACTTGATTCCTCCTTCTCCCTCTGTTGTTCCTCCTCCCCACCCCCCACCTTTAAGAACCTCATCTCTGCCTCCTCTTCCCCCTGATTCTACCTCGCTTTTCCTTGCCTTGCCTGATGCAGTTATTGAATTGGGTCAGCCGCCTATTGTAACCCCGGAAAAAAGTCTCAAACCTTCTCTTAAACGGTCTAGATCCGGCCCATCCTTAAACTCTCCTCCAAACTCTACCACCTGTTTTTATACTCCTTCCCACCCTTCTTTTGAGTCAGCCTTAACCTTATTTAATCCCTTCTCTGCTATAGCACCTACCTCTACTCCTTTTGATTTGTTACCTAAGGCTTCTCCTGTTCTAGGAGATGCTTCTCTTTCTACCTAATGTGTAGTAAATTCTTTTTTTGGAATGTCCGGGGTCTAAATGACCGGGACAGACATCGGCCTTTTCGTCAGTGGCTAAGTAACCACAAGCCCCTCTTTGGTGCTATATTAGAATCTCATGTTAAAGAACCTTTTTTGAACCCTCTGTTATCTACCCTTTGCCCTTCTTGGAACTACTCATCTAACCACTTAAATGATGAGGATGGGCGCATAATTCTTCTTTGGAAAACCCCTACAACAGTTACTATTATCAACCAGTCTAGACAGTCTATGACTTGCAATGTTGTTATCTCCCCTTTGGTGAAGTTTGTGGTTACCTTTGTTTACGCCTCAAACCTGAGCTCTGAAAGAACTGATTTGTGGATTGAGTTGCTAAATCTTCACCAATCCCTTGGTCTGCAATCTGCCCCATGGGTGATTGGTGGTGACTTTAACCAAATCCTACATCATATGGAACACTCAAGATCAGATGTGAACACCTTAAACCCTGCTATGCTGGAACTCAGGGACTGTGTTAATCAATTAGGTGTGTTTGACTTGAGGTTTCAAGGACCTCTTCTCACCTGGACTAACCACCAACCAGTTTCTCCAGTTGCTAAAAAGCTGGACCGCCTGCTTGTAAATGACCAGTTCCTTGCCTTGTTTCCTAACAGCCAAGCCAACTTCCTCCCTCCTCTTTTTTTCTGATCACTGCCCTTGCCTAGTAGACCTTGCCCTTGCCCTTCCCTCAGCTGGTACCAGACCGTTTAAGTTCTTCAATTATTTGACCAAACACCCTGATTTTCATTCTGTGGTAATAGAGGCGTGGATTCAGGCCGGAAGCGTTGCTTCCAATCTGACTTATCTGTCCTGGAAGCAAAAGACTATTAAGGGAGCACTGAAAAAGCTGAATAGAGAGAACTTTTCACAAATTCAAAAGAGAGTTAGTGAGGCTAATGGTTTACTTGTAAATGTGCAGGTTCAGTTACTACAGGCGCCAACAACCCCTTTGTTTGAAGAAGAAAGGACCCTACATGAGAAATGGAACTTTCTTAGACAAATTGAGGAATGCTATTTCCAACAAAAGTCTAGAATAAACTGGTTAAAAGTTGGGGATCTTCTTACCTCTTACTTTTTCAGGGTTTGTCAATCCAGGAACAGCTACAACTCAATTAGGTCTTTCATGTTAGTCTCGGGTGAGGTGATTACAGATCCGGAAATGATGAGTCTTCACGCCATTAACCACTTCCAATCCATTTTGGGCCCTGTGATCATGCCGCCACCTCCTCTAGCCTCGACTGTTGAATGGTTTGGAGACCTCACGGACTTCAGGTGCTCAGATCTCCAGCAAGATGCAATGTCAAGAGTTCCTACAGTAGCAGAAATCACCAAGGTCATGTTCAAAATCAACCCAACTAAAGCCCCTGGCCCTGATGGTCTTTCTTCAGCTTTCTATAGGGCTTGTTGGGATACTATCGGCTCTGAAGTAACTACTGCAGTTTCTCAGTTCTTTAAGGATTCATTTATGCCTGCTGCAACTAACTCAACAATTCTTGATTTGGTGCCTAAAAGACCTGGTGCTACTTTGATAACAGACTATAGACCTATCTCCTGTTTAAACACCCTTTACAAAGTGGTCTCTAGGCTTCTGGTCACCCGCCTAAAACCTATTCTCCCATCCCTCATTCTCCCTAACCAAACAGCTTTTGTGAAGGATAGGCTATTGGTTGAAAACACAGTCTTGGCAGGGGAAATTGTCAATGGTTACCACATAAATAATGGAAAGAAGAAACTTACAATCAAAGTGGATATAGCCAAAGCCTTTGATAGTGTCTCTTGGGATTTTTTACTGAACTGCTTGGAGAGCCTTGCTATCCCTTCTCTCTACCTCAGCTGGATCAAGGCCTGTATATGCACCACAAACTTCACAGTTGGTTATAATGGGAGTGTTCAAGGTTATTTCAAAGGAAAGAGAGGGCTAAGACAAGGAGATCCTTTGTCTCCTTATCTATTTGTAATAGCTATGAACACACTATCCTTACTGCTAAACAAGGCTGCTGAAGAAGGGAGGTTTGCCTATCATGATAACTGTGAAAAAACCAAACTCACTCACCTTTGTTTTGCTGATGATTTACTAATCTTTGTGGAAGGTTCTATAGGCTCTGTGCAAAGTGTTCTGCAGATTCTGAAGGAGTTTGAGCTTCGTTCTGGGCTGGCTGTGAGTGTCCAGAAATCAAGCTTCTTCTCGTCTGGTCTCTCTCAACGGGAAAATAAACTAATATCCTTCTCAACAGGTATGCCAAACGGGTCTCTCCCTGTCCGCTACCTTGGTATCCCCCTGAGCACAAAGAAACTAAGTATTAGTAACTGTGAAATGCTAATCCAGCAAGTGAAAACAAGAGTTACATCTTGGAGTGCAAAATCTCTTACCTTTGCAGGGAGACTTCTCCTTATCAAAACAGTTGTGGCTGGTATTACAACGTTCTGGTGCTCCTCCTTTATACTTCCTATAGAGTGTATCAGACGAATAAACACACTATGCAGTGTGTACCTATGGACAGGGAAGGTAGATGGAAATAACTCAGCAAGAGTAGCGTGGGACACAGTCACTAAAGCCAAGAGGAATGGAGGGTTAGGTGTTAAAAACCTGGAAGTATGGAATAGAGCTTGTTGTCTGAAGCTCATCTGGCTTATCTTCTTTCAAAGTGGGTCAGTCTGGGTTGCCTGGTACAGGCAGGAAGTTCTTGATGGATCGCTGCACAACTTCTGGACAGTGAAGGCACATAGGAGTAGATCATGGTTAGCAAACAAGTTGATCAAACTAAGGGATGAAATTTATCCTTGGATAAAACTCAGAATTGGCAATGGGGTGAACTGCAGATTCTGGAGTGACAATTGGTCACCATTTGGGCGCTTGGATATGTACCTTAAAAATCAGACCAACTTCAATGCGGGGATTCATAGAGAAGCGACGCTGAGCTCTCTCCATTCTCAAGGAGTCTGGACCTTTCCTTCAGCGCGCTCAGAAAGGTTCGTAAATGTTCAAGCTTATGCCACTACAATTGATTTCACTGATGATGAGGACTGGTATGAATGGGAGATTGAAGGAACCACCTACACGAAGTATAAAACGGGGTTAGTCTACTCAAAGCTACGGTGTGAGGATGAGGAGTTGGTGGTGCCTTGGGAAAATGTAGTGTGGAATAAGGGAGGAATACCTAAGCAAAGCTTCTTCGCCTGGTTACTGGTTCTGAACCGATGCCCAACACGAGATCGGATGATTAGCTGGGGACTCACAGTTGACCCGGCTTGTATACTATGTAATGCAGCACCAGAAAGTCGGAATCACCTCTTTTACGAGTGTTCTTACAGCTGGGAAGTATGGTTGGTGATTGCTCAACGATGTGGGATAAATCCTTCGCGCCAATGGGACCCTTCTCTCCAGCAACTGCAGAATCTCCAAGGCACGAAATTTAAGAAGCGGCTACTACTCCTGGGATGGCAAGCAACAAATTATTGGATCTGGTCAGAGAGGAATGGAAGAATTCATAGGAGCAACTATCGCCCAAGTTCTATTATCACAAACTTGATCTGTCACCAAATCAGGAACAAAATTGCAAGTTACAGAGAAGAAAACCCTACCTTGTCATCAAGACTCTTCCAACTATGGATATCCACAGAGAACTAGCTTGAAGATATTTGACAACTGCAGGATTTGAGATCCTTCGACTCCTTCTGGGGAAGAACACGGTTGGTGGTCGAGTTATGACCATCTCTCAACCGTTTCATTAACTAGGAGAACTAGGCTTTCTCTTTGTATGGGCTCATGTTTCTGTTTGGGGTTAATGGGGGTTCAAAAAGGTTCTAAAATTGGGCATTTGCCTTGACACTGGCCCATTGGGTCTGTAAGCTTTTACACTTCTTCTGCATTCAATATGAAAATCCTTATGTTTAAAAAAAAAAATGAATCAAAATCTAGTTGGCCATCAACCACAAGACACATAATTAGGCCTCGATGTTTGGTTCTTCGGTTTGGTTCGGTTTGGTTCTTTCGGTTTTCAGTTCTAGAGATTTAGGATCCATTCGGTTATTTAGAAATTTTGGTTCGGTTTTGGTTCGGTTCTTTCGGTTTTCGGTTCGGTTCTAGTACTGAATTTTGGAACCGGCTAATACCCGAAAAAATCGGTTCCAGTTCGGGTTCTGTTCGGTTCTTTCGGGTAATTTAGGTATAAATTCGGGTAATTTTAGTAAAAAAATATGTTAATTCGGATAAAAATTCGGATAATTAGGATAGTTCAGATAAAAAACGGGTACTTTCAGGTATTTTAATTAAAAAGTATTTCGGTTAATTCGTTTTTTTTTGTAATATTCGATTAATTTTGGTTATTTGGTTACTTTAAGTCTAAATATAACTAATATTTTTAGGTATAAAATCATATTTCGGTTAGTTTGGGTACCCATTCGGTTTTCGGTTCGGTTCCAGTTCGGTTCGGTTATTTCGGTTATGAAAATTTAGAAACCATTTTGGTATTTACGAAATTTAGATAGGTTTTGGTTTCAGTTCTTTCAGTTTTCGATTTTTATGCCCATGCCTACACACGATGATCCATAAGTGGGACCCATGCAGTGGCAATTTACTAGTATCAAACCTCCCATATCGAAACACTGGTAAAAATGTCAGTCAATCCGCTTGTATAAATATAGGATTATATATAAACCAAGGTCCGATTTTTTTTTTTTTTTTGGACCACAATATTAGGCCTGGACGTTCGGGTATCTGTTCGGGTTCGGTTCGGATCTTTCGGATTTTTTGATTTTCGGATCTAGACATATAAGACCTATTCGAATATTTTATAATTTCGGTTCAGGTTCGGTTCGGTTCCATTCGGATTCGGTTCGGATCCGGGTATCCATAAAATCATAAAACAAAAATAAAAATTAGTTAATTTGAACAAAAAATTGTTAAAATAAGTCAAATATAGCAAGAAATTTCGTATATTTCATTTATTTTGGGTATTTTAGCTATTTTGATCTAAAACTAACCAATATACATAAGTTTATAATTATAGGTTTAAATAATTATGTTATGTTAAGTCTAAATATAATTAATATTTTGGATATATCATTATAGTTCAGATATTTCGGGTACCCATTCGGTTCTCGGTTCGGGTCGGGTTCAGTTTCGGTTTTTTGGGTATAGAGGTTTAGAACCTATTCGGGTATTTTGTCGGTTCGGATTCGGGTTCGGTTCCTCTTTTTCGATTCGGATTCGGTTCGGTATTTCGGTTCCGGGTTTTTTGCCCAGCCCTACTCAACATAGTTCAAACAAAATAAATTGGTAGATAATCCGAGTTAATGCGCCTAACATGATTAAGCGGACATTGTAAATGTAAACCAAATTGTTATGTGGAATTGACTAAAATCGCGGTCAACCGATCAGTGTTTTTGCGACCACAAACGCAGTAATTCGGCCGTATTTTTGAACAAGGTTTTGACAAAAAAAGAAGATAAATAACACTTTTTCTTTATTGTAAAAATAAAAGATAAATACTCGAATACAACACATGTCATATTTTTACATGTTGGGTCTTTTTCCAAAACTTTTAATATTCATAAAATAAGTTTGAATCTTAGAAAAAAGAGTTAAAATCTGATTTTGGTATAATGGAAAAAACAAAATGTGTTTTTCTCCTTTTAACCGAGAAAAAACTGAGATAAATTCCAAAAATCCAAAGAAAAAATATATTTATATATATATATATATATGTATGTATATGTATACTTATATATTCTGTAAAATTTGTTTGAGATTTTTCCATTTACCATTTAAACATCTAAAATTTATTAAAAAAATAACCACCGTGGAAGAGAATCAATACGTAGTCATATCTTATCAGAACATAGTCCTTAAACATTAAACTAGAACAATTTGTTTGTTTTTGACTTTCTTTTTAAACAAAACAAAAAGAATAAGAATTCAATTGAAATTAAGTGAAATTTATGTTTAAACTTATCTTATCCGCATCTGTCACACACTAAGCTAAGACTTGATTGAACTTAAAAATCATTCAAAATAAAAAATTTCAATCAAAAAAGTCAAAAACAAGAAGTAACCAAGTAGTTCATAGTTTAATGGTTTAAAGAGTTTCATGGTCAACTCTTTGAGAAGTTATAACTCAAACGCGTTTATTACTACAAAAGCTATTAACGATTTTGGGCAAAGGCAATTCTCTCTTCCGCGTAACTTTCCTTTTGGAAGACCATTCCTTTTAGTTTTGGCCAACGACCCCCAAACATTTCAAGTTTTGACCTACCTTTTCCGGTGGGGCTATAAAAAATAATAATTTTCAAATCAGTAATAATTAAATTGTCTGTGAAATTGGTCAAAATTCGTCAGCGAATGATACCACTATATATACTTCACTTATCTCTATCTCCAAGTATAACACATCATCACACTAACAGACACAAAGCAAATAAACAAAGATGATGCTACCAGAAGCATGCGTAGCTAAAATCATTTCCTTCACATCTCCAGCCGATACATTCTCGTCATCCGAAGTCTCTTCAGTTTTTCGGTTAGCCGGAGACTCTGATTACGTATGGAACAAGTTTCTGCCATCCGATTACAAAAGTCTCATCTCTCAATCCATTTATCATCACCATAATTTCTCATCTAAAAAGGAGATTTATCAGTGTCTTTGTGACTCCATTCTGATTGATAATGCTCGAAAGGTTCCATTTTTTCGAGTTACTTTGTACTATTCAAAATGGATTTCTTTCCTTCAACTAATCATTGTTGTTTTTTTGGTATCACAGCTGTTCAAGATCAATAAACTTTCTGGAAAATTTTCGTATATTTTATCAGCAAGAGATATTTCGATAAATTCCAGCGACCAAACATCCTATTGGTCCTGGAACAATGTCACAGATTCTAGGTTGGTTTATTTTCATGTAACTATAATCTATGATGCCCGGGTACTTCAAAATGCATGCGGTCCATACCGGACGGGAAAACTTAGGGACATCTCAGAATCTTCTTACAAAATGAGATAAAAATGATCAAAAACAGAAAAATAGATTTTATTACGTTTTATATATGTTTCTTGACATATCCCGTCGTATCCGTATCCATAAATTTTTTATTTTGCGGTTTTCCGTACCCATATCAGAGTTAGGCTATAATTAGATATGCCTAGTGTAGATTTTAAAATTAATTATATCTAAGGTGTTTCTTTTCAAATGACTACAGATTTTCTGAATCGGCTGAACTTATAACCACAGATCGGTTAGAAATCAAGGGTAAAATTCAAACCGGAGTTTTATCACCAAACACAAGATATGGAGCATATCTCATAATCAAAGTAACTAAAGGCGCCTACGGACTAGACCTAGTCCCGGCAGAGACTTGGGTTAAATCTAGGAATGGTCAAACTGTTAAAAACGCAGCATATCTATGTTGCTTGGATGAGAAGAAACAACAAATGAAGTGGCTGCTTTACCGAAACCGTGAAGAACGTATGGCGATGACTGTGGAGGTGGTTGGTGGGGACCGGAAAAGGAGGGAGCCGAAAGGAAGAGACGACGGATGGATGGAGATTGAGTTGGGAGAGTTTGAGACACGAGAAGGAGAGGATGATGAGGTCAACATGAGTCTAATGGAGGTGAAAGGATATCAACTTAAAAGTGGCATTGTGATTGATGGTATTGAAGTGAGGCCTAAATTTCTAAATTAGGGGATCAAGATAATAACGGAAAACATGGGGCTCTAATTGTTAATTTTTATGTATGGGGGAGAAAGTAGAGTTTTGTGTCGAAATTTTTATTTATTTATTCATTATAATTGTGCATGTTGGTTGATGTTGAAGGGAGTCTAACTTTCAAATTTCAATCATTTGATTCGAGACAATAGCCGGAAAATTCGAGACAGATATCCGGAAATTTACTATTTGTAATCTATTTTGTTCTTATTGAATATCTGATTTTATAATTGTTTTGGTCCAAATTTTTTTGGATATCCGAAAATAGACATCCAGATTTTTTACATATCGGCCAATTATATGCTTTGATCTGCTAAAACTATAAAATTTTCAAAATTTTGCAATAATACATAAATATTATAACTAGATAAATATTTGATCAAAATAAATTGGTGTTTAACAACATGTCATCAAAATAAGTTAAAAAAAAAATTAAATCTAATTGATGTCATTGATCACAACATCATTAAAACATGATGCAAGTGTCAGAACCCAAAAAATCTGAGAACCCACGATGAAAAAGATGAATTGGCGAAGTCTACTAGTCTTTCATTATATATATATTTATTATTTTAATTTTACTTATTAACATGTGTTATGAATTTGGTGGATTATATCGAGGCCTTATATCAAGATATCACATTCTCTTTTATTGTACAAAACATAAACACATATCATTGTACGTATATATATATATATGTAAACATATGGATCATAGCGGATATTCATTCTTTTTAAAAATTAATATTTTTTATTTGGTCTGGTTTTTACAAATTTTACAATTTATTATTTGTTTTGTTCTGGAATTCTACGGATATTTGATTTTTTCGAATCATGAAGGTCAGCTTAACAGTCTGCATCAAGAATACAAAAAGAATTCAATGACAATAATTCAAAGACTTTTTTTTTCCCGACTAAATCATAACTTCATTAATCAATACACACATTGTTTTGATACAAATTCAAAGACATATACAGAATTACATCAACACACGTATTACATACACAGAGGTATGAGTCATATACTGAGAAAATACAGCAGAAAGGAGATTGACGAAGCTTTCCGAGGAGTAGTCTTACTCGCTAACCGATCGTTATATCAGTTATTGTCCAACTTCATATTTGTTATTTCTCTGATGTGATTTGTATTCAGCATCTTTTGGCTGAATTTTCTTTGACCAAAACACATCTTAAAACCGAATGTGTCGCAATAAAACTCTGGAAAGAAGACACATTGATACCAATACTTCCGTATCAAAGTCTTTCTAAAGAATCTTGTCTCTGAAACTTGTTTCCCTGATGAAATCAATAAATGCCATAGTGGTTTTCTTCCCGGTCGTTGATAACATAACAAATCTGAAAGGATCTGTGTTACTCTTTGAGACGCTACTAACCATTGGCGCCCGATAATAAACATTGAACTAACAAAAAATGTTAGTAATGACCAAAGGACGGCATAAAATGCCGGAACATACCCGGCGTAATTGCCGGAAACTTATTCATCCAAGGTTGTGCCACCATGGAAACGGAAACAAGTTTGATTTTGGAACCACCCCAAGTTATTCTCTTCTTCATCGTCGTTAGTTAAAACCGTTTGAGTAAGCCACGCAGCCATCAAAATTACGCGATGAAAATACTGAACATGAACCGGTTGGGACGGATACGACGGGACCAAACTAATCGATGATAATACTGTAGATCTTCGTTTCCTCTCGTACACATATTATTCCCTTCATCGGATTGTAGTATCACCCAATGATTAACCGACACTGCAATTGGAGAACATTGTAGAGGAGAGTCCGAGAGGTTTGAATTCCCCAAATTCAATAACACTATCGCAATGAAGAAATGATCATGGAAGTGATTTTGTCGATTATTCATGTTGAATAACATAAAAGGATTGTAAAAGTGAAGCAGAAAAAACGTTAAAGGATAAGAAGAGGCCTGCCGACGCCGGAGAAGCCAGAGCCGGCCGGAGGAAGATCACCGGAGGAAGGGTTGCAAACATTTAAGGTCGCAAGTTCAATCGCCTCAGAGAAGCGACAGTTATTTTGAAGAGTTTTCCCAATACTTTTGGTGTAATATTCAAAGACTTTCTTTTTTCACTATTTTTATACACAAAACAATTCTACAAGCTTACACTAAAATTTCTCTTAAAATTGCATTTGTAATCATTTTTTTATCAGTACAAAATAATTACGAAACTCATTGTTTGTTTTAGATAGTTCTTTGAAACATCGTAAGATTTTTGAGATAGTGGCCCTACGACTTTCCATCCCAAATTACAAATCTCTAATATAATATAGATTTCCTGATCCACAAAACGTATGCATAGAATTAAAAGGTTAAAGTGTATGTAGGAAAAAGTTATGTCTTGAACCTTGTATAAACTGCTATAAACGGGATACATAATTTCATGTGCAAAAATACACTCGTACGTACAGTGACACAGATATCATGGGCCGACTTTGGAGGCCATGTAGAAACTGTATGTGCCTTATAGTTTCTTGTTATAGAAGCCATATAACAAGGCCGAGATCTACGTCAATGTTGTTTTCATTTGCCTTGACCTGTTGAGCGTTTTTTTGTGAAACTGTGTTTCTTCATTCGAGGTTACTTTTATTTTATTTCATTTTTTCCTGTAATTTTTTTTCCGTAGTTTATAACAACGTTTTAAGCGTACGTTCATATCATATAATTCTCCCACTTAGCTGTTATAAATTCTGGATTATTGTTAAAAATTGGATTTACGAAAATGATCTGAAAAGAAAACCCCTAAAGAGTCGCTTATTTGTGTTACCTTCGACACTGAGCCATTGGGATTTGAACACAAACTGAAACCTTAAAAAGATAATGCCAACCACACGGACTCGAAAGTTCATCAATGGCATGCATCCACATATCAAAGGCAGCAATATTAAAGAGGGCACATATTTTTTTTCCTTCAAATGATAATTTAACTATTTCCACATCACAAAGCAACAGTGTTAAGCAGACACAACTCTTAGGGAGTTAAGGGATTGAGGGCAGAGCAGAATTACCTGTAGCCAAAGCCAAGGTCGAGTTCCTGACCCATAGAGCCCTGACGATTAAGACCACCGGCTTGACCCATTGCTGGAGACTGCTTGGATGGGTCCATCCTCTGATGAATTCCTAAGAGTGTCTGCAGTGAAGCTGGATGATCAACTCTGTTGCCTTGAGAAACTGAAAAGCCACACCGGAAAAAAATGTTTCGATATTAAGACCGGTGGTCCTCGAGCAGCATACACAAGATATTGAATCCAGACAGAAAATGAGTGAAAGTTTAATCTTTAAAGGGTAAAGTAGCAAAAAAATGGATTTGGTTATCGATTGTTATACCTGGTGGTGGCATGCCGTAGTTGGGCTGGCGATGGGCGAAGGGAAAGCCTTGTGATGGATTTAACTCGGGGATGAGACCCGGTATTTGGTTGTTTACATGAGGAGAGTGATGGTGTGGTGGACCACCACCGTGGAATCCTTGCATTAGATGATGGCGTTGTAGGTTTTCTTGCATATGCATCTTCTGCTTCATATGTGGAGGAAGACGATCAAACTCGGGAAGTCCACTAGTTGTTGAATGATGGAAAGGTGGACGATGAATCATGTTTGGTGGAAACCGGTGATTTGGTGGAGGATCCTGATGTTGAGCTATGATGCTTCCTTGGCCCATGAAATCGAGCTGAGGTTTTATATGAGCATGTCGAGTATCCAAAGGATGGAAAACCGGGCCTGAACCATTCAAGTGAGAAGAAGGGTCGGTAGTGTATTGTTGGGGATGATGGTGAAGAAAAGGACCATCTTGACCTCCCATTGTTGGTCTTTCGTTCCTTGGACCAGAGTTTAAAGCAGCTAGCTTGTCAGAGATGTTGAAAGTTACTTCAGGTTCCTGATTACGAGATCCTGGAATATATTTTTGTGGGTTTGCAGGATCGCCAACTGCATGTACGTTACCATCTTCTGGAAGGCCTAGTAGCAGTCTGGGGAGACCGTCATGTCTGATTTGATTTCTTTGGCTCAATTCACCGGTTGATCTGTCTGATCGAAGCGGGTTCCCACGAGCATCAGAAACCACAGCTCTTCCAGAGCCAGGTTCTCCAATTGACTGCAGTTCGTTCATGAAGGCACTCCCAAATAGATTCTCGAGGGTCAAAGACTTCCCCGGATCTGCTTCTCCAGCTGTAGGTGGTTTCACAGTTGGTGGTGGTCTACTCTCTGTAACTGAGAGTAGCTGCGTGTCTTGACTTTTTGGGTCTGCACTTCTCTGTAATAAAGAAAGAAGGTGCTGGGAAGCTTGGTTATCAACAGATGTTTTGTCTTGTTTGGTATTCTTCACTGAAGAAACACTCAAGTCTTGGTCAACTGGCGGTGGAGGAGGATGATAGCTATCACTGACTTCTGACAGAATAGACTGCTCAAGGTCTTCACAAGTGAGAACAGGTGGAGCAGCTGGTACTGATTTAGTTGCGGAAGTGTTGCTTAACTTATCAATGTTTTTAGTGGCATGGCCTTGATAAGGAAAATCCATCGAAAGTTCGCCCTTAGGATTTGTCTCAAAGGTTTGCAATTTATCTGCACCTTGAAGTAGTGACAGTAAGCCTCTTGGTGGCCTGCTGGATCGGAGGTCTTCGACTGGCTTGTTATCTGTACCAATAAAAAAGGAGATGTTGGCTTATTGGTGTTGTATGGAAAAATGTTACTATTCTCGCATAATAGTCACTGGATTACCTTCTTCAAGAAACAGATGTGCGAATTTTGAGGATTTAACAGGCTGAGGGCTCCGTGTCTCTTCTACTTTTTCGACAATTTTCTAAAAGGTTGCGGACGTCCGTCAAGTCAAATGAGATTATTCGAATTCCACAGATAAAACATATGTATATGCATATGCACGTCATTTCCTTAGGAAGACGCATTCGATTTTGTGTATATATAACACATTGGACCATTTTGTTGCTTACTAAGAGAGTAGACAAACTATGTTTATCTACCATCCTCAGGATCAATACATCATGTAGGAAAATGCCTTAGTTATGACTGGGTAATGAAGACTACATTTGAAGTAATCATGCATCATGTGACCCAAAATAAAGTGCATATCAATTACAGAACCATAAGGATAACATAAATGAAAGAGCTATCATCGGAGCAGCATTTTAAGTTTCAGAGGAAAATGAGTTAATTGAAATAGATAGGAAAAAGACTCACCTGAGTAATATTAGAGGAGTCATTGTTATTCAAATTTATAGCGGTGTTGAATAGCTTATCCAGAATGGACGGCTCATCCGAAATCTCCAAGCTTTTCTTCTGGTCTAACTTCACTGTAGACTGCTCAATTTGTCTAGGATATCCTGGAACTTCACCAGCAGTTGAGATGGAGGAAAGTTTTTCAAAACATCTGTCATTATTAACTTTATCTTTAAATATTCCTACAAATGAAGACATATTAACAGCTTCACCTTCTCCCGGCATCTCACTTGGGCCTATCTTAATTACCGACGGGTTTTCTTCTTCATTAGTAACAGACGTTCCATTCACCATATTAATGCCTTTGGGAATCAAAGGACTACGTTCATGTTGAGAAGTTTCAATCTGCAAATGGTGTGATAATCAGTAAATATCAGTTGTGACCAAAGTTAGTGGATGGAGATATCAATTGTTCGGCAAATTGAAATACCAATCAGAGATACATTCAACCAAAACATTTACAAAGAAAAGATAACCCAAAACGAAAATGGTGACCACACTCAAACTTCAACTCCAACTGATTAGCAGGAAAAGGATGATCTACGTCGAAAGTGATAGATCAAGCGACCACAGACTTGAACATAACCAAGGAACTAGTAACTGAAGGAATTAGCTTTCGTAGCATGGGTATTTCATGAGATTGTTTCTGAACCAGGTCTTTATTTTTATACCCCTAGTTTGCTTGTTCGTTAGATAAGAGGGGCAATACAACTACTTGTACTCATGCTCTTGTTTGGAGTTCAGCCAATAAAATAATATAGTATATATAACTCCATTCATGGAAGAAAAACATTTTAAAATCAATATGCAAAGAAAAATGAAATTTCACGGAACACATATTTTAGGTATGCATGAGCCTCTCAGAAAGATAACGACTTACTTGAGGTTTTTCCGCTTGCTTTCTTTCCAAAATTGTGCTTGCAAAACCAGGAGGTACAAGCGGTCTGGGTGCAGAACCAGGAATTGATGGATTGTTGTTGACTTCATCGCTTCTACTTGGACGCTCTTTTTCATCTCTGGACTCCTCAAGCAGATCAGTAAAATCAAAGTCGTTTTTACGTAAGTCTGGGTTTGATTTTTGCCTCTCCTGGAATACTTTTTGATGTTCCTTCCTCAACAACTCAAAAGAAGCTGACAGAGAATTGAGAACGTCAATTAAAGATTGACATAAAAACGCATGTGTACTGTAAAGAGCTAACTATTGGACAGCTTTCAGTGAGTAGATTCCATGTACCTCTTCTTTTTCTTTCTTCTTCTGCTCTATCTTCACTTGTAGATTCAGAAGAACCAAACGTCTCATCGTTTAATGAGTCTCTGGTATCACGTCGAGTGTAAGGTGCCTATATATGCACAGGAGAGGTTTAGGAATCTGTGTCCTTAACTAACTGATCTTTACTCAAGCTCACCAGCTGATGATACCCAGCAACATGGTGGAGCAGCATTCAACAATCACCAATATTAAAGACTTCAAGCTGGGTACAAGAGACAAGAGGGCACTTAACCTTGTAAGGGCGAGGAGGATGGTAAGGTTCATTGCTTCTACTCAGCTGATACGAGTCATTAGATTGAGGCCTGGGGCCAGATGGTCCTGCACCAAATCCAGAAGGCTTTGGGAAAGAACCTTTCCCTAGAAGTCCATCATGCTCTGGTGCTTGCCAAGGCCTCCGAGATGGCATGCCAGAACGCCTTCCAGGCTCTCCTAACAAAATTCAGTAACAAAATATTCAGTTCAATAACAACTATAATACCCAAATTCCAGAATTTTTCTATATGGTCTTCTTCTCAAGTTCACTCAACAAAAGCATCTTCATGCGTAAAAAGTGGAAATTTACATTTACACGCTGAACAGCCACCTGGATAGAGTTTTAGATCATACAAAATGAACACATTTTGCAGAACAAAGTATATTTTCAGATATATATATATATATATATATATATATATAGCGAAAATAGAGCAAAGATTATTAGTGCTAGTCCATCTCTTCGTAACATCATCATGCAACATTTAAAGAACGGGGTGTGAGTAAGCCCAGGCTACCTGGGTCCCGGTCTGAATGTGAATCAGTATCTTTATCATTCCATCCACCTGAGCGCCCTTCCCATCTTCCATGGATGCCTCGAGAGTTACCACCTAATTCACCCCTGGTAGGAGGCGATGAACTGTAGTCATTCCGTCTCAAACCGTGAGACGAAAATTCACCAGAAATTCTCAGTCTGTCGGGTGAAGGATCTTCGGAGTCACTGCTCATATAAAGAGTGTACTGATCAAGACATAATACAATTCCTAAAAGCACACTTTAAAGAAAAATTAGAATAGAGCCTCACCGCAAGAGTAAATCATTAAATTCAGTGGGCAGATTTGGCAGCTTCTTACAAACATCTTTATCGCTCAAGGATAAAAGAAACTTTCTTGTGTATGAAACTCTTGGTCTCCTGATTCAACACAAAAGAAAAACAATTACATCTCCGGCTGAAACATATGATATGATGCCAAGCAAAGTAAAAGACAGAACAGATAAACACTAACTTTTGGGATTCATCATTGGTTTCGACAAGTTGATCCATCGCAAACTGTTGTTCATTTGCTATACTCATTGTACAAGCCTAATCAAGTTGCTCTACTGTAGTAGTCTTTGTATAATTTGGTAAAAAAAAAGCGAATCTGATACTCGATATGACAGAGCCTAAAGTATTCACTCTCTCAAGTAACCACAAAAAAATATTCAAATCAAAAGAGACACATGATCCCAATTAGCCAAACCTAACAACGAACCCCACGATTCAGCACCAGCAGCAACTTCATCATGTCGTCACGATCAGCTATATGTACAGTAAGGTTACGAGACAGAAAACTAAGTTGTGTATCTAAGGTTTGGGACCAGAAGTGGTAAATCTCCAGAGAACTTGAAGCTAAAAGACAACAAAAACTAGCTCATCCTAAAGTCACAAGGCTAATCTGGCATCGGAGTCTGAGGATAGAACGAATCAAAACCAAAAGTTTCGAATCGCAAAAACCTCAAATCTAGATAGAACGAACAAAGTATATTTTCCTGCACCAATCTGAGGTCTTCGACAGCTAGGGTTTTTAGCGCCTTACGAGGGGATTACAAGGACTCCAGAATCCATCGGTGAAAATGAAAAAAAAAAGAAGAAGAACGCGGATTCTAGACAGAAGGAGAACTGAGAGAACAAATATTAGGGTTTCGATCTGCAGAATAAATTTCGCTCTTCCAGAATTTGATCAATCGACGAAAAAGAGAAGATGGAAGAGAGAAAACGAAGTCTACAACAAGAGAGAGAGGGAGAGATTTCTCTCAAAGAGGAAGGAAAAATCGACAACCCACGCGCCGGCGTTCCACATAAATTCACGCGCTACATCCACTAAATTTGTATAATTCCAACTGTTGCTAAAAACTTTCAAGAATTAGACAAAACCCTTATAGTATGTTTTAAATCCCAAATTGGCATAAGGGATTAATACAACATGTAACAAAAGCATTAGATAGGGCAATAATAATCCATGAAACATACAATACAAACAATTTAAAATCTCATCTTCATACCAACATCTGTTTTCATCTCTTTCCCTTTCCTTTAGCTTTAGCATCAAAATGATGAGACTTTAGTTTCTTCTTCCGCACTGGAGCGCCTGTGTTGGCACCACCGCCTCCTTCTCTGAACGGCATTCCCATCAGGGCCAATAGCTTCTGTCCTTCTTGATCGGTTTTAGCCGTTGTGCTGATGCACACATCCATTCCTCTTGCTTTTCCAATGGCATCAAATCTTATATATGTAATAACCAAGCAGCATAGAGTTTTAGTTGCAACCAAACACCGGACTAAAGGGATGCTTCTGATGGTATATACAATAGAACTAACCTGATTTCAGGGAATACACTTTGGTCTTTGACACCAATGCTGTAGTTTCCGTTCCCATCAAAGCTACTGGGACTCACACCTTGGAAATCTCGAGTTCTTGGAAGGGCTAAATTGATAAGACGATCCAGGAACGAGTACATCACCTGTTACAACAGTCAAATTACAAATGTCAAGAACTTAAGAGGAAAGTTTGATTAGTAGAGATCAAGGATGAGGAAAGGGGAAAGAGCTCACATCTCCTCTGAGAGTGACGGCAATCCCAAGTGGTTGATCTTCCCTAATCTTGAAAGTGGCAATGGAAGCTCTAGCTCGTGTCTTGATAGGCTTCTGCCCTGTAATAAGCGCTATATCTTTCATTGCAGCTTCCAAACCTTTGTCGTTCTGCGCTGCATCTCCAATACCACAATTCACTACAATCTTCTGAACCTTTGGAACCTGCCAGAGAAGAAGTCCAAGCAGAAATGAAAAATTCACATTTGAAATTTCACTTCTTGTCTAGAAAAATGTGATCAAATTTCAACTTGAAATACAAGACCCAAAATTTCAGCTGGATTCTTCTCACAAACACAATTATAATATCAGTACAACAAGCTTATATTAAGGCAGCTTCACTACATTTTCTAGAAGAAGTCAATCCAAAAACCCCACAAATTATGTGAAATTTATACGGAATAACAAGGTGTTCTTTAGATACTTCATCAACATCATGAATCGCAACAGAACAAAAACTAGGTTTGAGGGTCAGAAATTCAGGAGTTACCTGGTGAATATTAATGTACTTGAACTCATCTTTGAGCGCGGGGATAATTCTCTCGAGGTAAGCGGTTTTGAGCCGCTGAACTTTCTCCGCCTCGGATTTCTCGACCAGCACAGTTCCGGACGCTGAGACTTTCACCACGTTTCTGAGCGGCAGAGGGAGCACCCGTGCGGAGGATGGAACCGCTAACGATGGAAAACGGCCGTGAAACGAAGAAGCAGAAGACTGCAGAAGCGAAGGACATGCCATGGTCGACGCTCTAAGTGGATAAAATTGCAGGAGAAGTGAGCTCTCTCGGCGTCGTTATTGTGAAAGCCAATGGCACCTTCGTAATTTCAACCGAATTGTTGATGGTCTTCTGAGTAGATAAGGATTTCTCGTTTAGCCCATATAAAATAGAGCATTTATGTTTAAGCCCCGAAATTAATTTTTATAGCTTAAATTAACCTTAGAATGGGGTCACAGGAGATTTGAAATAAAGTAGAGGGGATACTTCAATATGGGCCTTAATCCCGGCCCATTATCTTCCTGCTATTCAGGCTATAATCCGAACCCGTATTTTGTCGCTTTTCTTACATAATAAGTCTCTCACCACACCGACCCGAGAGCCCAAAAACCTCTCTCAAAATTTCCTTACTCCTCTCTCTTCGATTTCCATCTCTTGTTCGTCTTCGCGGCTCAGGTCCTCGTTTTAGCAGCCATGGCGATTCCTTACATGGAAACCGTCGTTGGTAAGCTTCATATCCTTCTCACACTTCCACTCGCCGCGTTTCATTCGATCGCATAACATTTGGTTTCCTTTCTTTTCTTTATTGAGATTCCTGTGACTAGTTTCTTACGCCATCATCTCTTCTTCTCGTTTCTATATCTGGCTCTATTTACCTATTGCGTGACTTGATCTGAGATTTTATTAATCGAACTGTTTCTCGTCGTACACGTGCGTTTGATTTGAGGTCTCAGTGATATCATCTCGTCTTTGTATTAGTGTGTGTACAGAACCTTATTTGCTTTTCTTATTCAACAAAATTT
This sequence comes from Orychophragmus violaceus, assembly GCA_030180135.1. NCBI lineage: Eukaryota > Viridiplantae > Streptophyta > Magnoliopsida > Brassicales > Brassicaceae > Orychophragmus > Orychophragmus violaceus. The sequence goes on from CM058238.1 coordinate 89,577,030, forward strand.
AGGGTTTAGAAAGAAAAGGCGGCTCTTCTTCTTGAGAATCTTAGAATTTTTCACCGTCAAATCCATACACAGCTAGAGTTTTTGGAAAAGTCTTTGTGTTTTCTTTATGGGGTTTGTGTTCCTATCCCACTGGGGTTTTAAAGAGAGGATTTTTCAAATGGCTGTTTAGACGTTTTGTGTTGTGGATCAGTTTGTTAACATGAATAGGTGAATCAAATATCCTCCAGTGCTCACATAGTAGTATGGTTTAAGCAATTGCTTATAGAAAAATATTCAATCTTGTTGATCCGAAAGTATGCATAGACATAGATTGCTTGTCTTAATAGTTAAAAGATATGAATGGCATTCGATTCTTTTTTATCTCGTTTTTCCAAAGCTAGATAAGAAGATATATTATTGAAAGTTATACTTTGTTGTAGCATTTTATCTCAGATTCAAATTCATTTTTTTTTTGTTCTTTTCTTTCAGGTTTTATGATAGTGATGTACATTTTTGAGACATATTTGGATATGAGGCAACACACTGCTCTCAAGCTTCCAACTCTCCCAAAAACCTTGGTTGGAGTGATTAGTCAAGAGAAGTTTGAGAAATCTCGAGCATACAGTCTTGACAAAAGGTTGAAATCTCAATTAGTTTCTCGTAATTGGTAAGGCTATTATCACTATATGTCACTGAGGTTGTTTCATTTTTACAGCCATTTCCACTTTGTTCATGAGTTTGTGACTATTCTTATGGACTCTGCGATTTTGTTCTTTGGGATCTTGCCTTGGTTTTGGAAGGTAGATATCTATTTTCATCATCTACTATCTACTTTTCTTAATATATTGGTATTTGGTAGATAATTTGTAAATTTTCATTTTTCTTGCAGATATCTGGAGGTTTTCTACCGATGGTGGGACTCGATCCAGAGAATGAAATACTGCACACTCTTTCATTCTTGGCTGGTGTTATGATATGGTCACAGGTCGTTTAAACTTAACCACTTCATATAGTTTTATGTGTTTATGATCAAAAGATATGTATTTCTGAAGATAATATGTTTTCTTTTATGTTCTGATGCAGATCACTGATTTGCCATTTTCTTTGTACTCAACTTTCGTGATTGAGTCTCGACATGGGTTCAATAAAGTATGTCGTATTTCCAACACTACCTTGTGCCTTAGCTTTTCCTGATTACAAGTGTGGATTAAATTTTCTTATAAACTCTGTTTGCAGCAAACAATATGGATGTTCATTAGGGACATGGTCAAAGGAATACTTCTCTCTGTCATACTAGCCCCTCCTATTGTTGCAGCAATTATTGTTATAGTTCAGGTTTGGCCATCTGGATTCATTTCTGAGTTATTTCTTAAATATGACTATTCTCTATGAATGTAACAAGTTTTCAGCTTTGGAGTTAAAAGTCTGAGCATACGGTTTTAATCTTCTTCCTTTTCAGAAAGGAGGTCCTTACCTTGCCATCTATCTATGGGCATTCATGTTTATCCTGTCTCTTGTAATGATGACTATATACCCAGTTTTGATTGCACCGCTTTTCAACAAGTTCACTCCTGTGAGTATTTCAGTCTTGGCCGTTTTATAAGTCAGCCATATTTTGCACTCTGTTACTATTAGACAACTAAACCTTCCTTTATATTTGGGTGTAGCTTCCAGATGGAGACCTGCGGGAGAAAATTGAGAAACTTGCTTCTTCTCTAAAGTTTCCTCTGAAGAAGCTGTTTGTCGTCGATGGATCTACAAGGTCAAGCCATAGCAATGTAAGGATTTTAATGATGTAGATCTCTTGATGCCTACATTTCTAGATTACATGAGGGTTTGCTCACGATTCTGGTTACATCTCACAGGCTTACATGTATGGTTTCTTCAAGAACAAAAGGATTGTTCTTTATGACACATTGATTCAGCAGGTACTTGACTCTCAATGAATCAAGCAAAGCTATACTCACGTTCAGATTCTGGTTCCGAAACATAGCATTAATCTTAAATTTTTCTTTTTTGTGTAGTGCAAGAATGAGGATGAAATTGTGGCGGTTATTGCACACGAGCTAGGACACTGGAAGCTAAATCACACTACATACTCGTTCATTGCAGTTCAAGTGAGCAACGACTATCCAAAAATTATTTACTCATTATCTTCGTTCATCTATGAAATCATGTCTTATGCCTCCATGTTTTTGTTGCAGATCCTTGCCTTCTTACAATTTGGAGGATACACTCTTGTCAGAAACTCTAGTGATCTCTTCAGGAGTTTTGGATTTGATACACAGCCAGTTCTCATTGGTTTGATCATATTTCAGGTTTGTTATTCATAGAATCAAGAAAGGAATTACAAAAAGAAAATTCCACAGCAATCTTATTGTCCCCTGTCTGATTTTCACAGCACACTGTAATACCACTTCAACACCTAGTAAGCTTTGGCCTCAACCTTGTTAGTCGAGCGTTTGAGTTTCAGGTAAAATCTTATAATCCCTCAATATCCAATTTAAAGTTTCTTTCTATCTTTCAAGGCCATAACTAAAGATAAGTTAAAACTTTGTTTTGTAGGCTGATGCTTTTGCGGTGAAGCTTGGTTATGCTAAAGATCTCCGTCCTGCTCTAGTGAAGCTACAGGTCAGAGAAGACGACAACAACAAAATAACTCTTTAAGACTATTTTCCTACATTTGTGTCATGCTTTAATGGTTTTTTATTTGGTTGGGATTTTTTGCAGGAAGAGAACTTATCAGCAATGAACACTGATCCATTGTACTCAGCTTATCACTACTCACATCCTCCTCTTGTTGAGAGGCTTCGAGCCATTGATGGAGAGGACAAGAAGACAGATTAAGTCCGCATAAGCTTGTATGCTGTACGGATTGTTTACAGTTTTACGCTCAGTATCTTTTTGACTGTGAGGTGAAAAAGAAAACAATTAGGCACGGGCCTGTTTTAGTTTGATTTTTACTCTGCTGTGTTTTTTGCATTAGTTGCTAGTTAAAAGTTAAAACTACAAGTTTGTTGACAAAAAAAACCTACGAAATTTTATTTACTAAGGAACAGTAAATCACTGCCACTGTTCGATATGGGCATGGGCATTTCTTATCCAACCTCTCATCAACCATTTGTCGAGCCTAATTGATTGGTTTTATACTATCAAGTGCAAGAAAATTGTGTAAAATAAAATCAAACGAACCAATTAAGTTTTTTTTTTTTTGTTAATAAGATACACTAAAAAAATCTATTTTTCACTAATCTAAATTGGTGGTTCTGGTCCAACGTGGATTGTATATGACAGTCTAAGACTGGCACTCCGTGAGTCTGTTTGCCATTAAATTGCTTGTGCGCGGTATATGGATGTTGAGGATCACACTCTCGATCCTTCCCAACTCATCGACTCAAGACTTCAATCAATCGACGCATAACACAACGATTTCACCCGGTTCACGGTGTTAACTAACCGCTACATCCGATTAGGACCTTGCGGTCCCCAAGTTCGATAGATGAGCCGGAAATCACCTCCGACGTGGTCGTACATGGAAACTCTCACCGTCGATTACAAACCAATCGACTTACAAAGGAAGAAGAATCAAGAATAAGACTCAGAGAAGAATCCAAAGAGACCCCAAGATTACATACACATATGCTCTCTCTCTCTCTCTCACATCTCTCTGATCTTGATTCTACAAAATCGTTATTCAGCTGATGAAGAAGAAGCTTATATTCAGTGGAGTATTGTTCTCGATGAAGATACAAGTCACGTGACAAACATGTGACAAGCTCAGAGCTTATAACCCTCTACCTCCACCAGTGACTTCCAATACTTGTAACACTTCAACATAGACGTTTCCATTCTCTGTCTTCATTAGACACTTCTTCAGCTCAATACATCTTCTTCATTCCTCTTATGTGATTCATAAAGTTGAACCAATATCCAACATTCTCCACCTTGATTCAATCTTTAAGAATCCCTTGAGAGCTGCCCATTAGAACTGTAGAAACCAATTCTAATCTTGGCAAATTAAATCTCCAATATCCTGTATAAGTAAGACTTACACAACACCAAGCAATTAATCAAGTTTAATCACCATAAACTTGAATAAATCATCAATGAAACCAGATATCACGTTCTATAAATTCCAGCAGTATAAATCACACTACTGTTTAGAACAATTTATAGATATCCACGTGAGTTTATACTAAGTCAATTAACACAAAACCTGTGCTAAGCTCAACTGTTCATTGATCCTTCATGCCTTGGATATTCCTGTGACAACCACTCATCAACCAAACCATTAACAAGGCTAAGATATTTAGAACTTGTTAAAACAACAGACAACTCCCTAAGCACAACACTTATGAGTTCAACAATCACACAACTTTCATTATGATTTCTGTCAAGATCATAAACATGTTTCAGCAATTGTCATTAACTTTTATATTTCTATGCAAACCTGATTCACTTTGTCGACCAGTTTGATTCACCTCATGTGCACTGAGCTTAGAATCAAATCACCCTTGAATCATATGCAAGAAATCAGAAACACACTTGTTTCATAACCTGAATCAATCTCTGATTCAAAACCTGCAAAACAATCTCACCAAAACTTTAGTTTGTAAACAATGCATTAATAATCTGAGATTTACTTACAGCCCTCTGTTTCACTGAGTCAGCCCTGAATCAGACTTGTGTCGATGTTAAAATGTCATCCAAGACTTGGCTCACAACTCCACCTTGTTGTGAAACCTTCCGACACAACTTTCTCTCCAATTCACTGATTAAACAGATAAATTCCAGTAGCTTATGACTCACTACTAGACTCATTTAACCATATCTCTTATCAACAGAACTTGTGATACTTCTGAGATATCCCATTATAGCTTCTCTCACACCAAAAACTCGAGCTCATGATGTGTTCTTCCAGCTGTAACAGACCTGCATCTTCTTTCCATTCATCAAAGTCTTACTTAGCATGTTTATACTCCTGATGAACTCTCACTTGGCTTCCCTACACGTGATTTAACCTTTAAGAGATTCTCCAAGCCTTCTTACGATGCACTAACCACAATCAGAATTCCCTTGATTATTATTTTCCAAATGTGACTGAACCATCTGCATTCGCATCTTTAACGCTTCAAAACCTCTTTAGATGACATTTATGAATTCTTCAGAAAACCTTGCAACCTTCCATGTCTCAGCACTTGACTTTCTTTAACTTTAGAGACTCCTCATACTCATATCATGTGGAGAACAAAGACTGATCTAATCAATCTTCACCTCAGACCAGAAACCAAAATGACATTTGACTTCTCCTCTAGCAGGGCCAACATAAATCTTAATGTGCACCGCTGCTTAAGCAAACAGAACACGCCGCCTAAAACCCAATATCAGGAAGACTTTCGATACACAGTTAAGACTTAGTCCATTGCGAGGTAACACTGAGGAATTTCTCACACACTGAACATGTAGTGTCCTAAAACATTCAACACTTCTGTTGTCTTCCCAAGTGTAGTCTGAAACCACTTCAATGCATTCTTTTCAGTAAAAACTTTAGCATTTGTCTGAAAATATTCCAGAAACCTGCAACTCTATTGAAACCTATGACTACTATTGGCTTCCATGTCTTCTCACACATTAAACATCCATGGATCAAATCCAGCAATGAGTTTAAGCAGTTAAACCCATTTAACTCTTCTCCTTGGAGCTGTCTTGCTAAATTCGTTTTTGAATGTGCAATTCTGAAATGATCCGAGACATCCTTTGAGTTCATAGCTCCACCTGAAACAATCACTAGCTCCACCTGAAACTGAAACTCTTCTCACTATGTCTCTTAGATTAGCTCCACCTGAATGAGTTAATACTTTGTTGTTACTTTGATCCACACAAAAGCTCTTGTGTAACAGATTGCTTCTGGCTTCTTCCTTGAAGCGTATGTCGATCATTACGACATATGGTTCACCATCCTGCCATCAATTCATTCAAGTATACACTTGAACCAGAAGACCCATCACAGACTCTTCCATCTTTGAAGCTCCCAATTTCAGATTTATAACACCAAAAATACCATGTTATAGTCTCTGAATTGTTTTCATTTTCTTCACACGCAATGTTCTGATTTTGTTCTATCAGATCTTCCGCTTTCAACAGTCATCTTCCATGCTCCAATAATGCTTATGCAGAAACTATGAACTGTTTCACAATAACCTTTTCTGCAATTCATGTAACATCAAAACATTATTCTGTTCGTATCAAACTGAGCATATGACTTGACCTTTCCATGTTCTTTAGAACTTTAAACAGGCCATTCAAATACACATAACACACCACTCTTTGATTCTTCCATTTAAATCAAAAGAGCTAGAAACCATTTTCCACTTCTTGGTTTCCTCAACACTGATGTTTCCCATCAGTTTTCACCAAGAGTCTATCATCTCTGCCGCCAAGATAAGACACAAAAAAACTTGTGTCACCACAGCTCTAACCCGAGCATGAATTCAGCTACAGCTCCAAATTCACAGTAGCTTCTGCTTCAGCTACCACAGGGACATTTCTTCGTTCCAGCAAACCAAAACAAAACATTGTATTTTCTTTACAAGTATTGCTTCTGCTCAAACTGATTTTTCCCTTGACTTTGATGATACTCTTTGCTTTCTCTTAAGTATACCTTTGACTGGTTCACTTTCAAGAGAAAAATACCCACCAGTTGTTAGCACAAATGCACCACTGATAAACAACAACAGACATTTCAGTCCAATTCATTTCTTTTTGGACTTTCTAGACTGCTGCTAGCTCCATGATGATCTAATTTCATGCCTTAATCATCATAACCTGCGAGCTTAACCAATTCACAAGAATCTGACCCTTAAACACTGAGACAAAACCTGCAAATCAAACTTTCTCAAATCTGAACACACACACTGATTTTCTTCAGAACATTTCTCCTGTCTATCTTACCAACAGAGATCTGAAACTGTTTCTTCACCAACCTGTACTTTTCATAGATAATCTTGAAACCTTAACCAACACCCAAAGGATAGCCTTGACACAACACTACCAATCCAACTTCTAAGGCGTCCCTCAGACCTGAGATTCATAAGTGCAAAAACTGCCATTCTAAACCACAATTGCATCTAGCTTCCACAAACAGATTGACCAACACACAATTGCATCTAGCTTCCACAAACAGATTGACCAACACACAATCTGACACCAAATCTGAGCCTTGACCTTTCTTTTGTAAAGACAATATGCATTCCTTGTAGTCTAGTAAGATTTCATTCCTTTCATTTGTGCAGAACCACTGAGTAAACCAGAAACATACCAAGCACACATCACAGAGTGACTGCAGCGGAAAGAACAAATCAGGTGCCAAAATGATTTGAGTCTTCGAAGTTGTTTCACACTTCTGACACCACAAACTCGATTCACCAACTCATACCAGAAACCCTTTTTTGATCCTGATATAACCTTACATTGACGAAGGGCTTCACGTCGCAGCAACCTTGAATTGATTCCTATTTAATAACAAGTAGAAGAAACTAAACCCTTTTAGATTGTTCTTCGTAAGACTCGTTGAGTCCACTGTATTAGAGAGGAAGATGAAATGGATGAGGAGAGGCTGAAGAAGCCGAGCCTCATACCTAGATAAAGCAAGAGAAGAGTTCCACAAATAAAAGAGGTGGTTCTACAAGCAAGAAGAGAGTGTTACACAAGCAACACTCATAGATGAAGATGTGCAAAGTTGGGGCACACAGACACAGACACAGATGATCAATGTGCAAAGTTGGGGCAAGATCATCATGTGCAAAGTCAGGGCCAAACTTATGAAGTGCAAAGTTGGGGCACTCATACATTCAGACAATCAAGAATGTGCAAAGTTGGGGCCAAACAGATGTCAGTACAGAAACAGACTCAAGAAGAGTCACATGTGGAGTTATGGTCTGAACAAGAGTGAAGACCAGTCACTATCAGCCTTGGGAGCGTGATTCCCTCTCTCTCCAGACCTGCAACACGCCACACAAGAGAGAGGAGAAGTCACTTTCAGCACAAGAAGACACAAGAGTTCAAATGAAAGAAGAAGATCCAACCATTGATTCAAATTCGGATTTCCCTCCTAAAGAATCAATGGCTGAGATTAAATGTCTTTGTTTATGAGTGTGTGACCTAATTGTATCTCTATTTAAAGGGCTCCCACGCCCATTGTATCAGTTGCTAATTCACATACAATTGAAAGACTTATTGTTACAAACAAAGTCTCTCTTCTTCTCTCTTTCCCTTTAGTTTTGTTCTTGCGGTTCCATTACTTAACTCTCATTGTGCTCTTCAATAAGACACAATGTAGACTCATGTAAGAGCATTGGTTGGCTGCTTAGGCAGTCCAAAACCACACTTGGATAGTTCTTCCATAACTAATCCAAGTGTGAGAAGCTCTCGGTTTTCATTAAAGCTCTTACATAGTTTTCCTTTTCTTCTTTAGAACACCTCTTAGCTAATTACTGATTTGGATCCATTCTCATGAGTAAACTCTCCTAATGAGATGTTAAGCTCTTGGATACATTTTCATATAGCTTAAGTGTTCATTTGCTTGAGGTAGAGTAGCTTCTTTCTTCTTCTTATAACCGCAACCCTAGTTTTCTCTCTCTAAGCGGCTTAAGAACCCTAACCGTGTCTTAAGCCTCTTTCTTCATTCTACCTCATTCTCTTGAGCCAGACTTGTTTTCTCAGAGCATCCCCATGGATGCATCTGAAATTCCAACATGGTATCAGAGCCACAAGTTCTTGGCTCAAAGTTGTTTCAAGATAGAGAGCAAAATCTGTCTTGTTTAGTCTTTTGCTTCCGCAATGTTTTTGATGGACCAAGCTTCTGTTTTTACTTGGTTTCATGTTCTTAATACTTGTAGCTCTCTGTTTTGAAGAGATGACAAGTTGGACTTAATTTGGTTAAGAAATCAGAGAGGAACAAGAGCATATAGTTATGTCTTTACTTGTTGCTTCTCTGGTTTGTTTATTGCTTGTTTCAAACTGAGCAAACTCAGTCCCTGAAATGTTGAAATGTTTATGAGTTAAACTGAGCAAGAAACTCAGTCCCTGAACCTTAAACATGTGTTGGTTTCTAAGTTAAACTAAGCTATCTTAGTCCCTGAACTAGAAACCTATTCTATAACTTTTTATTTTCTGTGTTTCAGGTTCATTCTCCCATACTCCCATTCTACTATACTCTGAGTTTGGTTTACATGCTCTTAAATCTGAGTTTATGCATTCCAAACTCACATACTCTCTATACTCTCATTCTCTGGTGCACACTCTCTTAAATCTGAGTTGTGTGTCATCCCATTCTCCTTATACTCTCTGGTTACTTCTATTTTACTCTAAAGTTTACTCCTAAAGAACTATCTTATTATTGCACAGAAACTTAAAGCTCATTAGTCCTGATCAAACTTGTGTTGCTTGAGTGTTATCTTGTGTTTAGGTGTTCTTAGGAGGAATGAAGAGATGTTGGCAGTGAGGATCAGTCACAAAAAGAGGATGCATACTCTAAGTGGCGGTTCAAGCTGATGATGTTGGAGTTGTGTGGTTGAGGAGCTGAAGAAGTCTCCAACAAAACCAGTAAACTCAAGGAGTTGTGGATAAACTGAAATCCTCATTTTGTTGGAGCCATCACCGAGTTGGGAATCAGCTGGTGGATGAGCTTATGGTTCAAGGATCTTCCCAAAGAAGAAGGCGGTTTACAAGCTGTCCATTCAAAGGAGGAAGAGGCCTTGTTCAAGAAGTTGTACAAGGAGTTGTACAAGTCATGTATGCGCATGGTGAAGAGCCATCAAGGGTGCGGGGGAGCTTGTTGGATCAGTCATGGTTATGTTCCAACAAGACAAAGAAATCACTCCCAACCGCAACAATAAATCAGGCTACTTCTAAACCCTCTCATTTCATTTCCATTAAGCTTCCATCTTATGAGTTCTCTTGATTATGATTGTTTTTCAAAGTCAAAATGTTTTAAACCTAATTCTCAAAACGTTTTAGACTTGTTTTCTCTTAAGTATCTTGTTGTGATCATGTGTTTCAATTCAAAAACGTTTTAAAACTAATACTCAAAACGTTTCTAAACATAAAGGTTTAATGCTTAGCTAATGTTCTAAATGTCTTGCACACACTTAACATGTTTCCTTTAAACCTTTGTGTTGAAGGAAAAGATAAAGACATGCTTGAGGAGCATTAGAAAGTGAAGGAGCTATGAGGAGCATCCGCAAGTCTTGAAGTCTTTCCAAGAGGAAGATGAGACCAACTTGAAGTTCAACTCAGGAAGAGAAGGATTATCAATGTTGGGGTTAAAGGCCGGAGCACTATAGAGTCCAAGTTTCAAAAGACACAACAAAGATCAAAGAAGTTCATATCAAGAAGAATCAAATCAAGGAATGCTAAGGAAAGAAAGAGATGGGAAAATGAGTGAGCCGTGAGTTAAGATGATGATACCAAGGTCAAGTTACATCTTGAGTAGGTGACTATACTCTTTTTGTCCTCCTTAAGGTTTTATCCCAAGAGGTTTTACTTAAGGAGGTTTTTAATGAGGTAGTTCAACCGCTCCAAGCTTGGCCTTTGGTCCTCTTCTCCCTTTGGTCTTTTGGAGTCCCGACGACCAAGCTTGCAGGGGAGTATTAGAGAGGAAGATGAAATGGATGAGGAGAGGCTGAAGAAGCCGAGCCTCATACCTAGATAAAGCAAGAGAAGAGTTCCACAAATAAAAGAGGTGGTTCTACAAGCAAGAAGAGAGTGTTACACAAGCAACACTCATAGATGAAGATGTGCAAAGTTGGGGCACACAGACACAGACACAGATGATCAATGTGCAAAGTTGGGGCAAGATCATCATGTGCAAAGTCAGGGCCAAACTTATGAAGTGCAAAGTTGGGGCACTCATACATTCAGACAATCAAGAATGTGCAAAGTTGGGGCCAAACAGATGTCTGTACAGAAACAGACTCAAGAAGAGTCACATGTGGAGTTATGGTCTGAACAAGAGTGAAGACCAGTCACTATCAGCCTTGGGAGCGTGATTCCCTCTCTCTCCAGACCTGCAACACGCCACACAAGAGAGAGGAGAAGTCACTTTCAGCACAAGAAGACACAAGAGTTCAAATGAAAGAAGAAGATCCAACCATTGATTCAAATTCGGATTTCCCTCCTAAAGAATCAATGGCTGAGATTAAATGTCTTTGTTTATGAGTGTGTGACCTAATTGTATCTCTATTTAAAGGGCTCCCACGCCCATTGTATCAGTTGCTAATTCACATACAATTGAAAGACTTATTGTTACAAACAAAGTCTCTCTTCTTCTCTCTTTCCCTTTAGTTTTGTTCTTGCGGTTCCATTACTTAACTCTCATTGTGCTCTTCAATAAGACACAATGTAGACTCATGTAAGAGCATTGGTTGGCTGCTTAGGCAGTCCAAAACCACACTTGGATAGTTCTTCCATAACTAATCCAAGTGTGAGAAGCTCTCGGTTTTCATTAAAGCTCTTACATAGTTTTCCTTTTCTTCTTTAGAACACCTCTTAGCTAATTACTGATTTGGATCCATTCTCATGAGTAAACTCTCCTAATGAGATGTTAAGCTCTTGGATACATTTTCATATAGCTTAAGTGTTCATTTGCTTGAGGTAGAGTAGCTTCTTTCTTCTTCTTATAACCGCAACCCTAGTTTTCTCTCTCTAAGCGGCTTAAGAACCCTAACCGTGTCTTAAGCCTCTTTCTTCATTCTACCTCATTCTCTTGAGCCAGACTTGTTTTCTCAGAGCATCCCCATGGATGCATCTGAAATTCCAACACACTGGTTCTAGTACGACCCAATTCTCTTGCGATTCTTTTATCACCAGGAATCACAGCATATGAATAATTCATGAGATCATTGGAGTGAATTAGCTTACACGGTCGTTCGATTTCGCAGAACCTGAAATCGCACAATCCGAGAGAGTCTTTCTTGATGACTCTTTCTTTCTCCAATCCGATGTCTTTAACATTACCCAAACACCTCCTTCTTCTTCTTTGAGATTACTCCAACACCATTGACGTCTTGAATCCAAGAGCCTGAGCTCTGATACCACTTGTTGAGGATCACACTCTCGATCCTTCCCAACTCATCGACTCAAGACTTCAATCAATCGACGTACAACACAACGATTTCACCCGGTTCACGGTGTTAACTAACCGCTACATCCGGTTAGGACCTTGCGGTCCCCAAGTTCGATAAATGAGCCGGAAATCACCTCCGGCGTGGTCGTACATGGAGACTCTCACCGTCGATTACAAACTAATCGACTTACAAAGGAAGAAGAATCAAGAATAAGACCCAGAGAAGAACCCAAAGAGACCCCAAGATTACATACACATATGCTCTCTCTCTCACATCTCTCTGATCTTGATTCTACAGAATCGTTATTCAGCTAATGAAGAAGAAGCTTATATTCAGTGGAGTATTGTTCTCGATGAAGATACACGTCACGTGACAAACATGTGACAAGCTCGGAGCTTATAACCCTCTATCTCCACCAGTGACTTCCAATACTTGTAACACTTCGACATAGACGTTTCCATTCTCTGTCTTCATTAGACACTTCTTCAGCTCAATACATATTCTTCATTCCTCTTATGTGATTCATAAAGTTGAAACAATATCCAACAATGGATGAGTTTAAATGTTGTGAAATACTCCTTTCTTCTTTGGAACTCCTCTAAGTGGATCGAGAAAGCTGACCATTTTTTTTCTGGTTCCGACACTATCTTCACCAATTCTGAACAGTCTGTTGCTAATGTAATGTGAGTGTACTGATGAAACTTCATACATTCCATAGCCCATACAAGGGCTTCGAACTCTGCATGGAGTGGGGATAAGCTAACTCTGATATTCATTGCTCCCATCAAAATATTCACATCTCTCTCATAACAGCTATACCATCCTTGTCCTGAAAAAAGATCACCCTCCTTCCAAAATTCATCCACAAAACACCATTAACCATTGAGTATCAAGTCATTAACGGAATTACTTCTTCTCCATGTTCCTGTCATTGGTTCTTTTATCTCAGTTACATGCGCTTATCCCCATGTCACCGATTCCGCTTCTGCCAATCTTAATGTTTCCTGGGGGCTCCAGTCGATATGACTATAAACCATATCGTTCCTATTTTTCCAAATATACCATATTAACCAAGGATATATATATCCATGTTATTATCCGAAGGTAATCTCCAAAATAGATAATCCATATTCGTATAGATAGATGATGTAGGGAAAAACTATGGATTTGATACTATTTGAGACAGTGCCCAAGTTTGAGTTGCTGATGGACATTCAAATAAAACATGATTTATCGATTCCTCCTCTACTCCACACCGAACACATCGTGTGTCACATTTTACCCCTCGTCTCTTTAAGTTTTTTTTGTCACCGGTAAACAACCTGAAAGTGATTGCCAAATAAAATGCCTAATCTTAGGTGGACATTTTATCACCCACGAGTAAGCTTGAAGACTTTTGATACTTGGCTCCAAAATGAGAGTAGTCTCGCCATTATTTGAGGAATCTCTCTCCAAATGATACCCCGATTTCACCGTATATTTACCAGACTTTGTAGGAAACCATCCCAATAAAACATGTCTATTCAACCGGATAAAGGGGATACTTAGTATCAAAGCCCTATCCTCTGGTTCTATAACTTTATCCATTAACTGTTTATTTCAAACCTGATTGTAATGATCAATCAATTGGTTAACAGTAACCAAAGTATGATCTGAATCTGAATCTGAGTTGTTGGTCTCGGGCGATAGGCTGGTATCTACAGATCTTTCCATATTGAAATAGACTTCCCTGTTCCCACCCTTTTGATAAGTCCTTTTTTAACCAGAGGCTTAACTGATGTAATACTCTTCCATCCATAGGATGCTGAATATGATTTTATTGGATCAAGAGGATCCATATTCCGAAAATACCTTCCTTTGAAAACTCTTGAGAAAAGAATATCCGGCTTATCGATTAGTCTCCAAAAAAATTTTCGCTAAGAAAGCCGTATTTACATCGTAAAAGGCTCTAAAGCCAATCCCACCATCTCCTCTATCTCTGCATATTTTATCCCAAGGCATCCAATGCATACCCGAACTTGTTCCTGTTGGAATTGTGTCCAGTAATCTCGGTACTGTCTCTAGAAAGTAAGAGTATGTCAAAGATCAGACATAAGTCATATAATGCTGGGGATCATGATGGCTTGCTAGAGTCCGCTCATGATCTATAAGTCTTGGACTTATTGCCTTTATTATATGATCCCATATGGGTCACACGCCTAAGCTAACAGGAAAATGTGTTGGAACGGCTTAGCAGAAGTACGGTAAAAGTGCCAGGCATTTGTCGTACTAAGAGAGAGACTAATGGGTCTGATTAAATCCATGGGATTTAATCAGATTGGTATTTTGGGCCCAAAAGCCCAAAAGGGAAAGAGAAGGCTTTTATAAACTAAAAGCCAAGTCTTTTCTGCCTAACCCTAGCCTCCCCAGCCGCGAGCCTCTCTCTCTCTGCGCGCCTCTCTCCTCGTGGTCTAGCAGCCATTCCTGTGATCGCGTGTGTGAACCTTTGGAGGATTCATCCCTCGGTGTATCTCTCTGATCTCTGACCTGTTCTATTCCTTCCGCTGCAACAAACAGGTAAAAGGTGAGATCATCTAATGTTTCTAATCAAGAGAACCTAGATCTGTATGTTTAGGTTGATATGAATATGTGAATTGAATCAGGATCAACTAAACGGTTCCTACAGTGGTATCAGAGCCATTGGTTCTTAGGATTTCTTGTTTTAGATTCATGTTTAGGTTGTTTAATCTGTTTAGAAGTGTTTTGAATCCATTACTGATAAGAAAAACACTTAAGAAACTGAATTGAATCCTGAACAAACAATTGAAATCGCAAAACCGAGCTATATGACTCGTTTTCTTGCGATCGGCCAAGGAGAGATCGACCGGCTTGGCCGGTTGGTTATCACGGCCGAGAGGTATGATCGGCTGGGTCGGATCATCGGATCGATCGCGTCATGATCGCGGCTCGTCCCGATCGTCAGACGGATCGTATCCCGATCGCGGCCAGTCCCGATCGTCGGACGGATCACATCCCGGTCGCAAGAGATGGGCCGATCGCTCGTCCCGATCGCATCTCGTCCGACCGTCCCGATCGTCCCGTCCCGATCACACGCGAGCGTCCCGTCCGGCAATCATCCCGAGCGTCTCGATCTCGGATCGAGCATGCGGCTTGCGGCTTGGACAAGTCTCGACCGGTTAGGGTTTTGGGTGTGATGGGCCGGTTCGATTTCGGTTAGGTGGTTCGGTTCAAAACTTAATTAAAATTGATTCGTTCTGGTTTAATAAACAGATTTTAATAATTTTATTAAATCTGGTTAAACCGGGATAAGAAATCCAATGTCGAAAGAAATATTGGATTTAGTGCCTAAACCAGGAATTTCTAATTTGATTTGGTTGGACCAAATAAATTGAGAAATTCCGGTTTAGTAAATAACCGGTTGACAATTGTGGTCATCGTAGTAATTAAAACTTGGTTAGACCAGTTTTAATGAACCAGACCGGTTATGTCAAATAATTGGACAATTGGGTCATGTCTTGGACATGGACCAATTCTTGGGCCTCGGGCCAAGAAGTTAAAACAATTGGGCCAATTATTTGAGTCTTTCTTCAGATCAATTTAAAATTAATTTTATAAAATTATAAAGTCGATTTTAAATTAAAGTTTCCGAAATTTTGAAATTAGAAAGTTTCTTATTATAGAAATTTCTGGATTTGCGGGTTTTGGATTTTAAAGAAATTTCTAAAGTTAGAAAGTTTCCGTTTTTAGAAAGTTTCCAATTTTAGAAAGTTTCCAAAAATAGTAGGTTTCCAAAAATAGAAAGTTTCCCGAAATAGTAATCTTCTATTTTGGGAATGAAATTTTTAATAAACCTACGAACCTCAAATAATATCAAGCGTTGGATGTCTTGTCCGGGCTATGTCAGCTGTCGAAGCCCATTCAATTGTATTCATGGCCTTACAGTGTGAGGGTGTCTGCTTTTGCGTGGGTAAGACGGTTTGTGATTCATAAATGTCATTGGGAGTCCCAGACATTAATGATTACATGACTGTATAGTCCGGTTTTCTTGACTAGGCCATCGGGAGTCCCGGGCCTTGAGACATCAGAGTGGATTGGGCCTTGGGCCCAGATTCACAACCAAGAGTTATATCACGGATATAATTAGCCGATATAGGGCTTACCGATATAAGCTAAGGTTGGGTGACGGCCAGTGGCCCACTTTAATCTTAGTTATATGTGGATCTTGGAATCATTATATTCTATTGAGGGTAACTGATGTTATTGAATATAATGCATGATTAATCATATTAAATTTTTAATACGAGATTAGTCATTTTGAACATAATAACTAATAACCTTTTTATTTATATATTTCAGATATGACTACTACAAGCACACAAAACACATTCTCGATCCGGTCTGTTCTCGAGAAGGAGAAGCTGACTGGAACGAACTTCCTGACGTGGTCAAGGAACTTGAGGCTAGTCCTCAAGCAGGAGAAGAAGGATTATGTCCTTCGTGATCCTCTCCCCGAGAGGCCTCCTGCCAATGCCGCCAGGACTCTGCATAATGCTTGGGAAAAGCATTCGTCAGATGAAAATGATGCCTATTGCCTGATGTTGGTGACAATGACTCCTGAGCTGCAAAAACAGTCCGAGAGTGTATTGTCACCCATCGAGATCATGGCAAGCCTGAAATCGCTTTTTCAGGAGCAGGCTAGAACTGAGAGGTTTCAAACTGTTAAGAACCTCTTGGACTGCAAGTTGGCTGCGAATGCGGCAGTGAGTCCTCATGTCTTGAAGATGATGGGTTACCTCGATCATCTTCAGAAACTCGACTGCCCAATCAGCCAGGAACTTGCCTGCGACATCATTCTGCAGTCATTACCTGCAAGCTATGATCAGTTCATTCTGAACTTTAACATGCATGGCTTGAGTAAGACATTGCCTGAGCTTCACGGAATGCTCAAGACTGCGGAGCCCAATTTGAGGAAAACCGCCAAGGACCCCAATGTGCTTATGGTGCAGAAGGGCAAGGGGTTTAAGAAATCCTCTGCTAAGGATAAGGGAAAGGCCAAAGCTGTCCAAGTCGCGGACAAGGACACGCCAAAGCCCAAGCCCAAGTCCAAGGCTGGGCCAACTGACATATGCAGGTTCTGTAAAGAACCAGGGCATTGGAGGAGAGAATGTAAGAAATTCCAGGAAGGTCTAAAGGAATTGAAGAAGAAGACTTTTGAGACTTCTTCAACAGGTATTTTTGTTATAGAAGTTAATACGACTACTTCTGATAATACCTCATGGGTGATGGATACTGGTTGTGGGGCTCATATTTGTACTAATATGCAGGCACTCAGCAACAGTAGAAGGCTGAAGCAAGGACAAGTGGAGCTACGAGTTGGGAATGGAGCGAAAGTTCCAGCGCTAGCTGTAGGCACTTACTTGTTGTCTTTACCTTCGGGATTGATTTTAGAACTTAATAATTGTTATTTTGTACCTGCTATAAGCAGAAATATTATTTCAATTTCTTTGTTGGATTTGGAAGGTTATGATTTTTCAGTTAAGAATAAATTATGTTCCTTCAATCGCAACAATTTGTTCTATGGTTCTGCCCCTCTTATGAATGGGCTTTACATACTCGATCAATCCGCGCCAATTTATAACATTAATGCCAAACGGTTCAAACCTAATGAGGAGAACCGAACGTTTCTATGGCATTGTCGTTTAGGGCACATCAGTGAGAAACGCATCAAGAGGCTCCATTCGAATGGACTTCTTGGCTCATTTGACTTTGAGTCATGTGAGAAATGCGAATCCTGCATGATGGGCAAAATGACACGGGCCCCCTTTAATAAACCTAACGAGAGGGCCAGTGACTTATTGGGCCTGATACACACTGATGTGTGTGGCCCAATGTCCACAAATGCAAGAGGAAACTATCAGTACTTCATTACCTTTACTGATGATTTCAGTAGGTATGGATATGTTTATTTAATGAAACATAAGTCTGAATCTTTTGAGAAGTTCAGAGAATTCCAAAATGAAGTACAGAACCAACTTGGCAAAAGCATTAAGGCTCTTCGGTCCGACCGAGGAGGAGAATACTTAAGCCAAGAATTCAGTGATCATCTGAGAGAGTGTGGGATCGTATCCCAACTCACTCCTCCCGGAACACCTCAATGGAATGGTGTGTCTGAGAGGAGAAATCGGACCTTATTGGATATGGTTCGATCTATGATGAGTCACACAGACCTTCCAATATCCCTTTGGGGATATGCTCTGCTAACAGCAGTGTTCACTCTAAATAGAGCGCCATCGAAAGCAGTAGCAAAGACACCATATGAATTATGGACTGGAGAAGCTCCAGTGCTGTCTTATCTCAGAATTTGGGGTTGTGAAGCCTATGTCAAGAGATTGATCTCAGACAAGCTTACACCAAAATCTGACAAATGCTACTTCATTGGTTATCCACGGGAAACCAAGGCTTATTACTTCTATCTACGTTCCGAGAACAAGATCTTTGTTGCCCGGGATTGTAATTTTCTTGAGAGGGAGTTTCTCTCTAAGAAAGACAGTGGGAGTAAGGTACTGCTTGAAGAAATTCAAGATGAACAGGATACTGCTCAACCTCATGAGGAAGAGCAGCAGGAGGACCTACAAGAAATTGTAGAGCCTGAACCTGTAGTACCTGAAGTTCGAAGATCCGGAAGGATCCGTCACGAACCCGAGAGATATCAAGGATTCCTCGTGACTGACTGTCATGATCTTTTGATCATTGATGGTAATGAACCATCGAACTTCAATCAAGCCATGATGGGCCCAGATTCCTCTAAGTGGCGCAAGGCCACTGATTCCGAAATGGACTCCATGTCGGTCAACCAAGTGTTTTCGTTGGTTGACTTACCCGCTGGTGTAAAAGCCATCGAGTGCAAATGGATCTTCAAGAAGAAGATTGACGTGGATGGAAATGTCCAGATTTATAAAGCCAGGTTGGTGGCAAAAGGTTTCAGACAAGTTCACGGTGTGGATTACGATGAAACCTATTCACCAGTGGCTATGATGAAATCTATTCGGATCCTACTAGCAACTGCAGCTTTTCATGATTATGAAATTTGGCAGATGGACGTGAAAACCGCCTTCCTGAATGGTATTCTGGAAGAGGATGTGTATATGACACAACCTGACGGTTACATAGATCCAAAGAATGCTGGGAAAGTATGCAAGCTTCATAAATCCATTTATGGGTTGAAGCAAGCATCGAGGAGCT
Organism: Orychophragmus violaceus; assembly: GCA_030180135.1. Classification (NCBI taxonomy): domain Eukaryota; kingdom Viridiplantae; phylum Streptophyta; class Magnoliopsida; order Brassicales; family Brassicaceae; genus Orychophragmus; species Orychophragmus violaceus. The sequence continues at coordinate 89,596,376 of CM058238.1, forward strand.
GGAATCTTCGTTTTGATGAAGCGATCAAGCAATTTGACTTTATCAGAAACGAAGAAGAACAATGCGTGTATAAGAAATCTAGTGGGAGCAAGATTGTATTTCTTATTCTGTATGTCGATGACATACTGCTTCTCGGAAACGACGTTCCAATGCTGAAGTCCGTAAAGGACTGGCTTGGAAGTTGTTTTTCCATGAAAGACATGGGTGAAGCCGCATACGTTCTTGGAATCAGGATCTACCGGGATAGATCTAGAAGGCTGATAGGCTTGTGTCAAGATTCATACATTGACAAAGTCCTACAAAGATTCAGCATGAAAGATTCCAAGAAGGGCTTCACGCCAATGGTACATGGCACAACGCTAAGCAAGAAGCAGAGCCCTACGACGGCTGCTGAGCTTGAGCGCATGAAGAATATTCCTTATGCATCTGCAATAGGATCTGTCATGTATGCCATGATCTGTACTCGTCCTGATGTTGCTTATGCATTGAGCATGACGAGTAGATACCAGTCAAATCCAGGTGAAAACCATTGGATTGCCGTAAAGAATATCTTGAAGTATCTAAGACATACTAAGGATAAGTTCTTAGTGTACGGTGGAAGTGATGTGCTTAAAGTCAGTGGATTCACGGACGCAAGTTTCCAGACAGACCAAGATGATTTCCGGTCACAGTCCGGTTATATCTTTTGTCTGAATGGCGGTGCAATCAGTTGGAGAAGCTCCAAGCAAGACACCGTTGCTGATTCCACTACAGAAGCTGAATATATCGCCGCCTCAGAAGCTGCGAAGGAAGCTGTTTGGATACGGAAGTTCATTATTGAACTAGGTGTGATACCAGATGCGGCTGAGCCTCTGGCACTGTTTTGTGACAACAATGGTGCTATAGCTCAGGCAAAGGAACCAAGATCACACCAGAAATCCAAGCATGTTCTAAGAAGATTTCACTTGATACGTGACATCATTAATAGAAAGGAATTCAAGATCAGCCGAGTTCAGACAGATGATAACGTCGCTGATCCGTTGACGAAGCCACTCCCAAGGCCTAAGCTCGAGTTTCTGACTGAAGCTGTAGGCATTAGAGACATTGAAATGTAATCTAAATTTGAGTGGGAGTTTTTGTGAGCTTTATTTTAGTTATTTGATATGTTCTTGTAAAACATTATTTTATGTTTTAATGAAATTATTATTTCAAGATTATTTTAACTGTGATGAAATAATCGTTCCAAAGTGATATAAACCATTTTATAGGTCATCGAAGTAAATGACTTGATCTTGAGTTATCAAAGTCATTTAGCTTGATCATGAGACCCTATATTTGATAGATGTTTTATATCATACTGTCCCTAGTCGAAGGTTGTTGAAATTGGAACACCAACAACCGTGTGAGATTGGATTGGTACGTGACTTATGACAAAGTCTTAATGTGTCATAGATGCGCGGCATCAAAGTCAGTACATGTAGGGATTCGTTTGGTTGATCCTGATGTAATTCACAGATTCATCTTCAACCTAAACATACAGATCTAGGTTCTCTTGAATAGAAACATTAGATGATCTCACCTTTTACCTGTTTGTTGCAGCGGAAGGAATAGAACAGGTCAGAGATCAGATAGATGCACCGAGGGATGAATCCTCCAAAGGTTCACACACGCTTTCACAGGAAACAGCTGCTAGACCACCAGGGGAACACGGCGCAGAGAGAGAGAGTTTACAGCTCAAGTCTTAGGGTTAATCAGTCTGAAACTCGAGTTTTATGACACAAAACTCGTCCTGTTCCGTTTGGGCCATTTAGCCCAAATACCAATTAACTCGTCGGTGTTTGCGTACTGCATCGATCGTTGCACCTTATGCATCGATCGATGCACAGTGGCTAAACCTTTTATTCTCTCTAAGTACAGTAAATGCCTAGCACTTTTACTGTACTTCTGCTAAACCGATCCTACACATTTTCCTGTTAGCTTAGGCGTGTGACCCATATGGGATCATATAATAAAGGCAATAAGTCCAAGACTTATAGATCATGAGCGGACTCTAGCAAGCCATCATGACCCCCAGTATTATATGACTTATGTCTGATCTCGACATACTCTTACTTTCTAGAGACAGTACCGAGATTACTGGACACAATTCCAACAATCTCCCACTTGTACTGGAATCTCAGTATTCATAATCCTTTTGTCTCAATATCTCGATTAGTCATAAGGCAAGATTGGTGTCATCCTTATAAAGCCTAATCTTGTTCATCGGACTCCGATTTGATACTGACAATCCAAACGACTCGGGAAAGTCCGTTTGAGCATGGCCATGCTTTTTCCAGTATTCAAATCTCCGATTGGCCTAGAGATATTCACTCCATTTATATTGGAGGGACAAATCCCGTCTTGTTCCATCACTATAAACTACTCATTTCATAATGCACCCAAACAAGGTCCTTATAGCTATCACAGAATGATAGCGTTAGACAATGATCAAAGTACATCAGTCCATGTGCAGTCACATGCATGTGAACTCAGGTCTAAGGACTATACTCTATAGTCGTAGTAAGAATCTCTTATGACACAGATATAAATATCCTGAAGAGTTCTTATAAGCGGGTCTTGTCCGGTCGTATGTTCCCAACATACACCTATGTACTGACTTTGATGCCGCGCATCTATGACACACTGAGACTTTGTCATAAGTCACGTACCAATCCAGTCTCACACGGTTGTTGGTGTTCCAGTTTCAACAACCTTCGACTAGGGACAGGATGATATAAAACATTTATCAAATATAGGGCCTCATGATCAAGCTAAATGACTTTGATGACTCAAGATCAAGTCACTTACTTCGATGACCTATAAAATGCTTCATATCATTTTGGAACGATTATTTCATCACAGTTAAAATAATCTTGAAATAATAATTTCATTAAAACATAAAATAATGTTTTACAAGAACATATCAAATAACTAAAATAAAGCTCACAAAACTCCCACTCAAATTTAGATTACATTTCAATGTTTCTAATGCCTACAGCTTCAGTCAGGAACTCGAGCTTAGGCCTTGGGAGTGGCTTTGTCAACGGATCAACGACATTATCATCTGTCGGAACTCGGCTGATCTTGACTTCCTTTCTATTAATGATGTCACGTATCAAGTGATATCTTCTTTGAACATGCTTGGATTTCTGGTGTGATCTTGGTTCCTTTGCCTGAGCTATAGCACCATTGTTGTCACAAAACAGTGCCAGAGGCTCAGCCGCATCTGGTATCACACCTAGTTCCATAATGAACTTTCGTATCCAAACAGCTTCCTTCGCCGCTTCTGAGGCGGCGATATATTCAGCTTCTGTAGTGGAATCAGCAACGGTGTCCTGCTTGGAGCTTCTCCAACTTACTGCACCGCCATTCAGACAAAAGACATAACCGGACTGTGACCGGAAATCATCTGTGTCTGTCTGGAAACTTGCGTCCGTGAATCCACTGACTTTAAGCACATCACTTCCACCGTACACCAAGAATTTATCCTTAGTATGTCTTAGATACTTCAAGATATTCTTTACGGCAATCCAATGGTTTTCACCTGGATTTGACTGGTATCTACTCGTCATGCTCAATGCATAAGCAACATCAGGACGAGTACAGATCATGGCATACATGACAGATCCTATTGCAGATGCATAAGGAATATTCTTCATGCGTTCAAGCTCAGCAGCCGACGTGGGGCTCTGCTTCTTGCTTAGCGTTGTGCCATGTACCATTGGCGTGAAGCCCTTCTTGGAATCTTTCATGCTGAATCTTTGTAGGACTTTGTCAATGTATGAGTCTTGACACAAGCCTATCAGCCTCTTAGGTCTATCCCGATAGATCCTAATTCCAAGAACGTATGCGGCTTCACCCATGTCTTTCATGGAAAAACAACTTCCAAGCCAGTCTTTTACAGACTTCAGCATTGGAACGTCGTTTCCGAGAAGCAGTATGTCATCGACATACAGAATAAGAAATACAATCTTGCTCCCACTAGATTTCTTATACACGCATTGTTCTTCTTCGTTTCTGATGAAGTCAAATTGCTTGATCGCTTCATCAAAACGAAGATTCCAGCTCCTCGATGTTTGCTTCAATCCATAAATGGATTTATGAAGCTTGCATACTTTTCCAGCATTCTTCGGATCTATGTAACCGTCAGGTTGTGTCATATACACATCCTCTTCCAGAATTCCATTCAGGAAGGCGGTTTTCACGTCCATCTGCCAAATTTCATAATCATGAAAAGCTGCAGTTGCTAGTAGAATCCGAATAGATTTCATCATAGCCACTGGTGAATAGGTTTCATCGTAGTCCACACCGTGAACTTGTCTGAAACCTTTTGCCACCAACCTGGCTTTATAAATCTGGACATTTCCATCCACGTCAATCTTCTTCTTGAAGATCCATTTGCACTCGATGGCTTTTACACCAACGGGTAAGTCAACCAACGAAAACACTTGGTTGACCGACATGGAGTCCATTTCGGAATCAGTGGCCTTGCGCCACTTAGAGGAATCTGGGCCCATCATGGCTTGATTGAAGTTCGATGGTTCATCACCATCAATGATCAAAAGATCATGACAGTTAGTCACGAGGAATCCTTGATATCTCTCGGGTTCGTGACGGATCCTCCCGGATCTTCGAACTTCAGGTACTACAGGTTCAGGCTCTACAATTTCTTGTAGGTCCTCCTGCTGCTCTTCCTCATTAGGTTGAGCAGTATCCTGTTCATCTTGAATTTCTTCAAGCAGTACCTTACTCCCACTGTCTTTCTTAGAGAGAAACTCCCTCTCAAGAAAGTTACAATCCCGGGCAACAAAGATCTTGTTCTCGGAACGTAGATAGAAGTAATAAGCCTTGGTTTCCCGTGGATAACCAATGAAGTAGCACTTGTCAGATTTTGGTGTAAGCTTGTCTGAGATCAATCTCTTGACGTAGGCTTCACAACCCCAAATTCTGAGATAAGACAGCACTGGAGTTTCTCCAGTCCATAATTCATATGGTGTCTTTGCTACTGCTTTTGATGGCGCTCTATTTAGAGTGAACACTGCTGTTAGCAGAGCATATCCCCAAAGGGATATTGGAAGGTCTGTGTGACTCATCATAGATCGAACCATATCCAATAAGGTCCGATTTCTCCTCTCAGACACACCATTCCATTGAGGTGTTCCAGGAGGAGTGAGTTGGGACACGATCCCACACTCTCTTAGATGATCACTGAATTCTTGGCTTAAGTATTCTCCTCCTCGGTCGGACCGAAGAGCCTTAATGCTTTTGCCAAGTTGGTTCTGTACTTCATTTTGGAATTCTCTGAACTTCTCAAAAGATTCAGACTTATGTTTCATCAAATAAACATATCCATACCTACTGAAATCATCAGTGAAGGTAATGAAGTACTGATAGTTTCCTCTTGCATTTGTGGACATTGGGCCACACACATCAGTGTGTATCAGGCCCAATAAGTCACTGGCCCTCTCGTTAGGTTTATTAAAGGGGGCCCGTGTCATTTTGCCCATCATGCAGGATTCGCATTTCTCACATGACTCAAAGTCAAATGAGCCAAGAAGTCCATTCGAATGGAGCCTCTTGATGCGTTTCTCGCTGATGTGCCCTAAACGACAATGCCATAGAAACGTTCGGTTTTCCTCATTAGGTTTAAACCGTTTTGTATTAATGTTATAAATTGGCGCGGATTGATCGAGTATGTAAAGCCCATTCGTAAGAGGGGCAGAACCATAGAACAAATTGTTGCGATTGAAGGAACATAATTTATTCTTAACTGAAAAATCATAACCTTCCAAATCCAACAAAGAAATTGAAATAATATTTCTGCTTATAGCAGGTACAAAATAACAATTATTAAGTTCTAAAATCAATCCCGAAGGTAAAGACAACAAGTATGTGCCTACAGCTAGTGCTGAAACTTTCGCTCCATTCCCAACTCGTAGCTCCACTTGTCCTTGCTTCAGCCTTCTACTGTTGCTGAGTGCCTGCATATTAGTACAAATATGAGCCCCACAACCAGTATCCATGACCCATGAGGTATTATCAGAAGTAGTTGTATTAACTTCTATAACAAAAATACCTGATGAAGAAGTCTCGAAAGTCTTCTTCTTCAATTCCTTTAGACCTTCCTGGAATTTCTTACAATCTCTTCTCCAATGCCCCAGTTCTTTGCAGAACCTGCACATGTCAGTAGGCCCAGCCTTGGACTTGGGCTTGGGCTTTGGCGTGTCCTTGTCCGCGACATGGACAGCCTTGGCCGCTCCCTTATCCTTAGCAGAGGATTTCTTAAACCCCTTGCCCTTTTGCACCATAAGCACATTGGGGTCCTTGGCGGTTTTCCTCAAGTTGGGCTCTGCAGTCTTGAGCATTCCGTGAAGCTCAGGTAGTGTCTTACTCAAGCCATGCATGTTAAAGTTCAGAATGAACTGATCATAGCTTGCAGGTAAAGACTGCAGAATGATGTCGCAGGCAAGTTCCTGGCTGATTGGGCAGTCGAGTTTCTGAAGATGATCGAGATAACCCATCATCTTCAAGACATGAGGAGTCACTGCCGCATTCGCAGCCAACTTACAGTCCAAGAGGTTCTTAACTGTCTGGAACCTCTCAGTCCTAGCCTGCTCCTGAAAAAGCGATTTCAGGCTTGCCATTATCTCGATGGGAGACAATACACTTTCGAACTGTTTTTGCAGCTCAGGAGTCATTGTCACCAACATCAGGCAATAAACATCATTTTCATCTGACGAATGCTTTTCCCAAGCATTGTGCAGAGTCCTGGCAGCATTGGCAAGAGGCCTCTCGGGGAGGGGATCTCGAAGGACATAATCCTTCTTCTCCTGCTTGAGGACCAGCCTCAAGTTCCTTGACCATGTCAGGAAGTTCGTTCCAGTCAGCTTCTCCTTCTCGAGAACAGACCGGATCGAGAATGTGTTTTGTGTGCTTGTTGTAGTCATATCTGAAATATATAAATAAAAAGGTTATTAGTTATTTATGTTCAAAATGACTAATCTCGTATTAAAATTTAATATGATTAATCACGCATTATATTCAATAACATAAGTTACCCTCAATAGAATATAATGATTCCAAGATCCACATATAACTAAGATTAAAGTGGGCCACTGGCCGTCACCAAACCTTAGCTTATATCGGTAAGCCCTATATCGGCTAATTATATCCGTGATATAATTCTTGGTTGTGAATCTGGGCCCGAGGCCCAATCCACTCTGATGTCTCAAGGCCCGGGACTCCCGATGGCCTAGTCAAGAAAACCAGACTATACAGTCATGTAATCATTAATGTCTGGGACTCCCAATGGCATTTATGAATCACAAACCGTCTTACCCACGCAAAAACAGACATCCTCACACTGTAAGGCCATGAATGCAATTGAATGGGCTTTGACAGCTGACATAGTCTGGACAAGACATCAAACGCTTGATATTATTTGAGGTTCGTAGGTTTATTAAAATTCATTCCCAAAATAGAAGATTACTATTTCGGGAAACTTTCTATTTTGGAAACCTACTATTTTTGGAAACTTTCTAAAATTGGAAACTTTCTAAAAACGGAAACTTTCTAACTTTAGAAATTTCTTAAAATCCAAAACCCGCAAATTCAGAAACTTCTATTTTAAGAAACTTTCTAATTTCAAAATTTCGGAAACTTTAATTTAAAAACGACTTTATAATTTTATAAAATAGATTTTAAATTAATCTGAAGAAAGACTCAAATAACTGGCCCAATTGTTTTAACTTCTTGGCCCGAGGCCCAAGAATTTGTCCATGTCCAAGACATGACCCAATTGTCCAATTAATTGACATAACCGGTCTGGTTCATTAAAACTGGTCTAACCAAGTTTCAATTACTACGATGACCACAATTGTCAACCGGTTATTTACTAAACCGGATTTTCTCAATTTATTTGGTCCAACCAAATCAAATTAGAAATTCCTGGTTTAGGCACTAAATCCAATATTTCTTTCGACATTGGATTTCTTATCCCGGTTTAACCAGACTTAATAAAATTATTAAATCTGTTTATTAAACCAGGACGAATTGATTTTAATTAAAATTTTAAACCGAACCGAACCGAAATTGGTCACGGACCATTCATGGCCGTGACCTAGCCGCAAGCCAGCACGCGAACGATCGTTGCTGCTTCACGAGACGGGACGGAACGATCGTTGCGATCCATCCTTGCACGATCAAGATGCGATCATCGGATCAGCCGTGATCATCCGATCGATCCATGATCGATCGATGCATCAACAGCCATCGGTCGACGCAATCCAAGTCATATAGCTTGGTTTGCGATTTTCAAACGTTTGTTCAGGATTCAATTCAGTTTCTTAAGTGTTTTTCTTATCAGTAATGGATTCAAAACACTTCTAAACAGAATAAACAACCTAAACATGAATCTAAAACAAGAAATCCTAAGAACCAATGGCTCTGATACCACTGTAGGGATTCGTTTGGTTGATCCTGATGTAATTCACAGATTCATCTTCAACCTAAACATACAGATCTAGGTTCTCTTGAATAGAAACATTAGATGATCTCACCTTTTACCTGTTTGTTGCAGCGGAAGGAATAGAACAGGTCAGAGATCAGATAGATGCACCGAGGGATGAATCCTCCAAAGGTTCACACACGCTTTCACAGGAAACAGCTGCTAGACCACCAGGGGAACACGGCGCAGAGAGAGAGAGTTTACAGCTCAAGTCTTAGGGTTAATCAGTCTGAAACTCGAGTTTTATGACACAAAACTCGTCCTGTTCCATTTGGGCCATTTAGCCCAAATACCAATTAACTCGTCGGTGTTTGCGTACTGCATCGATCGTTGCACCTTATGCATCGATCGATGCACAGTGGCTAAACCTTTTATTCTCTCTAAGTACAGTAAATGCCTAGCACTTTTACTGTACTTCTGCTAAACCGATCCTACACATTTTCCTGTTAGCTTAGGCGTGTGACCCATATGGGATCATATAATAAAGGCAATAAGTCCAAGACTTATAGATCATGAGCGGACTCTAGCAAGCCATCATGACCCCCAGTATTATATGACTTATGTCTGATCTCGACATACTCTTACTTTCTAGAGACAGTACCGAGATTACTGGACACAATTCCAACAGTACATAGGTGTATGTTGGGAACATACGACCGGACAAGACCCGCTTATAAGAACTCTTCAGGATATTTATATCTGTGTCATAAGAGATTCTTACTACGACTATAGAGTATAGTCCTTAGACCTGAGTTCACATGCATGTGACTGCACATGGACCGGTGTACTTTGATCATTGTCTAACGCTTTCGTTCTGCGATAGCTATAAGGACCTTGTTTGGGTACATCATGAAATGAGTAGTTTACAGTGATGGAACAAGATGGGATTTGTCCCTCCAATATAAATGGAGTGAATATCTCTAGGCCAATCGGAGATTTGAATACTGGAAAAATGCATGGCCATGCTCAAACGGACTTTCCCGAGTCGTTTGGATTGTCAGTATCAAATCAGAGTCCGATGAACAAGATTAGGCTTTATAAGGATGACACTAATCTTGCCTTATGACTAATCGAGATATTGAGACAAAAGGATTATGAATACAGAGATTCCAGTACAAGTGGGAGATTGTTGGAATTGTGTCCAGTAATCTCGGTACTGTCTCTAGAAAGTAAGAGTATGTCAAAGATCAGACATAAGTCATATAATGCTGGGGATCATGATGGCTTGCTAGAGTCCGCTCATGATCTATAAGTCTTGGACTTATTGCCTTTATTATATGATCCCATATGGGTCACACGCCTAAGCTAACAGGAAAATGTGTTGGAACGGCTTAGCAGAAGTACGGTAAAAGTGCCAGGCATTTGTCGTACTAAGAGAGAGACTAATGGGTCTGATTAAATCCATGGGATTTAATCAGATTGGTATTTTGGGCCCAAAAGCCCAAAAGGGAAAGAGAAGGCTTTTATAAACTAAAAGCCAAGTCTTTTCTGCCTAACCCTAGCCTCCCCAGCCGCGAGCCTCTCTCTCTCTGCGCGCCTCTCTCCTCGTGGTCTAGCATCCATTCCTGTGATCGCGTGTGTGAACCTTTGGAGGATTCATCCCTCGGTGTATCTCTCTGATCTCTGACCTGTTCTATTCCTTCCGCTGCAACAAACAGGTAAAAGGTGAGATCATCTAATGTTTCTAATCAAGAGAACCTAGATCTGTATGTTTAGGTTGATATGAATCTGTGAATTGAATCAGGATCAACTAAACGGTTCCTACAGTTCCCCCTGTACTCCACCAGAAATTGGAGACAATACTCATCAAATTTTTAGTGATTGTTTTTGGTAACCGATAACAAGACATTACGTGATTTGGTAAGGCCGTCGCCACCGCCTTTATTATAACCTTTTTACCACCTCGTGATAGAAGCTTTGTTGTCCATCCATTAACCCTTCCATGAAGTCTATCTTGTAAAAAAACTAAAAACTTGCGTTTTGGATCCACTAAGACTCTCTGGAATACCCATGTATGACCCCATTCCACCCATCATTGAGATCCCCAATATCGCCTTCATCTCATCTCAAACTACAGTCTCGACCTTATTCCCAAACATTCCTCCTTCTTAGCTTGGCAGAAAAATAAACTATCATCCGCAAAAAGTAAGTGTGATATTGGAGGACATGCTCTTGATACCTTTAATCCCGTTAACTATTTTTATCATTCCGCTTTCTTTATATTCGTAATTAGAGCTTCCGTGCATAAAATAAATAAATATGGTGACAAAGGGTCTCCTTGTCGCAACCCTCTCTGTGGGGGCAATGAAACCTCGTGGCTGACCATTAATAAGCACCCTATACTGGACCGTAGTTATACATCGCATTATCCGATCAACCCATTGAGCCGCAAAGCCCATTTTGCCCATAAGGTTCTCTATAAAATCCTATTCAACTCTGTCATAAGCTTTGCTCGTGTCAGTTTTAATTGCCATGAATTTACTCTTGCAGATGAATTCGTTCGTAATCCATGAAACATCTCTTGAGCAATTAAGATATTATCCGAGATCAATCTATCCGCAACAAAAGCCGATTGCGTTTCCGAAACCAGTCTCGGTAGAAGCCCTTTCAACCGTTGACACAAAACCTTAGATATGATCATATAACCCACATTACAAAGACTGATAGGACGCAATTCTGTCATCCTACTCGGTCATTCCGTCTTTGGTATAAGACAAATATTTGTCATATCGATTCTTGTATCCAATTCCCCATATTGTAAGAAATTGTTAACCAGCCGAACAACATCATTATTCACGATTGGCCATGACTGTTGGAAAAATAAAGCTGTCATCATGTCTGGTCCTGGAGCCTTTTCTGGATGCATCATAAACAATTCTTTTCTAGCCTCCTCTTCAGTGGCTAATACCATGAGTCTCTCATTCATTTGAGTTGTTATTGATACCGGTACCTCCTGTAAAAACTCCTCAAAACCATCCGGATTATTAGAAGTAAATAGCTCTTTAAAGTATTCTACTGCTACTCGTTCAACCTCATGATCTTTTGTAACCTAATCTCCTGGTGCATTGTGAAGCCCAACAATGCGATTCTTTGCCCGTCTTTGTTTGGTCAAAGCAAAGAAGAATTTTGTATATCTATCACCCGATGTATACCACATATTCCTACTCTTTTGTTGCCAGAATTGTTCTTCATCTCTATAAGTCTCTTTTAATTTTTCTGAAATCTCCATCACCTCCGCTTGTGTTCTATTATCATCTTTTTGGACCTTTTCCAGGGCATTCTGCAACTCAATTATTTGATCCTTATTGTACGGAGGATTGTTTTTCCTCCATTTTGACAACTCACGTCAGCATCTACCAATCTTGGCATAAAAACTTGTTCCCTCATTGTCTTCCGATCCTCCCCAACCCAATTTAATCGTATCCATTAAAACATCTTTTCCCACCCAACATTTATTAAATCTAAATTGACTACACATTTTCTGTATTTTATCCTCAATAGATGCCACAATCAGATAGTGGTCTGAGCCAATCATCCCCAAATATTCTACAAACGAGAAGGGGAAAGTGTATGCCAATCTTTATTTGCTAATGCCCTGTCTAGTTTGCACCTGATAAGTTGTTTTCCCCTCCGCCCTATCCAGGAGAGGGAGTCTCCCAATGACAGAAATTCAATTAAACCACAATCTTGAATCATATTATTAAATGAGACGAATGTAGATGCATGCCTTAGAGATCCCCCTTGCTTTTCATGATTTCCAGTAATCTCATTCAGATCCCCTATAATAAACCACGGATTTGCCCTGACCAGAACCATGCGAGTCAGTCTCTCTCATACTTGGTCTCGTAGTTTCTGCACTGGGTCACCATAAACAAAGGATATTGAAACACTTTTGCCTAGTAAATCTGCTTCAGTATCAATGATCTTATTGCTGGCATATATGATGTTCACATTTGATATGGCATTGTAATATAGAACCAATTGAACTTTGGAACCGTTAATACGAGGTTAGATTAATGAGAAACAGAGAATTAGTCTTAAAATTTAGCAAAATGATTTAAGATTTGTTACACTTTTATTGCTAGTTAATAAAATCTACAGAATGGAGTCATCGAGCAAGGCATTGAGTACTAAAATGGGGGTGGGGGATCAAATCTGATATACATTTACATTTACTTGCTATCTATTTAATTAATTGAGAAGTGAGAATGATCATAATCGCTCTCACGAGGTTAATTACCCGCCTACCTTTAATGAGTTTTTCCCCTTAATTACCTTAATTACCCTAATGAATAATTACCCTTTCATCGATTAACCTTCTAACGATTTACCTTACTTATTGTTACCCTAATTATTAGTTGCATGTTTTTTACATAACTGGGTCGCCTTGATCGTATTTGAGCCTTTTGTTAGATTCACTGGACCGTGGAAGTCCAAGATAAAAAGTCGGCCCTTTAGGTTTAGCTCTACCCTTTATCTCTTATAAATATCACGAGTGTTTGACGTAATTTTATACCGCCTTTAGAATTACTTTGAAATCGGTTTCCTAGGTTTTTTATTTTGCTTAGAAGCTAATATACTATGGAGCCGTCTCTTCTTAGTGATGAAGATGAGCATCCTCTGTTCATATGTGATATTTTTTCTGATCGTTGTACGTCTTATCATGTTAGTATTTGTCTGATGTTCTAATTCGATTCACTAATGATACATGTTTTGAAGGAAACCCTGTTGGTGAAGACGTCCGAGGGTACAATCCGTTTTTTCTAATCTCACCGTGCTTAGGAAAAAAGGTAGTCATATTTTTGTTTTGTTTTAATCTCTCCACATGATCTATCTGACATGCTATCGTCGTTCTGTTGTCGTCTCTATACTGGAATTAACGTTCCATGTTTGCGATTGTGTTTTAGATATCCAGTCGTTCGAGGTTCGCTTTTCTTATCTCTGTTTTTACGCCATTACCATTGATTATATTCTTATGGCTATTCTGTCTATTCCAACCATCGGCCGAGCTGAGTGACATGATGTCATGGCTCACTCAATGGTCATTCTGCTTATCCCTACTGCTCATCGAATACGCGATACATATAAAAGGTGTGCATCACACTTTAGTGTCTTTCGATGTTTTACAAGTAACTAAAAAGTCAATCAAGCATACGTTTCATCGAAACCTAAATCTCATGAATCTAAAATATTCCATAATGTAAATAACTTTCAATTTTTGTTTATGTAATAGTAGAAGGGGGAAAGTGTAAAAAATAAATAAGGTAATATATGAAAGCATCGTTATCTCATATTAAAAATGATTAGATAAGGATACAATTTCTACGTAGGTTAGGTTTTAGACGTCAGTACATTCTATATGTTTTCTGGGTTTATATGTTTTCTTGCATCGTTACACCTTTAGGGTTTCATAAAATCGACCTCGAGATATTCATAATTTTTGTTTTGTGTTTTCTCTTCGTATGAGTATGTCGTTCCTTCGGCTTGATGCATCCGGTCCTCCTCCACTCCTAGGGTATTCTCCCAAGGATATGAATGGTTGTTATGTCGTTCCCGGTAAGGTGGCGCACCCGATTTCACAAGTTGATGAACCTATATCTAGGTATGCATGCGGGTACATTATTAGTTGTGTATTTTGTTCGTTCATGGCTCGGTTTTGTTCTTATTCTATGATATTTTTTGCAAGGGTCCTAAATTTTTGATGTACGTTGTTAGATTTGATTGGGAGTGTCGTTAATGTGGGCAATATCCGATCGCACAACAATACGATTGGAGTGAGAGATCGCCCCGTAGTAGAATTCGAGTTGGAAAACCTGAGGTTAGTTCTTGCATTGTTTACGTTTCATCTCTTTGATTATGTTCTCATGCTCCGGACTGTTGTTTTGTCTCAGATATATTCGTGTGTGTTCCAAATTGACTGGACAATACGCCCACGATTTCCTTCATATGATCGGTGCTGATGATAGTGGCATATAAACATCTGTATTCTATGTTTCGCGAAGCTCACGGTCAAGATGGGTATTATAGAGCATATATTACGTATTTCTCTTATGTCCCGTGTTCGTCTTTACGGATTTTATTATATGTGTTATCTGAAAGGTATCTCACATGCTACCACTGCTTTTGCCTGTTATGAGGTCTTGTTGCATCACCCGATGGAAGAGGTTCGCGAGATGCATAGGATTTTTGCAAAAAGAGATGACGGTGACATTTGATACTCAATAAAAGCTTGAGTTTTTTTGAACGTTGGACTTACGAACATTTTGCGTTTTGTTTTCTTATCTCATGTCGTTCGATTTGCCTGTTTTGATGCTTTATATATATACTACATATACTAATTAGCAAACTAGATTAACGAATCAGCATCCCAAATCCTACGTGTTTATTTGACTACGTGATAACATACAACATGAAAATATCATTGTTCTAACAAAATACCGCTATTGTGCAGGCACCCCCACCTAGTGATAACTATTAACTATGGTTTTTTTTAATAAAAAATCATTTTCTGGTTAGTTTAAAGAAGATAAGTAAGAAGCATTTGACTCATGATGAGACAGCTATATATTTTTATTTCTTATGGAAAATGATAAATTACTTGCTCTTATGGTACAATAACGGTTTGCCTTACATTTGTAATTTTTATATTTGTTTTTCTATTTGTTATTTATGTGTAGTTTTTCTTACATTTATAAGTTAATTTTTGATTTTATATTATTTAGTTTATATTTTTTGTATGTTTTTAGTAATACAATATTGTTTCGTTCTTTTCGTATCCATATTTTCATGAGAACTTCTGAATTCCTTTAACTATTTTTATTTTTATGTTTTAATAAAAATTATGTATTTTAGTTTTTGTGGTTTATTCGTATTTGAGATATTGATTTTTTTTGTTATATAGGATTGGATTTTCTTGATTTTTTAAATTTAGAATATCTTACTTTATTGGTCTATATTTGGTAGGTTTATTATCATTTTTTGTGGTGTGGAATGTTATTTAACTTCATTTTTTCTTTTTCGAGTTATTTTTTCTAGTTTTTATATTTTCAAATGTATAACTGTTTTTCTAAGATGCTGCTCTCTTTGACATTCATTTGACCTAAATATTTCCATTTCAAAATTTCCAATTTCTTTATCTTTTATTTTGAACTATTTTTTTGTATTATCTAAAAGATCATAAGTTTGCTTTGTATAATGACTTCATAGTTTGTATTATAAGATTTAATAATAAGGCTTATCTTAGCCTATTTGCATAAGATTAAGTTTATGGTTTTGATATTTATATTTTTTTAGAAATAGTGATACTAAATGTGAATAAAAATTAATTATGGTAATAAATATTAGGATCCACTTTAAATTGTTAATATCGACATTTTAGATAAGAGTAAAACTCCTCCTATTATATATAAGGCTAGGGATCATATCCTCCATGCAGACGCAAAGTACTATTTTTGTATTAGTTTTATATTTTGTGTGTTTAAAATATTATTCAAGTTCATATTTTTTTGTAGTTTTTTTAATATAATATTATTTCTTTCATTTTTTCTCTTTTTATTTCATCGATTAAATCTTAAATATTGTTTGTGTTTTTAGTTTATAATTATATAGAAAATTATAAGTTTTTGTGGGTTGTTTATATTTGAGAAGTCTCTTTAATATAATGTAATTATATATTGTTTTATTGTTATATGGATTGATTCTATTTTTTTTTAAACTTTTATTTAGGTTGTACTTTCGATTGGTAATACTTCAGTAATCTTGGGATGGCAGAATTGCATTTAAAAACGCGATTCTGCAAGTATTGTATTTAAAACGAATGTCATTCCGCGATTTACCAATCAAACTAATCTAAAAAAAACAATTCCATAATAATCTATATAAATTTCACTTTTCTGCGGAATGAATTATCCTTTGTATTTTTAAGCAAAAACCTAGACTTGCGTTTTCACGAATTTTTCTTCTATTCCAATGATTAGTATTTTTTGTGGAATCACATTTTAAACGCAATTCTGCTAATCTGCAGCTTATCAATCAGAGCCAATATAGTTTTTGTTGGCATAAATATTAAGTTCATTATCCTCCATTTGAAATATTTTTTGTTTTACATCTAGACTTTATCTCTTTTTTTTTCATGAATCCTTCGTTTCTAGTTTCTATATATTTATTGGTATATTTACTTTTGTATATTTATTTTTTGCTAAGAAGTTGTCTCATTGTAATTTCATTCTGTAATCTAGTTATTTTTGTTTATGTTTTTTAATTTCTTCATCTTCGACTCCGAAGTTCGATCTAATATATAAAATTATATAATTTGTTATGCCTGATGAATTTGACAGCTTTTTTAATCTTTTGGAGTTGATATATATAATTGTATTGTTGTTGTAGAGTTTTTAATAACGAAAATAATATAAGTTTATTTGGCTAATCGTTAGATTTGATAGTTTCAGATTTAATAGTTTAAAATAATAAATGATATTAAATTAAAAATAAATTGATATTAATATTATATATATAAAAATATTTAGTTGTGAATGTGGTGGACATTCTAGATGAAAAAATGAAAGTGTGCTATTATATATAAGTTTAGGTTTAATAAATCAGAGAATTTTTACTTGAAATTTTTGTAATCAAAACTATTTATATATTTTCTAATTATTTGAATTTAATGTATAACCATGAAAAAATATTCTAAAATTATTTTGAAATCATATATACTATTATTTGGAAAGTAATTTTAGGGAATGAATATTTCTAATTCATTTTCATTTTAAAATATCTTAATTACCTTTAATAATTTATTTAAAAATAATATATGTTCACTTCTTAGTGATATGCAAATATATACACTATTACGACTTACAAATTACTTTTTATGTGATGCCAATATATGTGTAGATATATATACAGATGTGTTCATTAATTAAACACAATTAAGCTTACATATTAATTAATTAATTAAACACAATTAATTAATTGATTTCATATATGTAGATATAAAAAAATGAATCTATTAAATATATATATATATATATATATATATATACATTTTAGTTAATAAATAGATTTATGTAGTTAATAATTTAAAGAAAAGTTTAAATTTACTTAGCCTATAAAAAAATATAAATACGTTTTAGTTAGTAAATATTTCTATTTTATTAATAATTTAAATAAAATTTTAAATTTACTTTAGTTTGTTTTACTTGATTTATCAATTAAGAAATAAATTGACTATAAATGTAGATATATACGAACATCTATATATTTTTTTTATTTTAGGAAATATATTTATTTCAAATTTTAAAATATTTTAACAAATACATTATATGGAAATTTTATTTTATCTAATAGTATAGATTATCAAGGAAATATGTTATAGAAGTTTGTTAACCTCATGCAACCGACTCACACTTTATTAACCCTGTGAAATCGGCTCATACAAATATATTATATGAAGATTTTACTTTATCTAATAGTATAGATTATTATGAAAATATTTTATTGAAATTTGTTAACCTCATTTGAGATGTACATCGTATCACATCTATAAGTAACTAAAACCGACTCACACAACTATAATAATTTACACACATATATAAGTATATATCTACATTTGTAAAGAAAATAACTATAGCTATTTATAAGTTATTTATTTAATAACTACAAAACACTCTTCTTTATGTTACGCGGTAACCATTTTTTGTATGTATATCAAATCTATGTTAATGGGAATTCCGAATAAAGAAGTGTCCGAGATTCAGGAAACCAACATTGCTTTAAAATTTTCAATGCTCTCATCCGTCTTCTGCTTAATTCGATACACCCGTTTGAAAGGAACAGGTTGGACATCCTTGAATTTTGGAACCAAATCTCAAGTTTCATTCTTAATAAGAGCATTCATCTCATCCTTCATTGTGGTCTTGCACTCATTAACTCCTTTTGCTCAATCAGAAGAAAAATAGCATGAGTAAGTGGTGACAAACCTGTCAACTCTGAACAGAGCATTCCTAACAATGTTCATTTTAGGTCGTTGATTAACAATAGAACCATGATCTTCCTCATCCTCTTCTTCTTAGTCATTTCTCCCCCTTTCACCTTGTATTTCCTTTTCAAGAATTTCATTCCCATTTGGAGAATATGTTTATCTACCTTGGAGGAAATTGCACCATTTTTCTCAAACAAGACTTTAATGGCTCATAAATGAGGAAACTCCATCAAAGATAACATCACGAGACACAATTTATTTATGTATTTCTGGATCCACACACCTCCAGCTCTTCCTTTGCTCTTCATAACCAACAAAGATGCATTTCTTCGCCTTCGTTTCTAGCTTGTCTTTTGAGAGTCAAACACATGGACGTAGAAAAATGATCCAAATATTAGACGTTTCACCGTTGGCTTCTTCTCCATGAATCATCTCATAAGGAGACTTCATATTGTTTGGAACTAGTGGCATCCGATTAATGACATAAGCTGCACATCTCATGCCTTTCCCCCATAAAGCTTTAGGCATCTTCTTGTCATGTAGCCAACTTCTGCATGTCTCACTTAGATGTATGATATTTCTTTCCGCTAATCCATTTTGTCGAGGTGTATATGGACATGTAAATTCTCTCTTTATACCATGATTTTGGCAAAAAGTGAGAAACTCCTTTCACATAAACTCCCCTCCATTATCCTCCTTAGAGTCTTGATCTTTCGATCTAATTCTCCTTCCACGATGACTATAAATTCCTGAAATCTTGAAAATACTTTAAAATTTTCTTTCACAAAGTATACTCAAATGTACCGTAAGAAATCATCAACGAATAACAACACGTAGTGAAACCTGAAGTAGGAGAATGTTCTCGTCGAACCCATTAAATTACTATGGATCCTCTCCCAAAGAACGATGCATCGTGATGTGGAGTTTTTGAATAGAAGTCGATGTGACTTTTCTTATTGACAACCTTCACAATGTCTTCCTTCATATTGGATCTTCATTCTCAATCCTATAACACGACCCGTAGATTCCATACTTAGAGTAAACCGAGCTCTCTTAAATTTTGATATTGAAAAGAACCAAATTAGAATGACTCTGATATCATGTAACGATAATGCTTAGCATTAGCCCAATATCGTAATACCCGAGATCACAAGAAAAACCAATAGAATAATCCCTCTATATATGAAGAAGAAAATGGAAGACCAATCTTATAAAAATACTTAAAAGATTTTTAGAGAATCTAGAGAACTTATGAGGAACACTCTTTTTCTTTGAACTTATTTTTATTTCATTTTCTCAACTTGTACATGTTACAATGAGGGAGTAAGGTTATAACCTTCCAAAATTTTTTTTTTACAAAGATCTAGATTATTTTACTCTAATCTCCTTACTTCCTAGATTTAGACTTTTGTACACAAATATCTAACTTACTTATTTTTTAGAATTCTCTAGAATATTTAGAGGGGGTGATGATTTCTATTAAATTTGATCGAAAATCAAGTTTAATTTCAATAACCTCCCCCTCCCCTCCCCCTCTCCTTCAAGAGTCAAGTCTGTTCAGATGGTTTGGGCGTCAATGTCATTTGAATTATCAGCCTCATGACTTGTTGCCACTTGAGTAGAAGATAATAGAACATAACTATAGAAAATATGATTTTGATCAATACTTAACGTGTTAACATGTAATTAAAGTTTCGTATATAAAAAAACTAAAACTTCAAGACTAGTTTAGTCAAACCTTCCACTAGTAGCTTATATATCATCTGTTTCAAGTTGAACTAGTTTTTAAATGGCCCAGTTTCTATATCTTTTACATATTTTCACTTGGAAATGTTCAAAGTCTTCTCCTTTTTGTTAATATTATTGTGTAGATCGATGTTTGTTAGTGACACGTTATTTTATATTATAGATTTCACCATAACTTATGCAGATCACATGCTTTCTTAATTCTTATTGAATGACTTTGTGATACAGTCATAATAAGCAGAGAAAGAGAAGAGAGACTCTTTGTGGGTCTGAAGATGAGTTCAAGAATTCGAGTCTTTCTGCTCCTTATCTTGCTTTTCTTCCAAATTTGTTCTTGTTCTGTGTTCACAAATGATGCAGACTGTAAGTATAGTTACATGATGTTCGAAACATTTCAGATATAGGAATTACAAAACATCTGAACTAGTTTCATCAAATTTGGTGCAGTTACTGCTTTAGAGGCCATGAAGAGTAAATTGATGACCAAGAATATTCCTTCGAGTTGGAAAGGCTTTGATCCTAGTGGAACCGGTTGGGTTGGAATTAGATGTAACAATAGCCGCGTTGTTAGCATGTAACACCTTGTTTTTGTTTTATTTTATCTTCGTTTTTTTTTTTATAATAATAATTCTTGGCAGACTTAAACTTTGTGTTGTTGCTTGTTGCAGATCATTAGGCAACCTTAACTTGGAAGGAACACTTGATGATGGTATTTCGGCCTTGTCAGAATTAAAGATCTTGTACGTCTTTCTTCTTCTTCTTCCTTAAATTACCTAGAAATTGACTTTTGTTCTCATCGTATGATCTAATGTTGTTGTAGGGATTTGACATCCAACCCTAAATTAAATGGAACTCTTCCACCAAATATTGGTCGCCTCACCAAGTTGACCAACTTGTAAGATAACAAAATCATGATGACCCATTTCATAACCTTATTGACTATTTTTAACTAACTAACTCTTATTTTCCCCAGGCACCTTATGGGATGTAATTTCAGTGGCCAAATCCCTGAGTCCATAGGAAATCTACAACAACTTAGAAGACTGTAAGATTTGGTTGCTTCTTGTTATTATTATAAAAAGTCTTTTTTTTTTGTCTCTAAACCCCATTGGTATTATTTGTGTTTCCATACAGCTCCCTTAATTCAAACAAATTCAATGGAACAATTCCGGCTTCCATTGGACGGTTATCGAAACTATTATGGTTGGATATAACTGATAACCAAATCGAAGGAAAACTTCCAGTTTCTAATGGGACTTCTTCACCTGGACTTGATATGCTTCTCGAAGCTAAGCATTTGTATGCATATAATCCAAAATCTTAGTTTCCGTATACATAATCCGTTTCTCTTAACATATATACTAATTAATATGAGTCTCCTTCACTTTTTTCGTGTAGTCATTTTGGAAAAAACAAGCTTTCTGGCAATATCCCAGAGAAGTTGTTCAGTTCAAACATGAGTTTGCTACATGTGTAAGTTTAATAGTATTAGAGCATGTGCAGCCAAGGTTTTTAAGCACAGGTTCTTTAAAAAATAAAAATAATAATAATGTGGGTTCCACATACATAGTTAACAACCTGAGCTCCAAAAATTCTTATGCAGTGGCGAAATGCTATTTGTTCCTCTTTTTTTTTTCGATTTTTGCTTTTTTTTTCCAGAAAAAAAAATATTAAATTTTTTTTTTAAGAACCTTTTTTGGGATTCATGGATGTACATGGCCTTAAGACATAAAGTCTCACATGGGTAATTAAAAAAGATCATATGTAATATATAAGGGATATGGACAAATGTCACAAATCTACTGATCACCAATTGGTTTGTATGTAAATGCTAAGATTTTGCAAAAGTCTTGAGTAGCAACTTACAAAGTGATTGCATTGTTTCTTGTTTTATCGATAGGCTATTCGACGGAAACAAGTTCACAGGAAAAATCCCGGACAGTCTCAGCCTCGTTAAATCGTTGCAAGTGTTGTAAGTAGTAAAACTAAATTTTCAAGTTGGTATAGATCTCTTCTTTTTAATCTCTTATGCTCTTTTTTCTTTTACAGACGGCTTAATAGGAATAGACTATCTGGACACATACCTTCAAGTCTTAATAACCTCACAGATCTTGAGGAACTGTAAGTGGGCAACTAGTGTTTCAATTTTCCCGTGTTTAGTACATGTAAATGAAATTGAATCCATTTCAGGTACCTGTCCAACAACAAATTGACTGGAAGTCTTCCAATCTTAAGTAGCTTGATCAATCTCTACACATTGTAAGTTTCTATATTTGGTTTCTCTTCCTTTTTTGTTGCTCAAATTTACTTGGAATATTTGAGAAACTTTCACTCTGAATCAATCTATTACTATAGGATTGGTCGTTCGGGTATCCGTTTGGGTTCGGTTCGGCTTTTTTAGGTTTTCGGATCTATACATATAAGACTCATTCATGTATTTTAGAATTTCGGTTTGAGTCGGTTGAGTTCTATTCAGGTACGGTCCTGTTCCGAATACCCGCAAAATCATAAAATAAAAATAAAAATTGATTAAATTTGATAAAGTCTGTTAAATTTTGACAAATATAACAATAATTTTCGTATATTCTAGATAATTTAGTTATTTAGATCTAAAACTAACCAGTTTATTTGAATTTATAATTATAATTTTGGATAATTATATTATATTAAGTCTAGAATAACTAATATTTTGGATATATAATTGTAATTAAGATATTTTAGGTATGCATTCGGTTCTTGGTTCGGTTCGGGTTCAGTTCCGGTTCTTCAGAAATAGAAGTTTATGATTTATTCAAATATTTTTTTGGTTCGAGTTTGGGTTCGATTCTTCTTTTCCGGTTTGGTATTTTGGTTTTCGGTATTTTGCTCATGGCTAACCATGATGTGTTTTTTTTTGTAACAGAGATGTGAGCAGTAACCGATTGACTTCCTCACTCATTCCATCATGGATCTCTACATTACCCAAACTTTCAACATTGTATGAACATCTCTCTCTTGATCTCCATGTGTATTCTTGCTAATAAAAAAATGGTCTTGTGCTTGGCAGAAGAATGGAAGGGACCCAACTTGAAGGTCCAATACCAATCTCCCTCTTCAGCCCTCCTCTATTGCAGACTGTGTGAGTAATGAGTACACATAAAACTCTGATTGGGAAGTCACTCAAAGCTCTACTGATTGGAATATATATATTTTTCTGGACTATTTGCAGTGTCCTAAAACGCAATTGGATAAACGAAACGTTGGACTTTGGTACCAATAGGAGCAAACTGTTGTCTTTTGTGGATTTACAATACAATGACATAACTGAATATAAACAACCAGCTAATCAAGGCACCCACAAAGTAATGTATGTAAATGGTCATCATAAATCAACAACAATTTATATTATTTTCATACTTATTATGTGTGTTGATATTATCTACAGCTTGGCAAATAATCCAGTGTGCTTAGAGATGGGGAACCAGCCGGATGAATACTGCCAAGTATTCAAACAAAATTCCTCATTGTCTTTCCCTCAAAACGGATGTCGTAGAAAATGTGGTTTCGACATGAAACCGAGGCTAGATTGCCAGTGTGTGTTTCCACTCATAGGAATACTCGACTTCAGGTCGCCTTCTTTCTCAGGGCTTTCTAACAAGGAACCCTTCGAAAATCTCTGGAAGGACCTTGGAAGTTTCTTTGAGAATACTAGTTGTCCGGTGGCTTCCGTGGCCATCGAAAACATTAGAGAAGATGAAAATTATCATCATCTTCTAATAGATGTCTTGATCTTTCCATTGGATAAAAATAAGTTTAATAAGTCGGGAATGGATAATGTTATCACAGAGTTTAGTACGCAGACTTATGTGCCTGTTGAACCATTTGGCCCTTACGTATTCAACGCCTACCCTTACACTCCATTCGTTGGTATGATGAAACTGCCCATACACACACTCAAACCATATCTATATTCTGACTCATATGCTCTGCCTTTGTTGCCACAGTTGGAGAAGGTTCCAGGTCACCACACACGGGCATAGCCATTGGAGCTGTAGTTGGTGCTGCTGTTTTTATGTTGTTGCTAATTATAGCTGGGATTTATGCTCTTAAGCAGAAGAAGAGAGCAGATGATCAAATCAATCCTTTTGGTAAGAACTAGATCACTACAAGAAAACAGGTCTATACAACAACGGCCTATTTTATCGCAAATTTCATCGATGAAGAGGTTCAGGAAATAGAGAAATACTAATGAAAAAATGCTAACAACTTGTCTTTCATTATGTTGTAGCCAAGTGGGATAAGAGTGAGGTCAATATCGATGCTCCGAGGCTGATGGGAGTAAAAGCCTTTACATTTGAAGAGATGAAGAAATGCGCAAACAACTTTTCTGAGGCAAATGATATTGGGGGTGGAGGTTATGGCCAGGTTTATTTCTTTTCTGTGAACTGAAAGAAGTAATTATAGGTGATGTTCGTTTATCCATTTAAATGATTCATCTAGATGGAGATAAGAATTAAAGTTCGTTTAGTAACAAAAACGACATTCATCCAGATGAATGTCATCTCCATCCAGATGGATTATCTGAAAAAGTTTTAAAAATTTAGACAAAATTTATAAACTCATCTAGATGAATCAAATTGGATCATTTGGATAAAGATAGTTTATCCAAAAGTAACAAATGACTATTATGCCCTAATTATAATTGTTATAGCCACGTTTGTGTCTTTTCTATGGCCTTAATTATAGTTGAATTCTAATACCAGTCTAATATAGGTGTACAAAGGGATTCTCCCATGTGGGCAACTCATTGCAATTAAAAGAGCTCAACCAGGATCATTGCAAGGAGGGTTGGAATTTAAAACTGAGATTGAGCTTCTTTCAAGGGTCCATCATAAGAATGTTGTCAGACTCTTGGGCTTCTGCTTTGATAGAGGAGAGCAAATGCTTGTATATGAGTACATTCCAAATGGTTCTCTTAGAGATAGTATATCAGGTAAGTATCCTATCTCTCCCTTACTTTAGATAGTATAGTTCTTTTGTCCTGAATCTAAATAATAATTTTTAAAAAAATGTAGGGAAAAATGGGATTAGACTTGATTGGACAGAAAGGCTTAGAATAGCACTAGGTTCAGGGAAGGGCCTAGCCTATCTTCATGAGCTTGCTGATCCTCCAATTATACATAGAGACATCAAATCAAGTAATATATTACTTGATGAAAGTCTTACTGCAAAGGTTGCTGATTTTGGTCTCTCCCAACTTGTGGAAGATGCTGAGAAAGCTCATTTGACAACACAAGTGAAAGGAACCATGGTGAGATAGACAACAAACCATCCTCATTTCTCTCTTCCCCAAATACATTTTCTAATATGTATCTTTATTATCAGGGCTACCTGGATCCTGAGTACTACATGACCAATCAATTGACGGAGAAAAGCGATGTATATGGTTTTGGGGTGGTGATGCTTGAGCTATTAACCGGTAAAATTCCCATAGAGAATGGGAAATATGTTGTGAGAGAGATGCAGATGAAGATCAATAAATCAAACAACTTCTATGACGACCTACAAGAGTTTTTGGACACTGGGATTAACGTAACAAAAGAGAATCTTAAAGGGTTCGAGAACTATGTAGATCTGGCTCTAAGATGTGTGGATCATGAAGGAGTGAAGAGGCCATCAATGAGTGAGGTTGTCAAAGAGATTGAGGAGATCATGCACCATTCGGGATACAACCCTAACGTAGATCCAGCAGCGACTTCAAAAACGTTCGAGGAAGCAACCAAAGGATCTGAAGATCTTTATGCCAACAACTCATTTGAGTACAGTGCAAGTTTCCCAACTTTGAAGCTCGAACCACAATGATTGGTTATGTGCTTGTTGGTTTTTTCATATGAAGCTTGTTAGTTCGGATGCAGGAATTGCTTCCAACTCTTTTTTGTTGGTCAACGAATTGCTATTGTATCAAAAATAATCGAAGTTAATTATTGACACATATGTGTGTGCAACAAGATCTCCTTACACAATGACTTGTCAATTGTCATATACCAAAACCGTATATATTATGATGGACAACAAGAAATAACCAAAACATTTTAAGCATATGACCTTATAACCAATCAATAATAAAAACTCTTATAGGTTTTTTTTTGGTCAAACAAGATATAAGCTTAGTCTTCATATAAGAAAAAAATGTTCAATAAAGCAATACAATATTGCCAAACTAGCCAAGAAAACAAAAACCCAATATATTATATAAAAAGCATACATAACACTAAAATGACATAAGATAAGTACATAAAGCAATACAACTTGTTGACTCACCAGAATTCACCAAGGAGAAGAACACCAAATAGCTCTTTGAGGAGAAGGCAAGCATCGGGATCAAGGTTCCCGACCCAAAGTCTACCTCCAAGAACGGTACAGATAGTGGAACAACATCTTTCAACGCCGGGAATGCCAGACAACCCGATTGAGAATACCACAAGCCAACAAGAGAGAAGAACAGATATTGGAGAAGGTAGTGGCCCATCTAGAGAACATCAGCAGGTTTTTCGGCTAACCAAGGATTCGGTTCCTTAGACATAGGCTGCTGAAATTGTTGTGGCATTGGCAACAACACAACGATCCAGCGCTTAAGAGAGATCAAAAAGAAATTCAAACCGGATATCTTGTTTTTGAGCGAAACTAAAAACCAAGATGATGTAGTTCTTAAGGAGCTTCAATTTCTGAACTATGAGAATGTAAAACTGGTTTCTCCTCACTCTCCTGGGGGTGGAGGCCTGGCTCTTATGTGGACTGATAATATAAATTTGGATATTATGGACTCATGCCACAATTTCATAGATGCAAGAGTCACTCGCGGAAACAAAAGTGTCCACATCACCTTGTTTTGTTTACGGTGAACCAAACAGAGACAAAAGAAAAGGAATATGGGACAAGATCACAACACTCTCATAGTGTAGAGAAGAACCATGGATGCTTACGGGCGACTTTAACGAGATCTTATGTCAAGAAGAAAAGTCTGGCGGGATAACAAGAGCAGAAGGGTCCTACTCGAACTTTAGAAACTTCGTGGCAGAGAATGACTTGTTTGATTTAAAGCATTCAGGAGATAGTTTGTCATGGAGAGGGCAAAGAAATGAACATTTGGTTTTCTGCAGGCTCGACCGCGCTATGGCCAATGGAGCATGGGCTGAGCTGTTCCCATCTAGCAGATCAGAGTACCTTCGTTTCGAAGGCTCAGATCACCGCCCTTTAATCACGCACTGTGCAACAAGAAAGAACAATAAAAAGACTATTTCGATACGACATGAGCCTTCGGAAAAAACCAGAAATCTTCAAACTGGTTAAGGAAGCATGGAACAATAAGCAGAATCAGACGGTGGCTGATAGAATCGCCAACTGCAGGAAAGTCATCCAAGTATGGCACTGGAAGAATCATCAGAATTACCAAAAGATTATTCAGGAAAGAAAGGAAGAACTAGACAAGGCATTGTCTGATATCTGTCCGAATGAGATGAGGATAAAAGAGCTATCGAACCTACTCAAAGCTTCTTATGATGCTGAGGAAACGTATTGGCGCCAACGTAGTCGTCAAAACTGGCTCTCCCTTGGCGACAAAAACTCCAGCTTCTTCCATGCTTCAACACGGGGTAGGAGGGCAATAAATAGAATGACATTGATCGAAGATAATGAAGGAAATGTGTTTGTTGAAGAGGATCATATCACGGCAGTCATCGCAGACTACTTCTCCAACATCTACAAATCAGAACCACATGATGCTACAGAAGTTGTCTCAAAAGCGATTACAAGCAAGATCTCTCCAGCTATGAATCACCAGCTAACACAGATTCCTGAAACAGAGGAGATTAAGCAGGCATGTTTTGCGATCAACGGAGACAAAGCCCCGGGGCCTGATAGCTTCACAGCTTGCTTTTTCCAAGCTCATTGGAACACAATGGAAAAAGAAATAGTGGCAGAAGTCCATAAATTATTCAAGACAGGCTTCTTACCACCGGGAACAAATGACTCTCACATCTGTTTGATCCCAAAAATCAAGAATCCGAAAAAGGTTAAGGACTACATACCGATCTCCTTATGTAATGTTTATTACAAGATCCTCTCAAAGATTCTCACGGGCCGCCTTCAACCTCTGCTCAACGACATCATTTCCGAGAATCAAACAGCTTTCGTTCCGGGACGAGCGATTTTGGATAATGTGCTCTTGACTCATGAAGTTCTCCATACATTAAAAAGCTCCAAAGCCACAAGAAGATGTTCAATGGCCGTCAAAACGGATATTACAAAAGCCTACGACCGCCTTAAATGGGGATTTATAAAATTTGTCCTAGATCAGTTTGGCTTCTCTCCGATTTGGGTTCAATGGATTATGCAGAGCATCACAATGGTCACATATCGGTTTCTGATCAATAGTCAAGCTAAGGGAGCAGTTACTCCAAGCAGGGGTTTGAGACAAGGAGACCCGCTCTCTCCTTTCATCTTCATCCTCTGTAGTGAAGTTCTGTCCGGTCTCTGCGTTAAGGCAATGAAAGACCGGAAAATCGAAGGTTTATGTATCTCAAAAGGGGGACCTCGAATCAATCACCTCCTCTTCGCTGACGACACAATTTTCTTTTCAAGAACGGATGAGAAGAGCTGCACTGCCCTAGCAATCATAATCATGGACTATGAATCAGCATCTGGTCAGTTAATCAGCAAAGAAAAATCTGCAATAACATTCTCAAGCATGATGGGACAAAGTATAAAAGAAAGAGTGCAACAACAGCTAGGTATCCACAAAGAAGGAGGATGGGGCAAGTATATGGAACTCTCGGAGCTCTTTGGCCGTAAAAAACGTGATTTGTTCAGTTCCTTGGTTGATAGGATCAAGCTAAAAGTTGCTAGCTGGGCAACAAAGAGGCTATCAGCAGCCGGTAAGCTTGTGATGTTGAAGTCAGTCTTGTCGGCCATTCCGACCTACACTATGTCTTGTTTTGAACTCCCGCTTGAACTTTGCAAAAGAATCCAATCAGCTTTGACCAGATTTTGGTGGGATGCAAATCCGGAAAAGAAAGGAATGGCGTGGATAGCTAACAAAACCAAAAGAGAGGGGCGGACTGGGCTTCCGAGAGATCCAATGTTTTAATGAAGCTTTGCTTGCAAAATAAAGCTGGAGATTATTAACCAGGCCGGAGAGTCTGTTAGCCCGGATGATAACGGCCAAGTATTTCAGAAACAGAGCTTTCCTCGATGTCTCACCGAGAGCTACTTCCTCCCATGGGTGGAGAAGCATCCTGTTAAGCCGGGATTTACTGAAACAGGGGTTAGGCATTTCAATTGGAGACGGGAAAACAACGAATGTCTGGACGGACCCGTGGACCTCATTGATACAACCGGGAATAACAACTGGCCTACCCCGTGAAGCAGATCAATTCCTGAAGGTAGCAGACCTCTTGTCGGAGGAGGGAAAAGAATGGAGAGTACCGAGAGTTCAGAAGCTGTTTCCAGAACTATGGAAGGAGATAGTGTGTATCAAACCAAGCACAACGGGTCAACACAACAGATTTACATGGATATATTCAATTGATGGGAACTACTCAACGAAAACAGGATACTATAAAGCTCTCGAAATCAAATCACCGGCAGATCAAGGGGGACGCTTTGAGGGCCTTAAATGGAAGCAAGAAATATGGAACATCCAAACATCACCAAAAACAAAGATGCTCCTATGGAGGGCGACAAGAGAAACATTACCGGTGGGAGTCAACCTCGTGATAAGGAAGGTCACACCTAGCCCAAACTGCATCCGGTGTGGACTCTCGGAGTCAGAAACTCACATGTTTTCAAATGCAGCTTTGCAAGGAAAGTATGGGAATTAGCACCTTATTTACAGCCTCTAAAGGTCGATGATATCACGGATATGCGAATGGGTATTGTTTAGGGAAGAGGTTTGAAGGACAGCGACCCTAACAACCCTCCATCGGTGCCCCTGTTTCCGTGGATCTTATCTGCTCTTTGGGCAGCTCACAACAACAAAGTCTTCGAAAACAAGCCTTTATCGGAGGAGGAGACACTTGCCTCAGCCATGAAAAATGCAACAGAATGGGAGGTAGCTCAACGTAAATCATCAGAACCAGAGACGAAGAAACAGAGAATGGCTGCATCGCTCAACATCAATCAACTGGGATCACACGAGGCCATATGCTTCACAGACGCGGCATGGACCAGTCGGGACAAACCAGCGGGACTGGGGTGACATGTAGAAGACGCAACCGAGAAGACATTGCTGGAAGGTACAAAGGTCGTGAACTGCATCACATCTCCAATGGGAGCTGAAGCGTATGCGATCAGAGAGGCTCTAGCAATGGCGACATCGATGAACTTTCAAAATGTTAGAATAGCCTCGGACGCAAAGAATGTAATCTCAGGGCTAAAATATCATCGCATACCAAAGGAGATACTCATGATTGGCGAGGACATCCTCAACTTGGCACGAAAACTACAAAGTGTTACTTTCATTGCTATCCCATGTTCTTGTAATGAAGCTGCTGACACCTTAGCAAAATCAGCCATAAGGTCTAGGACCATTGGCTTATCTTCTGTTGTACTTTCTTAATTATGAAATGAAAATTTCCCAGACCAAAAAAAAAAAGAAGATACTGCGGCAATGAGTGCATGAAGAGCATCAAGAAACTTGGCATGCGCAATGAGCATGCGTAATGTGAACAAATCCTCAGCAATAATGTGAAGAAATTCTCAGCAATAAATACGTAAAAGTATACACCACCTTTGCCAAACAACCAAAACTGACATTTTTTTTGTAAGAATGTTAATATCATTATTGAAAATGAATTGAAGGTGTTACATCTTGCTTACACAATTTGCAAAACCTAAGAGGAGAACCCATGCAAAAAAAGATAAAAAACATGAGCACTAAACAACCAACGATTTGCTCCATCTACTCGAAAGCGATTAGAACAAATGTATCAGTAACCATCTCGGAAGCCTAACATGGTGCAGCTAGTCTAGGGGAAGATTACTGGCGAAAGACTGAAGAACCGAAAAATTAGCGTAGGAAGTTGTTTCATCCGACAACCCGAGATCTAAGACCATTCAACAAAGTCAAGAGAACCCCAACCGAAGATCGCCCTCTACATCGATGATCGGTCTCAAAGACTCCTAGATCCGGTCTTAGACACGGGATTGTACAAGATAACGGATTTAGACAACAACCTTACTACAACCTACTAAACCAAAGAATCAGAACCTAGAACTAAAGCACAGACAAAACCCAACCATAAACCAGCCTTCACAAACCAGGTTTAACCAAGTCTAACCTAAGCTCAAGAACAGATTTGATTTCCCAGACTCATAAAGCTTTAGCCAAATCGAAGACTTTACTATGACAAATCTTCGACGACAAACCAGCAACAGAGACCTGAGAGTACCAGATCTGGCGAGCAGAGGCACAAAACCGTGAGAGAAGAAAACGGGAATCGAAGTCGCTACCGTTGGGGAGAGAGAGACCGTCGGAGCTTTGCCGGACACGAGCCGCACAGCCGTCGCCATTAACCACGAACTGCCTCAGCCCCACTAAACCGCGTTAATGAACCACCGCGAGCAACGAGAAAGAGTGACCTTTGACACTTCCGCGAAGAAACCCTAGACCTGCTATCCCCTTCGTCACTGCCATCCTTTGGCAATGGATCCCGGACAAGAAGCAGACTGGGTCGCGTCTCGAGCCACCGTAGAACTCGCACATGCCGCCGGAGCAAGCGAATCTTAACCCGTCCAGATCGATCTACAGCCACCGACTCACGGGCAGAGAATCAGAGCCCGACACCACTACGCCACGGCTACCAGAAAGAAGAAACGGTAGCCCTCTCCGAGTGCCGGCATCAATCCGATACCGGAGAGGCAAGGCGGCGGCGAGAGATGAAGTTTCT
Organism: Orychophragmus violaceus; assembly: GCA_030180135.1. Lineage (NCBI taxonomy): Eukaryota > Viridiplantae > Streptophyta > Magnoliopsida > Brassicales > Brassicaceae > Orychophragmus > Orychophragmus violaceus. The sequence goes on from CM058238.1 coordinate 89,628,552, forward strand.
AGCTTTTGGGTTTCGGGAGAGAGATAAGCCGCGTGATGTAATACCAAAACTGACATTAAAAATGTAAGATTGATTTTTGTAAATCTAACTCATATCTTCTGAAGTGTGAACCTAAATCATGGGATAAGAATGCCAATAAAATAGATCATACCAAACTTGAAGAGTCTTCGAATAACAGACTCACACGAAAATAAATAATCCTCATCTATACCTTTAAATGAGAAGTAACTTTTGGCGAAAGATGATGTGTCAGCACGAGGGAGATCTAGAGGAGAATAATGATGACGTGGAAGTGTGATATGGCAAGACCAAAAATAACTTAAAGAGTTTAGAGTTGAATTTATGTACGGGAATGCCATCACCTCGAGTATTATTCATTTAATTAATCCATTTCCTAAAAAAATGCACAATATCTTTTCAAATATCTTATTAGTTAGAATTTGAAAAAATATTATATGACATATACCAAGCTTTCGAGAGACGTTTGTGAAATCTTATATAAGGGTGCTTGGGGTAGCCTAGAAATATAACTATTTGCATCTTCGATATTTTCAAGAAGCTTTTTTTTTTCTCATTGGCTTTGGCATTTTTCTTCTGGATCATTAAAAGTTTTGTCAAACGATCCGTTGCCATTTCTATTACTTTCTTCCTCTTATCGATTTTAAAAGGATTTCTATGTTTTTGGTTTTTAACTTTGTTTTGTTCGTTTGGTCACATGAAAGAAAAAGTTCGGTTATCACAAAGCTAAGATATAATGATGTGAGGTGAACTAACAAACGCTTGAGATTTTATATAAAAAGAAGTGTGAAATTATAGTTGAGATCAAAAAGTCTAATTGAAGGTTGTTGTCAAGACGTTGTTAGTTCACATCACATGTCCTAATTGTCCTAATGAACAAACAGTCCGAATAAGTATTGCCTATTAGTATAGACATGAATTTGGTGATAAACAATTGATTTGATAAATACTCTTTTAAGTATCATATGAAGTTTAGGCCCCAAAGTCTCTTTCTAGTGATTACCAATAATGATTTATCGTCCGAGAGCTTGGAACAAATTAAATTTCTGGTTACAATTTTTTTCATTCAAAACGGTTATCATTTGTTTTGCTGGAAGTAGATTGGCTTACATAATACGATAATAAAAAATATCTGAAAATTTACCAAATTATTTATATTATATAAGCCAATCTACTCAAAGCTTCAACTCGCTTGACTATTTGTAACATCATTACACTTTTAGTCAACTTTTTAGACTGGAAGCTTCAAATCGGTCACCTTTTTTTTTTTTTTTTTTTTTTTTTTTTTTTTTTTTTTAGTCAACTAAGGCTTTTCATTATGGCCCATGAAGGGCAAATGCAAACACAGGTATTACAAATCGGTCCAAAACAGAGACAAAATTAAAGGCCCAACACGCAGCCCAGTCGAAAAGGATAAGGTCGAGCAGGACACGTGTTCGCACAGGAGAGACGCCGACATGCAACCGCCGCTCAGACGAGCTCCGAAGATCGCCGGGAAGCCACACCAACGCCAAAGCTCTGTATCAATAGATACCCATGCCGCCGGTCCACCAATCCATAGAAGAAACCGCCGGAAGACCTGCAAAGAGAGAAAGCAACCTTCAACAAACCAACCAGAAAACACCATGCCAAGGAAGCTCCACCGCCGGCCAAATACTCGGTGATTTAGCCATTAGACTCCCAAGCCATAAGCGGGATATAGCGACAGAGATATTACTCCAAGCGCATGAGGCCTCCGAGAAGAAAGCGAAGAACACCAGGGATCGCAACGGGAAGAAGAGCAGGACGGGGATCGTGAAGCTCCGATATTAATCGGAAGAAGCTCAGATGGGAGCAATCCGACGAGCGGTGCCGGAACCTTATTCAAAACCAAAAAAGCGATCGGAGATCGAGAACAAAGACGACGAAGGAAGAACAAGGATCCCGATCGACAACAAAACAAGTGGGGAAAAAAGATTTCTCTCACAACCGATAGAAGATGAAGAAAAAGAGGGAAATCAGAAAAAAACCCCAACTCCGAGATCGATCCGTCCTTCTGAAAGATCTAAAGAGGGAAGAAGGAAACGGAGATGATCGGAGTGAAGCTTTCTCTCTCTACGAAGAGAGAAGCGTTCGAAGAAAATAGAATTTCTATTTCTCTTTTTTCCAAATCGGTCACCTTAACCTTTATAGTTTGGTGTTTTAAAGATCAAATCGCTTGACTATCTGTAACATCATTAAACTTTTTTTATCGGCCATCACTAGACTTTTTTACTGTCTATATGCATTTGTCTCTCCTTTGATTGAATCTTCGGGATGCACAGAAACATCTTCTTGTGTTAAATTCACTGAAAATGACGGCTGAACATCAGATAGTGAAATCTTCGTTAATTACGATATCAACTTATTTTTATATGAATGGATCATTTTGTTAATTGGAGATTTTCCATGTCACAATTCTGAAACTAAAAATATTATTCAATGCAATATTACAGAAAATCGTAAATACAATATTATAAAAAAATTATATGTTCCAAATCTAACAATATCTTTTAAATTAGTAATATATTATTAACAAAATATTCATTAAAATCATTTGTATAACGAATTGAGTTAATTAATTTAATTGCCATTAATCTAATAGATCTTTTTATTTTAAAATATGTAGCATTTATTAGGTTTCTGAAAATATATCAAAATATCTTAGAAAATATTTTAATTAGTTAGATTGTTTAAAATAGAATATCTTAGTGAATATTTTAATCTTCTCATACAAGATTGTTAGTATTAACAATAATCCTATATATTTAAAACATAGAGATCCATTTTTAAGTAATTAATATTGTTGCCATTAAAATCGTGAGTAAATCATGATTTTTAAAAATACATATTACGGTAATATTCACAAAATAATATATAATAAATATATTTTATTTTATATATAAAACATATATACTATTTTAAAGATAATATCTATCAAATTTTGTAACTAATATTGTTGGTTAGATTTACATAATTTGTATAATATTTTTTTGAAACTAACCTTTATAATATTTACGAATATGTTAACAAGAAAATCATCATAAGATCTTAACAATAATCAAAAAATTTAAACACATATTCTATTTTAATGTGAGTAGTACAATTGTTTCTACTTTAGAAATGGGCTGATAATATTGTTTCGGTTTAATTTGTATTTGATAACGATTGTAGTTTAAAAATTTAATATATAAAAATATTTGAATCTTTATAATATCTGAAAATTACTAAATTTTAGTTATTGTCATATTTATGAATTTAATTATTTTTTACAGATGTGATAGGCCAAATCGTAATGAAGTTTTTTTTATTTAATCACAATTTACAAATTTAAAGTTATTAGTATATTTGTATGATCTTTTAGTACTTTTTACAATTTTATGCATTCATTTTTGCCTCTTTATTTTTTTTCATTTATAATTTTTACCTTGATATCATATCATTTAAATACTTAATGGGAATTAATAATAAAACTTGATTTTTAGCATTTTCTCTCATAATGAGATTGTGTTGATACATTCATAGTTGTTCACGTCATTTATCAAATAACACGAATGTGATTATGAAATTGCATAAAAATAGAAACATAAAGATGAAATATATAATTCATAGAAAATAGATAACCACATAAAACTTATAAACAATGTTTTAAACCGACCCATACATAGAACCAGACAGTCTTCCGGGTCATTGGGTCAACCGCGGGTCGACCCGGATCATAAATAAATGAGATTTGTATATATATAACTATATATAAACATATGTTCCTAAAACTATTCAATTTAAAAAAAAATTTAATAAAATATATATACCATTTGCATTTTTGCTAATTATTACCTAAATTATTAACAAAATATGAATTTAGAAAGTTGAAATGAAATACGCAATTTAAGTAAAATACTGTGCAACGATTCAGAAAAAGACGAAGGTTTATGAGGCTGAAAAATAAAACGTTTCGCCATAAGAACTTCTAATAATGTTTCAACTACTAAAATATTATATTATCACAATTAAACATTCTATTTGATTGAAAAGTTTTAAAATGTTCATTATTCGGGTCAGTCGGCTCTAATCCATCGGGTCGCAAATAAATTGTTGGTTTTCCGGATTTTCTGAGTTTTTAACTCAATACTTTTGGCATATGACTCGACCAGGAATGTATGTCGGATCGCCGAATTTACCAGTCCAACCGTGGATCTGAGTCGGGTTTCAAAACATTGGTTATAAATTCACATACACGGTGTAACAAACAAAATTATGTCTACATAATGAGATTATTTGTATTGCGTATACGATAAAGAAACAAGCGTGACAATTTTTGATTCTATTCCTGCACATGCATGTGGGACAATTATCATGGATTCAAAAAATTCAGATGTTTTTAATAACATAAATTAACAAATATTTCTGATTTACAGTGTTTTTGATACATGGCGAATTAAAGCTCGGATTCTTAGAAAGTGGAATAAGTTTATTTCCCCATTAATTTTAACGATGGATCTCATATTGGTAGACGAACGGGTTAGTGTTCAATTTTCGTCAATTATATATATTCAATTGTTAAAAATCAGCGTAAACTATATTTGTTTTACATCTCTTTATTCTTATTAAATTTTCTTCTAGGGTTCTAAAATTCAAGTAATAATTTGTCAGAGATTATGGTAACCATCTTTGATGTGCATATAAAATGATGAATTAAAACTTATACCATGTCGACGCAAAAAAAAAAAACTTAAACCATGTTTTGTCTTGATACTACATAAAAAATACGCATACGTTAACTAACAAAAACAATAATTTGGGACCTCCAGTCCGTACACTTTTTATACAATGATTTTTTTTTTTTTAAATAGAATTATCTTAAGATCCAAAATTGAGATAGTAAAAATACAGTGAAGCTAATGGGATGATCAGTGACGAAATGATCTATCTAAAAATATATTTTTTTACTTTAGTTAATATTTATTAAAGGAGGAAAAAATTGTTCTTTTTCTGGTTTTGGTATTTTTAAAAAACTGTATTTTGAAACCATCTGCTAACCGCCTCACACTGTAAACACTGGCAGAAATGGATTTTTAATTTGACTTAGAGCAATTCCAAGCGGTACGATAAAACAATGTCTAAGAAAATATTTGTAACCATATAATGAAGAAGTATTTAGGCCGGGTGACCCAAAACGACCCCAAAATTAAATCTGTGACCATACCCTATGTTTCATCTAAAATATACCCAAACTACCTCTATCCCTATTCCTTATACCCCTGCTCCCTACTCCTACCTTCCTTCTTTTTCTCCTCTCTTCTCTGTATTGTTTTCGCTCAAAACATTTTTTGTTTTTTGTCTTCTTTCATTCTTGCATGTTTTCTTCTTCTTCTTCCATTTTCAGTGACGATTGTAGTGTTCTTCTTTGTGACGATTGTAGTTTTCTTCCACTTTTCTCCTTTGTCTACTCCAATTCTTTCGGATCCGGATTTAGCGGAGAGCCCATCGGAGCCAAATCACGGCGAATGGTGCGGCATTCGTGAATTCGCCACATCGTCATGGAATAAGAAACTGGCGCCGGAGAATAAGGAGAGGAGAAGAAGAGTTGAGGAAGCCGTCGACGGAGTCGACGAGGAAAGGAGAGAAGGATCTGATTGGGTTTTCGACGAGTGAGGTGACGGTGATCGACACGAGCTTCAAGATCTGGAAATCTGAGGAACTGGTTTTCCGTAGGAGAAACGTGTGGAAAGTGAGGGACAAGAAGGGTAAATCTCGGGTTGTCTCATCGAAGAAGAAGACGATGAACAAGATGAAGAAGAAGAGGAAATGTGATGTTGAAGATGGTGACAAGGCTCGGAAAAGCAAGAAGATGAAGATTTCAAGATCAGTTTCAGACAACGTGAGTTCTCTGTTTTTGGTTAAGCCTCTTATGAAGCTGTAGGGTTTGAAACTAACAATTTAGTTGGTAGGCAAAGCAAATATGTTAGTCATATAAAGTTAATTGTTAGCATATAAGTTTAAAATAATGTATGTATCTAAAGTGTTAGCATGACCAATTAAAATGTTAGCGAATCTAAATAATATGTTATCGATCTAATATACTGAATATACGATCATCTTGTATAAAGACTGGTTTTTATAATATATTACATCATTCATACAAGTCCAAAATAATGTGCATACAGCTTATGTATTCAAAATGTTAGCACCACCAAATAAACTATTAACCTCTAAATAAAATATTATCGAAACAAATCGAAAATATCATTTTGTATATAAAATATTAACAACACTAACTAAATGTTAGCAGCGCTACCATCCATTGCTATATTTTTTCTTTATTTGTATGAGTTACTAAATGCCATCTTTTCATCAATGATAAAGTTTGGATCTTCTTCGATTGTTTATCTTATTTGAGTTTGAGAGAGAGAGAGAGAGAGAGAGAGAGAGAGAGAGAGAGAGAGAGAGAGAGAGAGAGAGAGAGAGAGAGAGAGAGAGAGAGAGAGAGAGAGAGAGAGAGAGAGAGAGAGAGAGAGAGAGATTTACACATCTTCCCATATCTTTCTGTCGGGCAAGTGAATCCAAAGTGGCTTACGTGTCCAATTTTATAGGAACAGTTTCGTCATTTTTCCATCCCCGAAATGGTTTTTAAAAATAATTTTCTACTCACCTAATTAAATTATCAAATGGTATTTTCTACCAAATTCACTCTATAATGAAAATTTAACCATACTATTTCAAATATCTTAAATTTTTGACCTTAAGTCCATACAGTTTTATAGTGGTTTTTATTTAATTTTAAAGTTTATAATTATCTTAAGGTCCAAATTTAAAACAGCAAAAAAAAAACAATGAAACTAATGAGACGATCGGTGACGAAATGATCCATCTTAATATATAATTAAACCATATGCAACCACTTAACCCTATAAATGATGGCAGGGGTGATTTTTGTTTTTGTTTTAAAGCAGTTCCAAGAAGCACAAAGTGGTAGAAAAAGATACAAAACTGTTTTAGTGATTACTGATAAACGTCAAAAGCTACAGCCATCTGCAAATATGGTGTTCACTGGAGGTAGCCGAAGAACCATTTAACACCTAAATATTACAAATGGCTTTGTTCTATAAAAAACCTTATCTCCGGTCCGCACGCATGTGCGGACCAACTAAGTGTTTTCATCGCGTTTCTGTTTTAGAAACGTTTCCGAAATATTTCTGAAATGGAAAACAATCTCCATGCAACATAGGTTTTGACATACAAAGCGAACGAATAACTTAGACCAACTTTCAAATAATATAAAATAGTATAATATCCGCATATACGTGCGGATCGATCACTTAGCTCGGTTATCATTTCGAATGTGCTTAAAATTTGGGTGTGTATATAATTATGTAAACGATGCATCCAAATGTATTCACATCCAGATGTGCATATAAAACAATGAATTAAATTTATATCACGTTTTGTCTTGACATTAAGCGAAAATTACACCTAAATTAACTAACAATAGAATAATGTCCGCACATGCGTGCAGGTCAATCACCTAGTAAAAAAGTAAGTATTCTTTATATTTAGAATTTAACATGGAAAAACCGTAAATTATTTAGATTAAAAAACAAAATTCTAAAAATAAAACAACTAAAATTTGTGTAACTTTATTTATTTATTTTAAATTTATGGGTCCTTTGAGAATATATCAATCACGTTTTTCTGTTTTATAAGTTTATATTTATAATTTTGTTATTTATTATATTAATTTTTTATTTTTTTTTATTTTTTATATATATCCCATGTTCGAAAAGTCGGCGAGGAGAGCCGATTAGTCGCCGGAAAGTCGCTATTCGGACCGGAGCCGCCGCGAATTGGACATAGGTGGATGGAAAATCGGATCTTTGCTTTTTTGGGTGTGTTTAAGGTTAAAAATCGAGATATATGTTTGAGATGTAGACAAATTGAGAAGAAATGAGAATAAACGACACTAAAATTGATGAAAAACGATGAAAAAGTGAAGATTTTAAGTTGTGACCGTCGGGAATTAGGGTTGCAGAGTCAGAAGATGACAACAGAATTACCATTTTACCCTTCATTAAACCAAATCTGAAAAAACAAAAAATTGCACACCCTGTGCGTCGAACCCAAGACATCTGAGAAGTACATAAACCGCCAGGCCACATGAAATTATTAGTAATTGTTAACATTATTAGTATAATATAAAAACTCCTAAAATTCTGCCTCGCGTAATCCCCGTTTAGTCTCCGATTTATTCGTTAGGCGCTAGGTCCAACCCAACCGCCCGATTGGCGCCTAGCGAGTATTTGAACACTGTATATATCTAAAGAAAAAATGTTTTTATTTTATTTTTAAAATAGACATCATTCAGATAAATAAAAAATAAAATATATGATGATAAATATAAAAATATTTTCGAATTATGAGTGTTTAATATTGATAATTATGACTGTTGTGGATAATATAAATTTATATATTAAATTTATATTAATATTTGAATTTTAAATTTTGATAAATATAAACGATAATTTTTTAATAAAAACATAATTATAATTTATTTTGTTACTATTTATTTTATTTTAGAATAAACTATAAAATGTTTTAATAAAAAGTTAAATATAATAATATATATATAATTATAAATAGTGTGATATACATTTTATATTGTAAATAGATAATAACTTATTAACGTTTGGTCCTGTTTACACTCGGATTTATTTGTCTAAGTGTTAAACTTCTATCAACGCCTAATTACCTCCTAAGGATTTTTTGAACATTGGTTTTCAGGAAGAAACCAGAACTTTCTAGCCGTTGGATTGAAAGAAATCCGTTTACAATTTTTCTTATGTCAGTCAACTGACAAGTGGCGACGCTGGAGAGAGTAGTCTTTATCGTAACCGTACGCGTGTCCATCACTCTATATTCTTCGCCACCGCCGCGTAGCTGAAACTAACCACACTGCTTTACAACTAGCAAAGCAAAACCAACGTGAGAGACTAATCAAAGTTCCTTCGTTGCTTCCTGGGTTACTTCGGTCTACAGAACACGGCAAGTTTGTTTGATTCCTTCTATAAAAACGCGTTTAGAGATTCGCGTTTCCTGGACATTTCGAATCGCTAATTACAGTATTAACTCGGTAAGAACACGCACACTCATCTCTCCTCCTATTTATACTTCTGCAAAAAGGGTTTGCTAAATTGTAATTAGGGTTTTCTCCCTTCCCTTCCCTTTCATTTCTTTTGATTCTGAAGTTCTTTGAGGCCGACATTGAAGTAAGCGGTAACATTTCGGAAGAGTCTTTCTCTCTCGGTGAGTTTTGTGCCAATCGTCGGCTTAATCGTTTTCATTGAGAGATAATTCCAATTTTTTTTGATATTTGTTGTTTCGTAATGATTTACATCTGTTGAAAGATCTATAAGAATTTGAGGGTAATTTTAGTGTTTCAGATTGCTAACTTTGTTCTTCCTTGTTTGTGTGTGTAACAGTTGATATGAGCCTTACACAAGATTCTCCAAGAGTGTTCTTCCGCTGCGGAAACCCATTCAAGGTTCTATTTCCGAAGAATAACAATGGACGCATCTCCCCAATTCTTCTATCACTATTGAACAATTTCGAGACAAATTTGACGGTGTCGATTAGAGAACTTATACCAAAGGATGATGAGAATGATATTCTCACTGTTTCTTGGATGAATCAAGCAATGCAATCTCTTTGTGAGACACACAAGAGTATCAGGACACTCGTGACCCATCTACAGCTTCCTGTCTCGGACTTGGAAGAGAATTTGATATATATGTACGCTGACATTAACTTGAAGCTGCTTGAACTCTGCAACGCTTTCACCTCAGAGCTGGACCGGCTTAACCACGGAAATCTATTACTCAAGTTTGCTTTTAGTAAGCTCGAGACTAACAGTTGTCCTGAGGAGTTTTCTTTGTCGCATCTAGACAGTTGGAGGCAGCACATTGCTTCCAAGAACCCGAGAATCGAAAACTGCGGTGCTGTTTTGAGTAGTCTTGTTGAATCCATGAATCATCATCATCATCATAGTCTCTACAAGAAGTTGAAGAAGAAACAATCTGCTAAAGGAAAAGTCCTCCTGCGAGCTTTGTATGGTGTAAAGGTCAAGACTTTATACATATTCAGCGTGTTTGCTGCAGCGTTTTCGGGTTCTTCCAAGAATCTCTTCTATCTAACCATTCCAAAGGAGATGGAGGAGCTTCCATGGGCACAAGCTTTCATCGAATTGCAGAACATGATCAACCTGGAGATCAAAAACGTGTTGTTGTCAGACAGATTTACTGTTATAAAAGATCTAGAGGCTGTTGAATCAGGTGTGAAGAAGCTTTACACAGCTGTCCAAGAAGGGTCAGGTCCTAATTTGTTGGTGGAGCCATTGAAGCAATCAGTGATAGAACTTTCAGAAAGGTTTGATCTTCTCTCCAAGGAAACGCGTTGCTTGTGGAAGACGGTGATATCTGCTCGAGACGCATTGTTTGAGAGGCTGTGGACCAAATACGGAGATGAGTTGGGAGTGACATTGCCGATGGTCATTAGTGTTAAAACTTGTTTGTGAATAGTAATAATACAAAGCAGTAAAAAAGTAAAGATAATGACAAAATAAGATAAAATCCAAAATCAGTACAAGTGTACAAAAGATCATGTTCAAGCTTATCGATAACCAATGGACCAAAATTTTAGAAACCTTTCATGAGTAGTTTTTTTTTAACATTTTGTTGGATACATATTACATCATTCAAGAAATATTACATCTCAGAAACCATTGGTCTTTTATCGACAACATACATAAAAGGTTTTCCAAAATAAGATAAAAGTTTGATATTCCCAATCTTACACTAGCATACAGATTTTCAAATTCTTTTACTCTAAATGATACTTTTCAAAGACAAGATAAATTTTCTTTTTCAATTATTTTTTTCAACTTTTTTCGTAAGTACCTTCTCTAAAACTTTCGTTGAGCAAGTTTAAAACATATATACCACCCAAATATATTGTAACATTGTGCACACAAATCCAAGAAAGACCAAACACACCAAGCCATTAATTTAAATCGATAATTGGACTATCAAAACCAAGCCGTATTACGGCCAAACCGTACCGAAGATCAAAGAGATCCGGATTTTCCAGTGGCTTGATCTAAATGAAAGATCGATAATAAGCTTAATCAAAAGAGGATAATCATACCTGTGAGATTTGGGATTCACACTAAGAATTTGTATTCGTGGATTTTGACTTTTGTATATAGAAATGATATAGATTTCCTATGAATCAAAGACTTTATTGAGATTGATCGTCGAGATAGAACAAACACAATCGAAAAGAGAGTACAAAGTATGATGATCGAGCTATCTAGTCGAAGTGTTCTTAGCTAGGGTTGGAATGTCCTGAATGAATCGCCACTTCTCCTTTAAATACTCTCGACTTTGATCTTCTTGTTCCGATATTTCGGCCTCGCCGTCATAACGATCTCCGAGATTTGCGTGGATCAGTTCAACTGACGAAGACCGGGTTGCTCTATCTCCACGTCGTCTCCTGCCGAGCTCGAGCTCAATCGTTTCCCACTTCGGCATTGCTTGGGCCTTGTCAAGAAGTCAATCGTATAGGCCCAACAGAGGATAACGGTCGATCTCTCTCTGTCCTGATATTGGAGCGGGCTCATAACTATGGGCCTTTGTTTTATTTGTTAACGGGCCGAATTTTCTAGAGGGAAATCCAGTACCAACAATAGCCCCCAGCCCATTAATTTCGAGACGTCGAGGTTAATGGGCGGTGGACGTTCTCGGGAAGACACGCGCGTGCCTTGGATATTAGGGAAACCCTAATGATCGTTTTCGCCCCGTTCGCAGATCTTGTTTTGATCGGATGGCTAGGATTGGGCGCGTAGATCGAATCAACCTATTTGTGGCGCGTCCGTTGTCACTACTAGTGTAACTCGATCTACCGTTGGTCTGGTCGATCATTAACGGCTGAGATCTCTTGAGTTTGATAAATCTTATCGGCCTCGGTTCGTGCGGATGTGACCTAACTTATCAGCCACTTACCCCTGCCCTTAGATCTTATATCGACGGTTGAGATCGCAAGGAATCGAAGGATCCCAACTGTCTCGATCTTTTTCGTAATTATTTACAAATTTCGAATTGAGCGGTTGAGATTGCGGGATACGAAAGATCCCACGGATCTCGAGCACGAGATAGTTTAAAAGAGGAAGTTACCTAGCACGATTCCCATTACTACTCGCACTACAAATCGACAAGGTAACTTCTTCTCCCTCATTCTATCATTTTTGCCTCTCGCTCTTGTTCCTTTTATTGTTATTCCGAAACTCTTCTCTTTAGGGATTTTGTCCTTCCTCTTTTTTTTTAAAAAAGAAAGAAATTCTCGGTACACCGATCATTATGGTTCGGAAAGATGCAGTCAGGGCGAGTTCAAACGCAGCGATGGGACCGTTCGGTCCCCATCCGCCGTCCAGTTTGACCGTGGACCATATACAGAAGTTGCGGACGAAGTGCCGGATCCCACCGGAGGTGGAGATAATCATTCCATATCCGGCGATGTCGCCGGAAACTGTCGTCGAGGGCTATTGCTGTGCCTCTTATACCTATTTCGATAAATGCGGATTGTTTTTTCCAATCCCTCGCATTATCTCATGGGTTTTGGCTCAGCTTCAACTGGCCTTTTATCAGATGACCCCGAATTTCGTCCGGTACGTTATCGGACTCGGAGTCAGAGCCGTCGAGGAGAGCATCGATTTCGGGGTCGAGGAGTTGATGAGGGTTTGTTCGGTGAAATATAATACTCGTTTTCACGGGACTTACTACCTCTCTCCTCGTCATGGGAAGATCCTCGACGAGATCCCGACGAGGGATGTGTGGAAGAGTAAATATTTTTACTTCAGGATCAACCGTCACTCGGTCGAGGACTTCGATTATTCGGTTATCCCGACAAAACGGGCAGCTTGTGTCGGTCAGCTTTTAGGGTTTATTAGTTTCCCTGATCGCTTCGATGTTCTTAGTTGACATTAAGCTGTTTGTTAATAATTTTTTTTTGGTTTTTCTTGCAGAGGATCCCGAGTCACTATCTCTGAACCCAATCACATCGAGTCTGATAGCTCGTCTCAGGAGAGGAGATATCCGCATGTCTAATTTTACAGACCAGCGAATCCGAGCTGCCCTAGGTCCCGCGGCCCGACGACCTTCTTCATACCGATCTCGGCTTTCGCAAGACGAGTCGCCCCTCCCCCACCAGCCCGCTTCGACCCGAATCGTTCAGGCTCCGCTTCAGATTACCGAGCGGACTGGAGAGAGTAAGTATTCTGATTGGTTTGTGCAAGGATCAGCAAGCTCAATTTTCCGGTGATGTCGGACGATTCGGTGATCTTGGCGCGCCCTTTAAACCAGGTGGCTACTCGTCTTGATCAGTATGGGTCGAAACTCCCAACCGGAGTTAGCTCGCGAGCTAGCGATGAGGCTGAGGGTCGACTCGAGGAGGGAGGGACGACCGGCGATCAGACAGAGGATCGGGACGAGGCTTCCTATCCTTCCAAGCAGTTCTAATAAATTTTAATCGTGGCTGCCTTGAGGGGCTTTCATTTCTTTTTTAGGACTTTTTGTTGCCCAAGGAGGCTTTTTGTTTTTGTCTTTGGTGTTTGCCTTTAGTGGGCTTTTGCGACATTGAGGACGTTAAGTCCTCGTTTTATTTATGAATTGTCTTCAAATCTTTCATGCCTTTACATAGATTTTACTGTTTTAATGCCTTAGCATAAAGTTTGGCCGTCGTGGCAGTTCGAACCTCTCCCGAGAGGTCGAATAAATAACTTGGATCAAATTGTCTTAGGAAATTCTCAATGAAATTTTAGCTCGAACAAAATCGAGTCCGAGTTCCTCTTCGAGTATGTTCGAAGTTCAAATCTTTCAAGGTTCAGAGTTCGAGTTTGGCATTCGACGGAAATTTCTAAGTATATGATAAGTCAAAAATAGACTTACACAGATTTTGAATGTGTGCGGAGGCCCTTTTTTGTGTGAGCAGCTGTCTCGTTTTATCAGTCTTGATGTAGACTCGACCTCGTTGTTTTTTCTTAGAGGGGAGGGGGTAGCCCCCCCCCCCCAATTCTTCTAAGCTGCATAAGGCTGGAAGAATTTTAGGTTTTCGAGGGATCATTTCAGATCGCTTGCTTTGGGATGACCATTTCAGTTCGTTCTGCTTGGAGGGACCATTTTGGGTCGCTTATTTTTGGAACGACCATTTCAGTTCGTTCTGCTTTGGAGGGGCCATTTTGGGTCGCTTATTTTTGGGACGACCATTTCAGGTCGTTCAATTTTGGGGCGATCATTTCAGTTCGCTGGATTTGGGGGAGACCGTTTCGGGTCGCTTAGGTTTGAAGGGATAATTTTGTATCACTTGGGTTTTAAGGGATAATTTCATATCGCTTGATTTCGGGGGAGGCCATTTCAGGTCTCTCGGGAAGGATAACTTAATATCGTTCGCTTCTGAAGAGATAATTTCATATCACTTTAATTTTTTTTGAAGAGATAATTTCATATCACTTTGCAAGATGTAGTGGCGAAGTATTTCGCAACGATTCTGACTTTTACAACAGAAAGAGACATTGATCGCGGGACTTATTTTGATTTCACAAGGATAAGCTAGTACGACTTCGTTTGAAGTCGCCGAGCTCGGTAAGAGCTATGTGCTGGGGGGCGGCTGCGCTCGAAGTCGAGCTGCCTACGTACCCTTTTAAGGGGATCAAGCCATTTCGTAGTTCGATTATGTTGCGTACTTTAGTGAAAGTACTTTTTGAGGTTGATGATGTTCCAAGGTTGTAGTTCAGGCTTCTGGGTTTCCACCGACATGAGTTGGTAGACCCCGTCCTTCACAACGTCGGTGACCTGGTAAGGACCTTTCCACTTCGCTCCTATTTTTCCAGCGTGCTCTTCCTTTTTATGGTCGAACACTTTCCGTAAGACAAGCTCCCCAACTTGAAACCTACATGTTTTAATCTTGGAATCGTAGTAGCGAGCTGCGGCTTGTTGGTAGTTCTGGATTCGAGCCAGTGCGAGATTTCTCCTTTCATTGACGAGATCAAGCTCGTCCGTTATCATCTTGTTGTTAAGTTCCTCTTGACGTGGGCATTCTTCTTTGCGGATGCTTGACACGAGGATTTCGGATGGTACTATCACCTCGATTCTGTAAGCCAGCGAGAAGGGAGTTTTGCCGGTGGATTTGCGGGGGGTAGTCCGGTGAGCCCAGAGTACGGCTGGGAGCTCGTCGCCCCAGCTCGTTTTGAACTCATTGAGTCTTTTCTTAATGCTGTTCATGATCGCTTTATTAGCTGCCTCTGCTAGTCCGTTTCCTTGAGGATAACAGGGCGTAGAGTAGGTCAGCTTTATGTTCTAGGTTTTACAGAACTCCTTGAACATGTTTGATATGAAGTGCGGTCCGTTATCGGTGACGATCTCATGGGGTAGTCCATGTCGGCACACGATGTTTCGCCAGATGAACTCCTTAACGTGAATGTCTTTAAACTTTTGGTATGATTCCGCTTCAATCCACTTAGTCAAGTAGTCTGTCATCACTAATAAGTGTGTAGCTTTCTTTTTGCTGGATGCGACTAAAGGTCCCACGATGTCCATTCCCCATCGCATGAATGGGTATGGCGATGAGATAGAGGATAGTTTCTCTGATTCTTGATGGATAATCGGGGCATGCTTTTGGCATTTGTCACATTTGCTGGAAAAAGATTCGCATTCGGTGGCCATTGTTGGCCAGAAATAGCCTTGCCTTTTGATTCGTACGGCCAGGGCTCTGTTGAGATTGTGTCCTGAAATCACATTGTACTTACTCTAATGATATTTGTATTGTCGAGATCGGACAATTCATGTGATACTAGGTGGTCATAACATTTTGCTAGAAGCCGCTTATGACAAATGAGTTGTAGCTCATTGCTAGTATTATGTGGACCTACAGGGTCACACACCTAAGCAAGCTGGATGCACTTTGTATGGGATTGATCATTGACACATGGTCTGTTCAATGTGTATTGGATACGCATTGAATTCGAGTTTTAAGAGGTGTGTCGATCGACACAGGTCGGGTTTCGAAACTGATGTTTCGATTTGATGACTTAAACGAATTGGAATTAGTCCAATGATCGGTTTAGTCATTCCAGGTCTATATATAGGTTTATATGAACGACCTGGAACCCTAGTCGTTGATTTTTGTAGCCACCTCTCTAAACACAGTTTTCCCAGGAGATCCGATTTCCGGCACTAGCATCCCGGCGGATTCCAGCTTGTGTGCGTGTGGACTGCAGTAGAGGCGCATCATCTGAGGCGCTCCTGATCTCAATTACATGTTCATCATTCCGCTGCAAATCTTCAGGTAAACACGAGATCATTCCTGATGATTCAATTAACTAAACCCTAGATCCTAGGCATAAGGAACTAGTTAGGATTCAATCTGATGATAGAATGGCCTAAGTTCCTACAGTGGTATCAGAGCCTTAGGGTTTTCCATTGAATCGAACATGCTAATTGAATTTGATGAATTAAATTCGCTCATATGATTTGTATGAAAAGAACTTCTTAGATCGATTTTGATGAAAACGAATTCTGAGTTTTTCGTCTTGTGTCGATCGACAAAGAAAGTGTGTCGGTCGATGCAGCGTAGAAAATCGTAATGAATTAATTTTATTTGAAATCGACGGCTAGGGTTTTTCGCGAAGTGTCGACCGACACCAAGCTTGTGTCGATCGACACATGAAGAAAAACCTAATTAAAATTTAGGGTTCGATCAAAGGATCGAAAATTCCCTGTTGCCCAACTGTGTCGATCGACACAGGTTGAGTGTCGGTCGACACAGGCCTTGCGATTGGTTGATCGGTTCAATTGGATTGAACTGGTTATCATGCTTGGTTAAGGTAGATCAGATCGGTTTAAATTGGATGAATTGGTTCAATTGGATTGAACTGGTTATCTCAATTAGCATAAACCAATTTGATTGGTTAAGATCAGTTTGATTGGATAAGTCGGTTCAATTGGATTGGACCGGTTATCGCGATTAGTTAAAACTGGTTGAATCGGTTCAATTGGATGAACTGGTTGAATTGGATTTGACCGGTATCGCAATTGGTTAAACCGGTTTGATCGGTTAATTTCGGTTCAATTGGATTGACCAGTGTTTAACCCACTTATTAGAACAATTAAAACTCAATTAAAATTAGAAGTTAAACATGTTCTGAACCCATTGAATACACGTTGGATGTGTATTAGATCGAAGAGTAGTTTTCAATATGGTCAACTGTCAAGACTCATTTCGTTGTTGTGATAGTCTTGCCAAGAGCTTGGTGTCCACAATTACATGAGTAAGGCAGATAATCGTGTTGATGGACTTGCAGTGCTTGACATCAACAATTACATGACCTAAGAGATTGATTTACTAACCTTTTAGAGTTCCGTTTCCTCAACTAAATATCAAGTGACCTTGATGTCTTGCCCGATCTTGTCTACTGTCAAGACTCATTTCGTTGTTGGATAGTCTTGGAGTCCTTGGTATCTACAATTACATGAGTAAGGCAGGTGATCATTGATAGACTTGCAGTGCGACTGTCAATGATCACAAGACTGAAGAGATTGGTTTAACTTGACTGGGCTACTAGAAGTTCTGGGCCCAGAGACGTCAGAGTGGATGAGACATGTATTGTCTTATCTGCGACCAAGAGTTGTACTGGGTACAATTAGCAATGATTTGCTTACCTAGATAACTAAAAATTAAGTGATGGCGAGTCGTCCACTCAGATTTTAGTGAAGTATGGGTCTTGGATCATTATATTCAAAGAGGAAACATTGTTTGAATATAATGCGAGTTTTCTTATTAGATAAGATTTCTCATTTCCTGAACTTCATAACTAAAATTTTCTTTTCTTAGATTTCAGCCTATGTCTAAAACTACTTTCTCGTTGCGATCCGTCCTTGAGAAGGACAAGTTAAATGGATCAAATTTCCTGGACTGGTATCGGAACTTGAGATTTATTCTCAAGCAAGAGAGTAAGGACTATGTCCTTGAGAAAGCTCTCCCCGAGAGGCTTGGGACCAATGCCTCGCATGCAGTATATGATGCTTGGA
The DNA here is from genome assembly GCA_030180135.1 of Orychophragmus violaceus. Taxonomy (NCBI): domain Eukaryota; kingdom Viridiplantae; phylum Streptophyta; class Magnoliopsida; order Brassicales; family Brassicaceae; genus Orychophragmus; species Orychophragmus violaceus. Next base: position 89,646,719 of record CM058238.1, read on the forward strand.
ATAAGCATTATATTGATGTGGTAGATGTGTGTGGTCTGATGTTGGCTACCATGAACTCGGACTTAAAGAGTCAACACGAGAACATGGAGTCGCCAATCGAGATGATCACCAGCCTGAAGGATGCTCCAGTGAGTCCTCATGTCATTAAAATGATGGGTTACATTGATAACCTGGGGAAACTGGATTTTCCTGTTAGCCTAGAGTTGGCTACTGAGATCATTCTGCAGTCACTGCCGTCAAGTTATGATAAGTTTATCAAAAGCTACATCAAGAATGGCTTGACGAAGACGTTGACTGAGCTGCATGGCATGCTCAAGACAGTTGAGCAAAACATCATAAAGGGTAAAAGGTTTGAGAAATCTTGTATAGACAAGGGTAGAGGCAAGGCCGTCCAGATTTGGAATCAAGATAAGCATGTGTCATCTTATAAGCCCAAGTCCGGCCCATCTGATGTTTGTAAGTGCTGCTACTGTGAAGAGTTTGGACATTGGAAGAGAAATTGCATTAAATTCTTGGAAGATTCACAGGAGATGAAGGAGATGTACGAAACTTCTTCTTCAGGTATTGTGTTATTACTTCAAGTTCTACGTAGGTATTGGATACTGGTTGTGGTACTGATATTTTTGAAATATGCAGGGCCTAAACAACAATAGAACGTTGAAGAAAGGACAAGTGGAACTACGCGTCTGGAATGGAGCAATGGTTGCTGCATTAGCCGTAGAAATTCTCCACTTGTAGGAGCCTTTCAAGCTTGGTTTTTGAATTAAGTAATTGCTGCTATGTACCTGCTTTAAGCAGAGATGTCTTTCATTTTCTTGTAAGAATTTGGATGTTTTTCATTTTGATAAAAGACAAGTTTTGCTCTTTTGATCTTGATGAAATATTCTATGGTAGCACCCTTTTTTTTTTAAAAATGGGTTTTATATCTTAAACCAATGTTCGCCAGTATATAACATAAATACCAAACGGTTTAAGTCTGATGACTCGAACTCGATTTTTCTTTGGCATAGTCGTTTCAACCACATAGAGTGGAGCGGATTCAGAAGTTCCATAGTTATGGGCTTTATGGGCTCATTTGATTATAAATCATATGAGATATGAATTCTGCTTACTGGGCCAAATGACTAAGGCTTATTTAGCAGAGCTAAAGAAAAGGGCCAGAGGCTTATTGGGCCTTACACATACTGATGTATGTGGCCAGATGAGCATTAGTGCCAGAGGAAATATTCAGTACTTCATTACCTTTATTGATGACTTCAGTAAGTATGGCTGTGTTCATTTGATGAGACACGAGTCGGAATCCTTTGAAATGGTTAAAGGAGTTCCAGAATGAAGTATATAACCGATATGACAGAAGTATTAAAGATCCTCGATTAGATCGCGGAGGAGAATACTTGAGTCAAGAATAAAGTGATCATCTAAGTGAGTGTGAAGTCGTCTCACAGCTCATCTCTCCTGGAAAACCTGAATGGTGTTTCTGAGAATGAATCGGACCTTATTGGATATGGTTCGATTAATGATGAGTCACACGAATCTTCCATTATCCTTTTAGGAATACGCTCTAGAAATGTATGTATTTACGCCAAATAGGTTTCTATCAGAATCAGTTGAAAGACACCACATAGGATGTGGACTGGGAGTTTTCCAAGTATGTTTCACTAATTAATTGGGATTGCAAGATTTATGTAAAGCAGTTGTTAACAGACAACCTTGAACCCAAATCTGATAAGTGCTGCTTCGCTGGTTGTCCTAGGGAAACTGAGGCTTATTACTTTTGCAACCAATCCGAGAACAAAGTTTTGTTGTTCGGAACTCTGTTTTTCTAGATAGAAAGTTTCTTTCCAAGAAGAACAGTGGGAGTAGAAGTACAGCTCGAAGAAATTCGAGAAACACAGGAGGCTGCTCAACCTGTTGAGGGAGAGCAGCGGTTGGATCCACAAAGTGCTGTAGGACCTACACCCGTGGAGCCTGAAGTTCGCAGATCCGAATTGATCCGTCACTAACCCGAGAGTGATTTTTCGTAACCAATTGCCGTGATCTGTTTATCATTGAAAAGTGACGAGCATGCGAAATTCAAGGAGCGATGGTGAGCCCCAACTCCGAAAATTTTCTAGGTATGCATGTTAGTTTCACCGATATATTTCTGGATTGAAGCAAACATCTTGGAGTTGGAATCTACGTTCTGTTAAAACGGTCAAAAGTTTTGACTTGATAAGGAACGAATAGGAACCGTGCGTTTACAAGTAGACTAATGAGAGCGTAGTTGCATTTCTCACACTGTATGTATATAACATATTTAATCTCATAAACGACGTTCCGTCGCTTAAGTCTTATCAGGACTTGGGTCGGAAGTCATCTTAACGATAGACATGGGAGAAGCCGCGTGAGTTCTTGGAATAAGGATCTATTGAAATAGATTGGGTAGGCTAATTGGATCGTGTCAGAATCCTTATGTTGATAAGGTATTGGACAGTTACAATATGCATGATTCCAAAATGGCTTCACGCCAAAGGTCTTATGGCAATAATCTTAGCGAGATGAAGTGTCTTGGACACTGGCTGAGCTAGTATATATGAGTGTGATTCCTTATGCTTCTGCAATAGAATCCATCATGAATACCATATTTTGCGCTCGTCTAGATGCAGCTTAGGCGTAAAGCATGACGAGCTGATACCAATATGTTCCGGTAAAAGTCACTGGACAGTTGTAAGGAATATCCCCAAGTGTTTGAGAAACACTAAGGATAGGTTCTTGTTCAACTGAGAAAGTGACGAATCTGTTATGAATAGTTAGACGGACAAAGACGATTCCCGGTTCCCACCTGGTTATGTCTCTTTGTCTGTGTAGCGGTGCTATCTGTTGGAAGGGCTCCAAGCAGGGGACCGTAGAATAGGGCTTATTAAAGAATAGCGGTGTGGTTTGTTGGAATGGTTCCAAGCAAGAACACCGCAGCCTCTCTCACAACCTAAGCACGAGTTTTATACTGTTGTTGTAGGTACTAGATATCTAAAGACTTGGTCTTAATTCTAGTGGGAGTTATGTTAGTTATGATGTTCACATAGACATGCTATGGTCATGTTTATGAAAAACTGACATCAGCATTATTTAATTGTTGGATAATTAAATAATGGACCCAAAGTATTTTATGTTCATTTTATAGGCCATCAAGTTGAGGACTTGATCATGAAACCCTATAAGTGAAAGATGACATAAAATTATATTTGTCCCTGGTCGTAGGTTGTTAAAGTGGGACACTAACAACCGTTAAGACTAGTATGTGAGGTGACGTATGACTAAGTTTCATGGAGTCATTGATATGAGCATCAACGTCAATCACATAGATATATGTTGGTGAACATATGATCGGACATGACCCGCTAATGAGAACTCTACAGGATAGTTATATCAGTGTCATGAGAGGTTCTCATTACGACTATAGAGTATAGTCCTTAGACCTGAGTTCATCATGCTTTCTAGCATGTGAATTGGTACGCTTTGACCTTGTCAAACGTCGTTCCGTAACTGGCGGCTATAAAGGCATTGCTTAGGCGTATCATGAAGTATGTGTAGAAACAAGGATGGAACAAGAAGGGATTTGTCCCTCCTATATAACAGGAGATAAATATCTCATGGCCCATCGAAGATTTGATACTGAGAAAATGCATGGCCGTGCTCAAACGAGGTGATTGTCAGTCGTTTGTTTTATCAGTATAGATCAGGAGTTCGATGAACACGATGTTGGCTATAATAAGGATGACACAGTTTCTTGCCTTATGCCATATCGAGATATAGAGATAAAAGGATTATAGGAATAAGTGATTCCAGTACAAGTGGGAGATTGTTGGGATTGTGTCCTGAAATCACATTGTACTTACTCTAATGATAGTTGTATTGTCGAGATCGGACAATTCATGTGATACTAGGTGGTCATTACGTTTTGCTAGAAGCCGCTTATGACAAATGAGTTGTAGCTCATTGCTAGTATTATGTGGACCTACAGGGTCACACACCTAAGCAAGCTGGATGCACTTTGTATGGGATTGATCATTGACACATGGTATGTTCAATGTGTATTGGATACGCATTGAATTCGAGTTTTAAGAGGTGTGTCGATCGACACAGTAGTGTGTCGATCGACACAGGCCGGGTTTCGAAACTGATGTTTCGATTTGATGACTTAAACGAATTGGAATTAGTCCAATGATCGATTTAGTCATTCCAGGTCTATATATAGGTTTATATGAACGACCTGGAACCCTAGTCGTTTATTTTTGTAGCCACCTCTCTAAACACAGTTTTCCCAGGAGATCCGATTTCCGGCACTAGCATCCCGGCGGATTCCAGCTTGTGTGCGTGTGGACTGCAGTAGAGGCGCAACATCTGAGGTGCTCCTGATCTCAATTACCTGTTCATCATTCCGCTGCAAATCTTCAGGTAAACACGAGATCATTCCTGATGATTCAATTAACTAAACCCTAGATCCTAGGCATAAGGAACTAGTTAGGATTCAATCTGATGATAGAATGACCTAAGTTCCTACAGGCTCATCCTCCGGAATGGCTTCCGCAGGATCCGTTGTGGGCCTGCGTAACCACGGCTAGAGCTTGATTTTTATCAAGGCATTTGAGGTAAGGTTCGGAGATACTTCTTTAGAAGAGCTCTCCTTGCGTGACGCAGTACCTTGCACTCTGCGTCTTGAGTTTCCGCGCCTCCCATTTATCGTCGGGGACTTCGCCATTTGTAATGTGTCGAATGATCGGAGTTCTCCAATCTTCGTCATCGTTAGGCTCAGGTCCTCGACTAGTGGATGCAGCTTGGATTGGCCCATCGGGGACGTTCGCGACGTACACGGCGTTTCTTGGATCGAGATCACCATCAATCTCGATGATGTCGCGACTGGTGTCCTTGGGACGTTCCTTGTGTTCGACCCCGTCCTTTATGGTGGGCTCGTCCTCTTTCAAGGATAGAGCTTTCAGGGCTATGTCGATACTTGGTTTTTCGATCCCCTCGACTGGTATGATCCTTTTGAGATTAGGATCTGATGTCGACGCTAGAGCGGCCAGGGCATCGGCTGCGGTGTTTTCCCCTCGCGGGATCCATGTTAGATCAAAGAATTCGATCTGTTCGGCGAGCGTATGGACTACTTGTAGGTATTCTTCCAAGCGTTCGTCTTTGGCCTCGTAGTCGCCATGATATTGGCTCGTGACCAATTGGGAATCACTGAAGGCGTCTACTTCTCGGGTTCCTATCATTATTACTAGTCTGATCCCGGCTATTAACGCTTCGTATTCTGCTTCGTTATTTGATGCGGCGAAGCCCAGTCTGAATGACTGTTCTAATACTTCACCAGTGGGGGAAACCAGTTTTACTCCGACTCCGGATCCTTGCCTTGAGGAAGCTCCATCGACGTAGAGTTTCCATTTCTTGGCGGAGGTCGGGTCGAGTTCTACGATCGGGGGGAGCTCGATTATGAAATCTGCCAGCACTTGCGCTTTTAGGCAAGTCCGAGCTTTATATTCTATGTCACACTCGCTAAGTTTGATAGCCCATTTGACCAGTCGACCTGACTGGCTTGGACTGTGAAGGATGGTTCTCAGTGGCTGAGAGGTCATCACTATGATTGAGTGCGATTGGAAGTATGGTCGGAGTTTCCGAGCCGATATGACCAGCGCTTAAGCGAGTTTTTCCATGGCGGGGTACCTGGTTTCAGCATCGATTAAGGTCTTACTGATATAATACACCGGCCGTTGTTCGTTTTGTTCTTCGCGAACTAGGACTCCACTTACTGTTGCCGTGGAAACAACTAGGTAGAGGTAGAGGGGCTCCCCTTCTACTGGTTTCGCCAGTATGGGTGGTTCGCTTAGGTAAGACTTGAGCTGGGTGAATGTTTCTTCGCACTTTTCGTCCCAGAGGAACTTCTTGTTCGCTTTGAGCAAGTGATAGAAGGGTAGACATTTATCAGTCGACCTCGAGATGAAGCGGTTCAAAGCAGCTATTTGTTGGATCCCCTAGGATCTAGGGTTTGTTATATTGAAATTACCAACCTCGTTCTTACCTCAGATCTGGCAGCGGAATGGAATGGTGAACGAGATCTAGCGAATCAAGTGCTTCGCCTCTACCAAGCACACACTCACACAACCTGGAACGCCGGGATGCTAGTGCCGGATTCAGGGAATGAGTTTTCGATGTCTCTGCTTTTCTCTCTGAGAATTACAGTGACAGCTAGGGTCCAGGTCGATCATATAAGCCTTTATATATCGACCTGGAATTAACTTCACAAACCGTCGGATAAGCCCAACCCGTTTACGTCAAAACCCGATATGCATCGATCGACAAACTTACTGTGTCGATCGACACACCTTCTCGAAAAGCCTGCATCGATCGACACACTCATGTATCGATCGACACATACATCATAAAACTCTATGTCAATGTGTATCCAATACACATCAACTTGATCATTATCAAATGATCATTCCCATATGTTAGCTTCCAGATTGCTTAGGTGTGTGACCCTATAGGATCATATAATACTGGCAGTAAGTTTACAACTTACAGATTACAAGAGGCTTCTAGCAAAGCATTACAATCACCAGTATTATACAAACGATTGATCTCGATACACAACTACTATCAGGAGTGAGTACAAGTGTGATTTCAGGACACAATCCCAACAATCTCCCACTTGTACTGGAATCATCAACTCCTACAATTCTTTTGTCTCTATATCTCGATTTGGCATAAGACAAGATTAGTGTCATTCTTATTAAGCCAATATCATGTTTATCGAACTCCTGATCTATACTGAACAAAACAAACAACTGAACCACAGTTCGTTTGAGTGCGGCCACACATTTTCTCAGCATAAAATCTTCGATAGGCCCTGAGATATTTATCTCCCGTTATTCAGGAGGGACAAATCCCATCTTGTTCCATCCCTGTTCCTTTACACACTTCATGATACACCTGAGCAGTGCCTTTATAGCCGCCAGTTGCGGATCGACGTTTGACAAGGTCAAGGTGCACCAATTCACATGCAAGAAAGCATGATGAACTCAGGTCTAAGGACTATACTCAATAGTCGTAATGAGAACCTCTCATGACATAGATATAACTATCCTGGAGACTTCTCATTAGCGGGTCACGTCCGATCATATGTTCACCAACATATATCTATGTGACTGACTGTGATACTCATATCATTGACTCCATGAAACTTAGTCAACCGTCACCTCACAAGCTAGTCTCTCGCGGTTGTTATTATCCCACTTTAACAACCTCGACTAGGGACACATCATAATTTATGTCATTTGTTACTTATAGGGTTTCATGATCAAGTCCTCAACTTGATGGCCTATAATATGACACAAACTTACCTTGGGACCATTATTTAATTATCCAATAGTCAAATAATGTTGATGTCAATTTTTCACAAACATGACCATATCATATCTATCTGAACATCATAACTAAACCAACTCCCACTAGAATCAAGACCAAGTCTTCAGATGTCTAGCACCTACAGCAATAGTGTTCAACACGTGCTTAGGTTGTGAGAGATGCTGCGGTGTTCTTGCTTGGAACCATTCCAACAAACCACACCGCTATTCTTTAATAAGCACTATTCTACGGTCCTCTGCTTGGAAACCTTTCCAACAGACAGTACCGTTACACAGGAAAAATGACATAACCAGGTGAAAGCCGGGAGTCATCTTTGTCCGTCTAACTACTCAGTTGACAACTGATTCGTCTTTTCTCAGTTGTACAAGAACCTATCCTTAGTGTTTTTCAAAACATTTGGGGATATTCCTTACAACTGTCCAGTGACTCTTACTGGAACAAACTGGTATCTACTCGTCATGCTTTATGCGTCAGCTGCACTTTGACGAGCGCAAATATGGCATTCATGATGGATTCTATTGCATGAGCAAAAGGAATCTCACTCATAGACACTAGCTCAGCCAGTGTCCAAGACACTTCATCTTGCTAAGATCATTTCCATAAGACCTTTGGTGTGAAGCCATTCTTGGAATCATGCATATTGGAACTGTCCAGTACCTTATAATCATAAGGATTCTGACACGATCCAATTAGCTCTTCTGATCCATCTCAATGGATCCATATTCCAAGTGCTTACGCGGCTTCTCCCATGTCCATCGTTAAGTTTGACTTCCGACCCAAATCTTGACAATACTTTAGTGTCGGAACGTCATTTATGAGATTAAGTATGTTCTAAACATACAGTTTTGAGAATTGCAACTACGCTCCCACTAGTTTACTTGTAAACACACTGTTTCTATTCGTTCCTGATCGAGTCAAAACCTTTGACCGATTTAACAGAACTTGGATTCCAACTCCAAGATGCTTGCTTCAACCGGTGAAGCTAACATGCATAACTAGCCAATTTTTTTTTCCGGAGTTGGGGCTCACCATCGCTTCTTTGAATTTCACATGCTCATCACTTTTAAATGATTAACGGATCACGACAATCGGTCACGAGGAATCACCCTCGATTTAGTGATGGATCCTTTCGGATCTGCGAATTTCAGGCTCCACAGGTGTAGATCCTACAGCACTCTGTAGATCTAACCGCTGCTCTCCCTCAACAGGTTGAACAGCCTCCTGTGTTTCTCGAATTTCTTCGAGCTGTACTTTTACTCCCACAGTTCTTCTTGGAAAAACAGAGTTCCGAACAACAAAACTTTGTTCTCGGATTGGTTGCAAAAGTACTAAGCCTCGGTTTCCTTAGGACAACCAGCGAAGCAGCACTTATCAGATTTGGGTTCAAGTTTGTTTGTTGACAACTGCCTTACACAAACCTTGCAATCCCAATTAATCAGAAAAACATATTTGGAAATCACCCAGTCCACATCCAATGTGGTGTTTTTTCACTGATTCTGATAGAAAACTTATTTAGCGTAAACATGTTCATTTTAGAGCGTATTTTAAAAGAATAATGGAAGATTCATGTGACTCATCATTAATCGGAGCATATCCAATAAGGTCCGATTCATTCTCTCAGAAACACCATTCAGCTTTTCCAGGAGAAAAGAGATGTGATATGGCTTCACACTCACTTAGATGATCACCCAATTGTTGACTCAAGTATTCTCTTCCTCGATTCAATCGAGATATTCTAATACTTCTGTCACATTGTTTCTATACTTCATTTTGGAACTCCTCAAAGGATTCCAACTTGTGTCTCATCAAAAGATCACAGCCATACTTACTGATGCCATCAATAAGTCAATGAAGTACATAAGATTTCCTTTGGCATTAATGTTCATCGGGCCGCATACATCAGTATGTGTAAAGCCCAACAAGTCTCTGGCCCGTTTCTTTAGCTCTGCTAAAGAAGCCTTAGTCATTTGGGCCAGCAAGCAGAATTCATGTCTCAATTGATTTACAATCAAATGAACCTGAAGCCCATAACTATGGAACTTCTGAAGCCGTTTCACTCTATTTGGTCAATATGACTATGCCGAGGAAAGATCGAGTTCAAGTCATCAGACTTAAATCGTTTGATATTTATGTTATATTTAAGCGTATGTTGGTTTAAGATATAAAACCCTTTCAAAAGGGGTGCTACCATATGATATTTCATTAAGATCAAAAGAGCAAAATTTGTCTTTTATCAGAATGAAAAAACATTCAAATTCTTACAAGAAAATGAAAGACATCTCTGCATAAAGTAGGTACATAGTAGCAATTACTTAATTCAAAAACCAAGCTTGAAAGGCTCCTACAAGTGGAGAATCTCTACGGCTTATGCAGCAACCATTGCTCCATACCAGGCACGCAGTTCCACTTGTCCTTTCTTCAATGTTATACTGTTGTTTAGGCCCTGCATATTTCCAAAATATCAGTACCACAACTAGTATCCAATACATATGTAGAACTTGAATTAATAACACAATACCTGAAGAAGAATTACCATACATCTTCTTCATCTCTTGTGAATCTTCCAAGAATTTAATGCAATCTCTCTTCCAATGCCCATAATCATTACAATAGAAGCACTTTCTAACACCAGATGGGCCGGACTTGGGCTTATAAGATGACACAGGCTTATCCTGATTCCAAATCTGGACGGCCCTGCCTCTACCCTTGCCAACACAAGATTTCTCAAATCTTTTACCCTTTATGATGTCTTGCTCTACTGTTTTGAGCATGCCATGCAGCTCAGTCAACGTCTTCGTCAAGCCTTTCTTGATATAGTTCTTAATGAACTTATCATAGCTTGACGGCAGTGACTGCAGAATGATGTCAGTTGCCAACTCTAAGCTGACAGGACAATCCAGTTTCCCCAGGTTATCAACGTAACCCATCATTTCAATGACATGAGGACTCACTGGAACATCCTCTGGTAGTCTGCACCCAGTGAGAGACTTCACCAACTGGAATCTCTCAACTCGTGCCAGATCCTGAAACTTCAGTTTTAGGCTGGTGATCATCTCTATTGGCGACTCCATGTTCTCGTATTGACTCTTCAAGTCCGAGTTCATGGTAGCCAACATCAGACCACGCACATCTACCACATCAATATAATGCTTATTCAAATCATTATATACTGCATTCGAGCGATTGGCCCCAAGCCTTTCTGGAAGAGCTTTCTCAAGGACATAGTCCTTACTCTCCTGCTTGAGGATTAATCTCAAATTGCGATACCAATCCAGGAAATTTGACCCATTTAACTTGTCCTTCTCAAGGACGGGTCGTAACGAGAAGGTAGTTTTAGACATAGGCTGAAAATTTTAATCAAAGAAAATTTTAGTTATGATTTCAGGAAATGAGGAATCTTATCCAATAAGAAAACTCGCATTATATTCAAACAATGTTTCCTCAATGAATATAATAATCCAAGATCCATACATCACTAAAATCCGGGTGGACGACTCGTCTTCACCCAGAGTTTAGCAATCTAGGTAAGCAAATCATTGCTAATTGTACTCAGTACAACCCTTGGTCGTAGATAAGACAATCCATGTTTCATCCACTCTGACGTCTCTGGGCCCAGAACTTCTGATAGCCCAGTCAAGTAAAACCAATCTCTTCTGTCTTGTGATCACTGACAGTTGCACTGCAAGTCTGTCAATGACCATCTGCCTTACTCATGTTGCAGTGGATATCAAGGACTCCAAGAGTATCCAACAAACGACACGAGTCTTGACAGTAGATAAGATTGGGCAAGACATCAAGATCACTTGATATTTAGTTGAGGAAATGGAACTTCAAAAGATTAGTAATTCAATCTCTTAGGCCATGCAATAGTTGTTGTCAAGCACTGCAAGACCATCAACACTACTACCTGCCTTACTCATGTAATTGTGGACACCAAGCTCTTGGCAAGACTATCCAACAACGAAACGAGTCTTGACAGTTGACCATATTGAATAACTAAGCTTCGATTTAACACACATCCAATGTGTATTAAACAGGTTTAGAACATTTTTTAACCTTTAATTTTAATTAAGTTTTAATCGTTCTAATTTCAGTGGGTTAGGTCATTCGGTTCGGTTTCTTAATTATTTGGTTCAAAACCAAACGATTACGGTTCGCATCGTCACCATATGCGTCGACAGACACACTTGGTCGACTCTTGATATGCAACCTTTCCGATCATCCGAGATAACCGGTCAAATCCAATTTAACCAGTTCATCTAATCGAACCGATTCAATCACTTTTAACTAATCGCGATAATCGGTCCAATCCAATTGAACCGACTTATCCAATCAAACTGATCTTAACCACCTTAACCAAGCATGATGACCAGTTCAATCCAATTGAACCGATTCAACCAATCGCAAGGTTTGTGTCGATCGACATTAAACTTGTGTCGATCGACACAGCAGAGTATTAGGGATTTTGAATTAAACCGACATCACCATGCGAGATAACCAGTTCAATCCAATTGAACCGATCTATCCATTCGCATAGTCTGTGTCGACCGATGCACCCAGTGTGTCGATCGACACAGTGCGATTTCAAATCTTTCGCATTTTTGCGATGCATCGACCGACACACCCAGTGCGTCGACCGATGCTGTGCGAAAACCCTAACATCTTTTACGAGGTTTCGCGATGTATCGACTGACACAAGCTTAGTGTCGGTCGACACCATGCGACAAACCCCAAAGTTATTTACGCGTTTTCGCTCTGTGTCGACCGACACACGCTTTGTGTCGATCGACACTATGCGACAAACACTAAAATCTTATTCGCTGTTTCGCGGTGTGTCGACCGACACAAGCTTAGTGTCGATCGACACAGTGCGACAACAACAGTTCATCGTTTTCAACAGAAACGTCAATCCGAGATTAATTTCTATAAAACACGATTCAACAGGCAATTCACTAATCAAATTCATCAGTATTCGATTTAAATGCCTTAGATTCAATAGACTAAACCCTACCACGCTCTGATACCACTGTTGGATCCCCTAGGATCTAGGGTTTGTTATATTGAAATTACCAACCTCGTTCTTACCTCATATCTGGCAGCGGAATGGAATGGTGAACGAGATCTAGCGAATCAAGTGCTTCGCCTCTACCAAGCACACACTCACACAACCTGGAACGCCGGGATGCTAGTGCCGGATTCAGGGAATGAGTTTTCGATGTCTCTGCTTTTCTCTCTGAGAATTACAGTGACAGCTAGGGTCCATGTCGACCATATAAGCCTTTATATATCGACCTGGAATTGACTTCACAAACCGTCGGATAAGCCCGACTCGTTTACGTCAAAACCCGATATGCATCGATCGACAAACTTACTGTGTCGATCGACACACCTTCTCGAAAAGCCTGCATCGATCGACACACTCATGTATCGATCGACACATACATCATATAACTCTATGTCAATGTGTATCCAATACACATCAACTTGATCATTATCAAATGATCATTCCCATATGTTAGCTTCCAGATTGCTTAGGTGTGTGACCCTATAGGAACATATAATACTGGCAGTAAGTCTACAACTTACAGATTACAAGAGGCTTCTAGCAAAGCATTACAATCACCAGTATTATACAAACGATTGATCTCGATACACAACTACTATCAGGAGTGAGTACAAGTGTGATTTCAGGACACAATCCCAACACTATTTTGCCAGTCAGGCGCTGGACTTCTCGCGTTGTTCTGGGAGATTTCATCCTTATAAACGTTGCGATCTGTTTGGGGTTCGCTTCGATCCCTCTTTCGGTCACTAGGTAACCAAGGAATTCTACTGAGGGGACCCCGAATGTGCACTTCGCTGGGTTGAGTTTCATCCCGTATTTATTGAGAATAATAAATCATTCTTTTAGCTGGGGGATATGGTCCTCATACCTAGAAGATTTGACCAGCATATCGTCGATGTAGACTTCCATGGTTTTACCCAGGAGTCCTAAAAACATCTTGTTGACGAGGCGTTGGTAAGTCGCTCCTGCATTTTTTTAATCCGAAGGGCATGACTTTGTAGCAGTACGTTCCTCGATCAGTTATGAACGAAGTCTTTTCTTGGTCCTCAGGGTTCATTGGTATTTGGTTGTACCCCGAGAAGGCATCCATGAAGGATAGTAGTTGGTGTCCAGCGGTAGCTTCGACCAGTCGGTCGATGTGCGGGAGTGGGAAGCTGTCCTTCGGACATGCTTTGTTGAGATATGTGAAATCTACACAGACTCTCCACTTCCCGTTCTTTTTCTTGACCACTACGGGATTCGCAAGCCAGTCGGGGTACTTGACCTCTCTGATCGATCCGATTTTTAATAACCGATCGACCTCGTCGTTGACGGCTTGAGCTCGTTCCGGGCCTAGTTTCCGACGCTTTTGTCTTACCGGTTTGTAGGTTGAGTCGACATTCAGATCGTGGCTGGTTACGTCGATGTTGATCCCTTTCATGTCTGCTGAAGACCAGGCAAAGGATTCGACGTTCTGTTTAAGGAAAGAGATCAATTCGTTTTTGACTGGCTTTGATAGGTCGATTCCAATACCAACAAGTCTTTCGGGATGAGCATCGTATGCAAAGTTGGGTCGTGATGTCCTTTGGGGGTCCTATTTGACTTGGTTCGTTCGACCTTTTGGTCTACATGGTGGCAAGCTCCTCCTCTTTCCGTAATTGCTACACGGGGGATTTCTCAATCTGCTTGTATCCGTTCATGTAGCAATGGCGGGAAATCTTTTGACTTCCGTAAACGGTTTTTACTCCTTTGGGAGTTGGAAATTTTACGCATTGATGGTAGGTTGATGGTACCGCTTTCATGTCGTATATCCATGGTCGACCTAGAATTGCGTTGTAGGGAGCTGGCCGATCTACTACGACGAACTCTGTCATTCTTCGAACTCCTCCAGCTATTACTGGGGCGAATACAGAGCCCATTGAGTATGTTGTTTCGCCAGCGAACCCTACCAGTGGTGTCTTTTCCTCGACGATCTCGGAGTCATTGAACTCCATCTTTTTGAACGCGTCGTAAAAGAGGACATCCACCGAACTTCCTGTGTCGATCATTATCCTCGAGAGTTTGACATCTCCCACTACTAGACAAACGAGGAGAGCGTCTTCGTGTGGTTTGTCGTGATTGCTTGTCTCGCTCTCATGGAAAGTGATTTCGTGGTCTGGACCTAACATCGGGTTTTTTTCCCCCTTTCTCGGTCTCGACTCTTCTCTGAAGGGCTTTGATTGAATTGACCGAGTATCGACATAGCTTGGAGCCACCGAAGATGAAGTCAATTCGTTTAGGGGGTATAGCCCGTACCCCCCCCCCCCCCCCCCCCCCCCCCCCCCCCCCCGCAGAGACGAGGGAGATTGATTCGTGAGCGTAAACTCTTACTAGGAGATGGAGGTGGAGATAGTGCCAAGCCTCCCGAGGTGCCGCACAGGCTGAGTTCCCCGAGAATGACCTCGACTCGCTTTCCCGACCCCTGGGGGAGGGTTTCGGGAGATTCCGGCTACTTAGACCGTTGTCGTTTGTTTTGAGAAGGCTTCTTGGTGTTTGACTCTTTGGGTCTGTTTACTTTCCTTTTTGTCAGATGGAGTTTCCTCCTCGACTTCTGATTCTTGCTTGTTTTCGGACTCTCGCTTTTGAGCCTCGGCTTTAGCTCGAGTGTAGCACTCTTCAGTCGAATGTCCTCTTTTATTGTGAAAATCACAGAATATTTCCTTGTCGAACTTGAATTTCTTCGAGCTCTTCGGGCTCTCGACCGCATTGACGTTTCCTGATTTACGGGAATTCTTTTTTGAGTTCGAGTTCTGCTAGCCCGACGGGTTCTTTTCTTTTCGATGCTTTTCTCTGAGTGCCGTAGTTTCATCCTCGAGGCGAGCGAAGGCCGATGCGCGATGAAGGGCATCATCAAGCGTTTGAGGCTCGCGGACCGTTATTTCCTCGCGGAATCTGGTCGAATACCATAGTCCGCGCCTCAGTGCTTCTATTGCTACTTTGTCTCGCGGGTTTGCGATTTTGGATTTTATTTCCTTAAATCGGTCGATGTACAAGCGAAGTGTCTCGTCGAGTTTCTGGGAGACGCCAAATTGAGCTGCCTCAGTAGTCTTTTCTTCGATAAAGACGGAATATTGTTTGAGGAAAGCCGTCATGAACTGGGTGAAGTTGTCAATGGACCTTTCTTCCAGTCCGGCAAACCATTCTAGGGCGGAGCCCGATAGGTTTTCGGCGAAGTGCCTGCAGAAAGCCGGCTCTCTCTCCTCATCGGTAAGGTATACCCTTGCCATTGCTAGTCGGAATGCCCTGATATGGGCTTTCGGGTCCGATTTTCCAGAAAACTCCGGAAATTTTGTTTTCTTGATTTCCCGGATTCTTGCGAAGACGATCCGGTCTGTGAACGGCGTTTGTCGCGTTTCTTCGATCACTCGATCGATGTCGGGCGCCGCGCTTGTTGCCATGTGAACTTTGGAGCTCAGACTGACGAACTGGGCCTTAGCTTGTTCAATGTACTGTCTAAGCATATCGTGTTCATCGCCTACCGTGGGCGCAAACTGGGCTTGTGCCTGATTGATGTCTGTTCCGGGAAAATGGGGTCGCGGAGATCGATTGTTGGGATCGATCTCGTCTGGTTGACCTGCGGAGTTCGGAACTGTATCGTATTTGATCCGTTAAGGTGTCCTGAGCTCGAGGCGAAAGCAGAGCCTCCTAATTGCCTCAGTCGGATAATAAAGTTATAAGGGAAAGGTGGTGGCCCGGGTAATGGTCGGTTTCTCGATCCGGTTGGATCTGTGACCATTGAACACGAACTGAACGTGGTCGGTATCGCGATAGGTGTCGTTATAGGGCGGAAGCCGCTACTCGACGTATTAGCGAAATTTTCCGACGCTCCCGGGGGAGTTACTACCTGGGAGAAGTCCAATCGTGTACACGGTGGAGGGCTTATGGGGGTTCGTGGATCTCGTGTTGATCTCCCCTCCCGGTTTAGGCTGGCGAGCTCTTCAAGACGGGCGTTAATGCGCCGTTCCTGTTCATCGAGCTGCCCGGCCAGAGAACGGTTTGCGATCTCTTGGGCCCGTGCGCTTGCCTCGTTGTTTCTCATTTGGTTTACCAACATGCTTAACATCGAACGGATCTCAACGAGGTCATCTGGGCCTTGTCGCTGCGGAGCAGAAGGCAGAGGCGAATTAGGTCTGGTTATTCCAGATCCTCCTCCCGAGGTGGGGGCGGAAATGGAATCATTCCTCATCCACACCCAGTTTTTGCTCGGATCGTTAGTTCCTGACAAAACAGTTGTCGGAGTCTGGCTCGTCGCGATCGTTTGAGCGACTGAGCCGGGTGGTGCCGAAATTGTGGAGACTGAGGCAGAGCTCGTCAACACACCATCGGTCTGACCCATGATTCTTACCCGGTGGTGTTCTGAGGAACGTTGTCGACCGTTTGAGGGTGGTCGAGTGGTGGTGTGGCGCTGCGAGAGCCGGATTGGTCGGGATTCATCTCGATCTATCGGATCTAAGATCTGATTCTTAAGACAGGAAAAACTATAGATAGTCCCCACAGTCGGCGCCAAATGTGAGATCTGGGATTCACACTAAGAATTTGTATTCGTGGATTTGGACTTTTGTATATAGAAATGGTATAGATTTCCTATGAATCAAAGATTTTATTGAGATTGATCGTTGAGATAGAACAAACACAATCGAAAAGAGAGTACAGAGTTTGATGATCGAGCTATCTAGTCGAAGTGTTCTTAGCTAGGGTTGGAATGTCCTGAATGAATCGCCACTTCTCCTTTAAATACTCTCGACTTTGATCTTCTTGTTCCGATATTTTCGGCCTCGCCGTCATAACGATCTCCGAGATTTGCGTGGATCAGTTGAACTGACGAAGACCGGGTTGCTCTATCTCCATGTCGTCTCCTGCCGAGCTCGAGCTCAATCGCTTCCCACTTCGGCATTGCTTGGGCCTTGTCAAGAAGTCAATCGTATAGGCCCAACAAAGGATAACGGTCGATCTCTCTCTGTCCTGACATTGGAGCGGGCTCATAACTATGAGCCTTTTTTTTATTTGTTAATGGGCCGGATTTCCTAGAAGGAAATCCAGTACCAACAATACCCACGAAAAAAAGAAAAAAAAAATCCAAGACGTAAAAAATAGGACCAGAGAAAAAGGGCGATTGTAGTGCGATCGATCTTGTTCATCTTTTTACTTTAATTGTCGGCTACGTTTTTCCGGCCGATCTAGCCATGGAAACAACTGTCGGACCACCATCGAACTCTCAGATCAACATCCTCACTTCTGAAACCCCACCTTCCCCCACAAACCTTCACCATCGTGATCCAGAGAAGGAGAACTCTCCTCCATTATCTGGTGAAATCAAGTCTGGTTCTTCTTCAAAGCAGGGTAAGCAATCTACTTGGGCAGGGATTATCAAAAATTGACCGTCTCTAACTCGACACAACATCGAAGTCTCGATCATTGATGGTCTGGAAACCATGGAGATTCCGGAGGTGGTCATCGAGAATTCAAAACCACTTTGGGAAGAGTTCTTGGTTGGCCTATTTCTATCGACTGCTCCTCATGTCGCAAAAATCCACAAGATAGTTAACAAAATTTGGCATGTGAAAGACAAATCCTCATGGATTGATGTCTATGTCGTGGACTCAAAGACGGTTAATTCAGAATAAAAGACCCTCAATCACGATATAGAGTGCTAAGGCGTGGTATGTGGAACATTGTTGAAGTTCCTATGATCGCTTCTTGCTGAAACCGATTGAAAAGAATCAGCCTGAAATCCAATCTATGCCCACGTGGGTTCAGATGAAACATGTTCCCTCTTCGATGTTCTCGTGGGAGGGCTTGGGATTCTTTGCAAGTGTGACGGGTCGTCCGGATCGACTACATTTAGATACTGAATTATGCGCAAATTTCGACATAGCTAAGGTATTTGTTGATGTTGATATGGGAAAAGAAATTCCTAAATCACACCGTTTTAAATCAAAGTCGGGCCTCAATGTCAACATTGAGTATAGCTATCCGTGGGCATCTGCGCGTTGTGAGCTTTGCTCTAAATGAGGTCATATCAAATCTGTCTGCACAAACAAGGCAGACACGCAACTGGACAAAAAAGTGGCTGAGGAAAACAAATCTCCAACGAAGGAAATTCAGTTGTTAAGCATGCAAGAAAGGAAGGAAGATTCTGAGGTATCCCCCCAACTTCAGGAAACAATTAAAATGGCTGAGATGGGTCAAACAGAAAAAGGTGAGATAAGTTCTAGTCTTAGTGCTGAGAATAAACAATCTCAAGTTGAAGAAGGCTTGGCAAATGCAGAAGATAAAACTCAAGAATCACTCCTTCAATCAAAGCAAAAATTATTTATGGCCAGTTCAGAAACATTGGTGAATGGAGAAGAAACTATTTGGACTGACGTCTCACCAACAAAGATAGGAAGGTCACGTTCGAAGGTTCATACAGAACCAATTGGCTCTCCTTCACGGTTTTCTATCCTCAACATGGAAGGTGAGGAGAATGGAGAAGATGCAGGAGAAGATAATGATAAGGAAATTGAAACACATGAAGAAGGGGAAATTAATCAAAATGAAGAAGACAACTTGGACCAATCTAAGAAAATGCAGAAAACTGTTCATGCCTCAATTCGCTCAACGAAAGGTGCAAACAGATATCTCGCAGCCACTTACACATCTACCGCTAAGGATACCAAAAAACCCAAACATAGATAATATGTCATGTTTTTTTCTGGAATATATGAGGTTTTAATAAGTCAATAAAGCATTTTGTGGTGAAGGAGTGGGTAAATAGTAGGTCTTTCGATTTTGGCTACTTACTGGAGACCCGAGTCAAAGAAAGTAAATTTCAGAGAATCGTATCTTTAGTGTTTCAAGGCTGGTCTTCTATGTCTAATTATAAATTTGGTAGATTGGGACGTATATGGATTGTCTGGAAAGATAACGTCAGATTCACGACGGTTTTTAAAAGTGGTCAATTGATCACTTGCTCTGTGAAGCTGATGGATGTTGAGGAAGAAGTGTTTTGCTCTTTTGTTTACGCTTTAAAATTTGCGGATGAACGGAAGGAACTGTGGAATGATGTTCATGATCACTTCAGCTCGCCTTTATTCAAGAAAATGTCATGGACTATATATGGGGACTTTAATGAGATTCTTGATGGAGAGGAGCACTCCAATTTTGAGAACTCACCTAGTATAGGACCTGGTATGTGAGATTTTCAGAGTATAGTAAGTCGATGTTTTCTTCTGGATCTACCTTATCATGGCCCTTTATATACTTAGTGTAATAAACGAGAGGAGGGGTCGATTTCAAAAAATCTGGACAGGGTGTTAGTAATGACCAATGGCTGCGTTCGTTTCCAACGGCGTATAGTGTTTTTGAGGCTGGTGGTTGCTCGGACCACTTGAGGTGCAGAATTCATCTCTCTGCAGAAACGTCATCTGCTAGGAAGCATTTCAAGTTTGTTAATGCCTTAGCTGATTTGGAGGAGTTCTTACCGATGATAGATAATTTTTGGAAAAAGTCGGATCCCATCTTTTTATCTACATCATCTTTGTATAGTTTTTCTAAGAAACTTAAAGGCCTTAAACCTGTGAAAAGATCCCTCGGAAAATCTTGGATGGGAAATCTTCAAAAGAAATCCAAAGAGGCATATGATATGTTATGTGAGAAGCAAGATTCCAACCTACTAAATCCCTCTCCGAAAGGAGTTGAAGAAGAGAGCAATGCTTTTCAGTGATGGGAGTTTGTGGCTGGTTTGGAAGAAAAATTGTTGCAACAACGGTCAAAAGTGAATTGGTTAAAGGTGGGGGATAACAACAATCGTACGTTCTACAATGCAGTCAAGGAGAGACAAGCAAGGAATGCAATTAGAGAAATTGTTTGTCGAGATGGAAACGTGGTAACTAACGTGAATGATGTTAAGGAGGAGGCTGAGGGTTTCTTTAGGGAGCTTATGCAGTATGTGCCAGAGGATTATGAGGGAATATCAATGGAGAATCTGGAGGACTTTCTAAGTTTTCGATGTTCAAACATAGAACACTTGTTGTTAACAAAGTCTGTCACTGAGGAAGAAATCAAAGACGTTTTATTTAAAATGGACAGTAACAAATCCCCAGGACCATATGGTTACACTGTCGAGTTCTTCAAAAAAGCTTGGCCGATCATAGGGAGTGACTTCCTGGGGACAGTTCAATCTTTCTTTGAGAAGGGATTTCTATCCAAAGGGCTGAACACGACGATTCTAGCTCTTATTCCTAAGAAATTAGATGCAAAGGAAATGAAGGACTACATACCTATCAGCTGTTGCAATGTTCTTTGTAAAGTAATATCAAAAATAATAGCCAACAGGTTGAAGAACACACCACATAAGTTCATAGCTTTAAACCAGTCCGCCTTTGTTCAAGATCGACTGTTGATAGAAAATCTCCTCCTTGCCACAGAAATGGTAAAGGACTACCACAAGGATTCTGTGTCTTCCCGTTGTGCTCTCAAGATAAACATCTCACAGGAATTTGATACTGTTCAATTGTCTTTCTTGATAAACACACTCAAAGCTATGAACTTTCCAACAAAATTCATCCATTGTATCTCTTTATGCATATCAACAGCTTCCTTTTCCGTGCAAGTTAATGGTGATCTTGCAGGATTTTTAGAAGCGCAAGAGGCTTGAGACAAGGTTGTGCATTGTCGCCATACTTATTCGTAATATGTATGGATGTGTTGTCAAAACTATTGGATAAGGCCGCAAATCAGAAGAAGTTCGACTATCACCCCAATTGTAAGAATCTTGGTCTCACTCACTTAAACTTTGCTGATGACTTAATGGTTTTCTCGGATGGGAAAATGCGGTCTGTGGAAGGGATAGTAACAGTTTTTGAAGGATTCATGAGAATGTCAGGTCTGCGGATTAGTATGGAGAAGTCTATAATGTTTATGGCTGGTATTAACTCGGTCTCTAGACAAGCTATTTTGGATCGCGTCCCTGTCTCTCAAGGACAACTACCGGTAAAATATCTTGGTTTACCTCTGGTTACTAAACGCATGACGAAGGCTAACTATCTACCTTTGATAGAGAAAATCCGAAACAGAATCAGATCTTGGACAAATCGGCAGCTCTCCTTCGCTGGTAGACTCCAATTGATAAAGGCGATAATTGTGAGTACTACGAACTTCTGGCTCTCAGCTTTCCGCCTTCCCTGAGACTGCCTAAGAGAAATTGAAAAGTTATGCTCCGCATTCCTTTGGTCTGGTCCGAGCTTAAACACAAACAAAGCAAAAATTTCTTGGAAATAATCTGTAGACCTAGACAAGAAGGAGGTTTGGACTTAAAACAACTTCAAGAAGTTAATAAGGTATGTTGTCTGAAGTTGCTTTGGAGGATTGCTTCTAACCACTCTTCTCTATGGGTTAAATGGGTTAAAAAAAATCTGATCAAGCAAGGTTCTCTTTGGGCGGTAAAGGAATCGACAACCTCTGGGTCTTGGATGTGGAGAAAGCTATTGAAACACAGGAGAATGGCTCAACAACTATATAAGGTCAAAGTAAACAATGGACTTAACACTCACTTCTGGTTTGATAGATGTCGGCATTGGGCTGTTTATTTGATACCATAGGTCCGCGAGGTACAATTGATTTGGGGATTCCTCTAGAGTCGATAATGGCCACTGTTTTAGAAACAAGAAGGAGTAGAAGATAATGAGATATGGAAATGTCTTCAATGCAATTCCTTTGATTATGTTGTACTGTTAGAATATATTGTCAAATATTGTATTGCCTTCCTTGTACACAACTCTGTATGTATATAAACAGAGTCACTAACTCAATAATAATTACGATTCATTTCATACTCAATATGGTATCAAGAGCCAATTAAATATATTTTTTCCTTCCCTTCTCTCGTCTTCTTCTTCCTTACCTCTCCTCTTTCTTAAGCTTTTTCCTCTTCTCACCACCATGACTTCTGAATCCTCTGCTGAACGTGCTTTTGTCTTCAATATTCAAGACCCACAAAGCAATCTCCTCTCTGTTAACATGTCTAGTGTGACAAAACTCTCCAACATCAATTCCTTGATGTGGAGTAGACAAGTCTGTGCGTTACTTGAAGGCCATGAGCTACATCATTTCATAGATGATTCCGACAACGCACCTGCAGCAACAATCATGACGGATGGTGTCTCTGTCCCGAATCCATCATTCGCATCTTGGAGGCGTCAAGATCGCCTCCTTTATTCTGCCATGATTGGATCTATCTCGCTGCCAATCCAATATGTTGTATCCACTGCCACTAACACCAAAGAAGTTTGGGATATTCTCGCTCAGACCTTTGGAAATCCGACTCGCGGTCACATTCGTCAACTCAAACAACAGATCCGAGCTTGCGTCAAGGGCACCAAGACGATAAGCGAATACATGCGTCTTATCAAATCAAAAACAGATGATTTGGCCTTGCTTGGGAAGCCGATGGACCAGGAAGATGTTACTGAGCAAATTCTCGCAGGTCTCACGGAGGAATACAAGCCTGAAGTTGATGCAATCAATGGCCGTGACACACCAATTTCATTCATAGAGCTTCACGAACGTCTACTGAATCGTGAAGCTATGATTTTGTGCAGCGAACCAGCTTCTGCTCTACCGATTGTGGCCAATGCTACTGATACACGCCTTCGTCAATACCAACCCAAAAATCAGAATCAAGGGCAGCAGAGCTATACCAACACAAACCAGGGACGCACTCGGAAATAGTATTTGGGTCGATGTCAGGCTTGTGGAGTTCAAGGCCACAATGTCAAATATTGTCCAGAATTTCACATCGTCAAAGGACCAACGACTCAACAACACTGGACTCCATCACAACAACAATCTCGACCATGGCAGCAACAAAATCAACAGCAGCCATGGCAACCACGGGCAAACCCTGCGCTTCTCTCTGACTCGTCAACATGGCTGGTGGACTCGGGAGCTTCCCACCACATGACGTCTGATTTAGCAAATCTCTCACTGCATAATCCATACACCGGTGGCGATGATGTTCTTCTAGGAGATGGATCCGGACTTCACATCTCACACACTGGTTCTTTATCTCTTCCATCTTATTCTCGTCCTTTCTTTCTTAATTCTGTTTTATGTGTTCCATCGTTAGATAAGAACTTGATTTCTGTTTTTCAATTGTGCAAATCTAATGGTGTTTATGTGACTTTTACTCCGACCTACTTCCAGGTGAGGGATCTACAAACAGGGGCTCTTCGTCTGGAAGGCAAGCCTAAAGATGGCACTTATGAGTGGCCAAAATCTGCATTCTCTAAATCTCCTTCACTTGCTTTTGCTTCAGTTGTCAAGGCGAGCTTGTCGGACTGGCACTCTCGTCTCGGACATCCCGCTTTTCCTATTCTTCAAAAAATTGTTTCTGTTTTTGATTTACCAGTTTCATCAAATGTTTTAATGGCTAGTCCATGTACTGCTTGTTCGATCAATAAAATGCACAAGTTGCCTTTTAAAGATTCTACTTTAACATCTGAACATTCGCTTCATATCGTTTTCTACGATGTTTGGACATCACCGATTACTTCAATTGATGGTTTTAAGTATTATGTTATCTTTGTAGATCATTTTACACGATATACTTGGCTATATCCTCTTAAAAGAAAATCACAGGTTTTGGATACGTTTACAAGGTTTAAAGCTTTAGTTGAAAATCAATTTCAATCTAAACTTCGAATTTTGTATACGGATAATGTGGGTGAATACATTGGCCTTTCAAGTTTTCTTTCTAGCCATGATATTTCACATATGACAAGTCCACCCCATACTCCAGAACATAACGGCATATCGGAACATCGACATCGACATATAGTTGAGACGGGCCTTGCCCTTATGTCGCATGCATCAATGCCTAAGACGTATTGGACGTACGCATTTACTACATCAGTTTATTTAATCAACCGAATGCCCAAGCCAATTCTTTCTTTTTCGACACCATTTCAAAAACTCCATGGACATTCACCAAATTTTCAAAAATTACGTATCTTTGGTTGCTTGTGTTTTCCGTGGTTAAGACTATATGCATCTCATAAACTCGATGATAAATCATCTCCATGTGTTTTTCTAGGATATTCTCAAACACAAAGTGCATATTTTTGTCTAGATCGCACCACTTCAAGGATATATACTTCTCGTCATGTTGTTTTTCATGAATCTGTATTTTCGTTTGCTACTAACACTTGTCAGCTTGAACAACTCGAATCAAACGAACCAGACCCTCCAGTGTTTCCTCCGGTCACTGTTATCCGTCCAGTTGCATCTTACCAACCAACTCCGATACTTTCTGCTCCACCCTCGGAACAACATACGCAACTACCTTCGGCTCCAGCAACACAACAAGCCGAATCAGAAGTTCCTGCCACTGTGCAAACTCAGGCTCACACGTCACCAACAACACAGCAATCACCACCATCAATTGTCTCGCCTCCGCTAGTACAAACACTAGCAACACCACCTCCTATTTTACCAACTCGCGCAAGCACAAGACTGCGCAAACCGGTGCAGAAACTCAACCTCCATACGAGGGCCACGCCAACACAAGAGACGATCCCAACTTCTGTAGCTGAAGCTCTTCGACATACTCATTGGCGCCAAGCAATGAGTCAAGAGATTAATTCTCATGTGACTCAACATACTTGAGATCTAGTTCGACCAACTAATGTCTCTAATGTTGTTGGGTGCAGGTGGATATTCACTATTAAAAGAAGATCCGATGGCTCGGTTGAACGATCTAAAGCACGACTGGTCGCAAAAGGCTACAACCAACGCCCCGAAATCGACTATCATGAAACCTTCAGCCCTGTCGTCAAACCAGCCACCATTCGCATTGTGCTTAGTAATTCGGTCTCACAAAATTGGCCATTACGGCAACTTGATGTTAACACAGATTTTTTGTAGGGTCATTTAGAAGATGAAGTATACATGGTTCAACCAACTGGTTTTGTAGACAAGGATAACCCACATGCATTCTGCAAACTTAGAAAGGCGATTTACAGACTCAAACAGGCTCCTCATGCCTGGTACAATGAGCTTCGCACGTTCCTCCTTCAATCCGGGTTTAAAAACTCCTTGGCTGATGCTTCATTGTTCATTTATAACACTGATGGCAATCTCCTCTACATGCTTGTATACGTCGATGATATAATCATCACGGGAAACAGTCATGACCTCATCAATAGGTTTATCGCTTCTCTTTCTAAACGCTTTTCGATTAAAGATTTGGGTGACCTACATTTTTTCTTAGGTATCGAGGTAACTCGATCATCTCATGGCTTACACTTAAACCAACATCGTTATATTGCAGATCTCCTGGAAAGGACTAAGATGACACAAGCCAAGACGGTAGCCACACCCATGTGAACGAACACACCGCTTACATGTAGGATTATGTGTGTTCATTGGTGTAATTATCAGATTACAACCTAACATAATCAACTAGGATCTAGGTGATTTGCAGATGAATCATAAACAGATCAGGATGGTTACCTTGTGATTGCAGCGGATTGATCAAAGGAATATCGAGATCTTCAAGAGCTGATGATTACCGGCTCCTCCTAGGTATCCACACGCTTACAAGCTACTGGATCAGGCTGCTAGACCAAGCTGGAACCAACAGAGAGAGAGGAGGACGGCTGAGGCAAAAATCGCAGAAGAAGAAGCATTAGGGCTTCCTGCGCCTCCTCTTCCTTTATATGGGCCCAAGTAATTAAACTAATGGCTCATTAGGCTTTTGGGCCCAAGGCCCAAATCAGACAAAAGGCTGTATTTTGTCTGGCCCAATTCTCTGTACAAATACAGTAAATGCCCTGCATCTTACTGTATTAATTCCCTTTTTAACTTTCCCGTTAGCTATGGTGTGTGACCCTTTGGGATCATACAATACTGGTAATAAGTCCTAAACTTATAGATCATGAGTGGGCTCTAGCAAGTCATCATGATCACCCAGTATTTATGACTTATGTCTGATCTCGACACTTATCATACTTTCTAGAGATAGTACGGTAGATTTCAGGACATTCCCAACAATCTCCCACTTGTACTGGAATCCTACATTCCCTAATCCTTTTGTCTCAATATCTCAATCTGGCATAAGGCAAGATGCGTGTCATCCTTATATAGCCAGACCATGTTTATCGGACCAGATTTGATACTGACAATGCAAACGACTTGGGCAAGTCCGTTTGGGAGTGGCCACTCTCTTACCAGCTATCAATTCTCCGATTGGCCTAGAGATATTACCTCCGTTAAACGGCAGGGACAAATCCCATCTTGTTCCATCACTATGAACTACACACTTTATAATACACCCAACCAAGGTCCTTATAGCTCCCAGTTACGAAACAGCGTTAGACAATGATCAAAGCGCATCACTCCATGTGCAGCCACATGCATGCGAACTCAGGTCTAAGGACTATACTCTATAGTCGTATATGAGAACCTCTTATGACACAGATATTAATATCTTGTAGAGTTCTCATCAGCGGGCCATGTCCGGTCATATGCTCCCCTACATATACCTATGTGTCGACTTTGATGCCGCGCATCTATGATCCCTCGAAACTTGGTCATAAGTCTCAACACAATCTAGTCTCAAGTGGTTTTTGGTGTTCCAATTTCAACAACCTTCGACTATGGACATTATGATTTATGTCATTTCGTTAAATATGGGGTTTCAGGATCAAGTCTACTCATGTACTTCGATGGCCCATATATAATGACATGAATCATTTTGGAACGATTATTTATATCACAGTTAAAATAATCCAGAAATCATAGATTTCATAAACATAAAACATTATGTTTACATGAACCTTTCAAAACAACTAAATAAAGCCCTTTACAAACTCCCACTGAAATTAAGACTACATCTTAATTTCACTTATCCTACAGCTACAGTCCGCGACTCATGCTTAGGCCTAAGGAGTGGCTTCGTTAATAGATTAGCAACGTTCTCATTCGTTGAAACTTGCTGATCTACTTAACACCTCTGTCATTTATCTCACGGAACAGGTTATACCTACCCTCAAGGTGTTTGGACCTCTGATGTGCAGCTAGTCTTATCTATGCTGGGAATCACATCAAGTTCAGTGATGAACTCTTCTTTCCAAACAACCTCTTTCGCCGCTACCCAAGCTGCGAAATGTTCAGCTTAAGTCATGGAGTCAGCAACAGTGCCTTGCACCGCCATACAGACACAAGATATAACCGGACTGTGACCGGAAATCATCTTTGTCTGTTGGAAACTTGCCTTTCAGACTCTACCGACTTGTAGCACCTCACTTTCTCCGTAAATCAAGAACTTATCCTAAGTGTTCCTCAAATACTTCAGGATATTCTTTACGGCTATCCAGTGATTCTTTGCTGGATTTGACTGGTCTTTACTTGTCTTGCTTAACATTAAAGCAACATCAAAACAAGTACGTGTCATGGCATACATGATAGATCCAATTGCCGACGCATATGGAATCTCATCCATGCATTCAAGCTCAGCAGTTATCGTAGGACACTGTTTCTTGCTTAACGTAATGCCATGTGACATTGGCATAAAACCCTTCTTGGAACGCTGAAAACGTGTAGGACTTTGTCAATATAAGACTCCTGACTTTGTCCTATCAGCTCTTTTGGATCTCTATCTTTAGATCCAAAATCGAAGAACATACGTGGCTTTACCCATGTCAATCATAAAACCAACTCCCAAGCCAGTCCTTTACCGACTGCAGCATTGGAACGTTATTTCCGAGAATCAGTATGTCATCGACATACAATATGAGAAATGCAACATCGCTCCCACTTATCTATTAGTAAACGCACAGTTCTATCTCGTTCCTGTTCAAGTCAAAACCTTGACTACTTCAACAGAACGAAGATTCCAACTCCGATATGTTTGCTTCCATCCATGAATGGATCGATGAAGCTAACTTACACACAGTATAATTTTTCGGAGACCGGGCTCACTTTCGCTTCTGTGAATTTCGCAGGTTCGTCACTTTCAATGATCATCAGATCATGGCAATTAATCACGAGAAATCACTCTCGGATTAGTGACGGATTCATTCAGATCTGCGAAGTTCAGGTTCTACAGGTGTAGATTCTACAGAAATCTGTAAATCCATCCGCTGCTCTCCCTCAACAGGTTGAGCAGCCTCCTGTATTTCTCGAATTTCTTCGAGTTATACTTTTACTCCCACTGTTCTTCTTGGAAAGCAACTTTCCTTTTAGAAAACAGAATTCCGAACAACCTAACTTCGTTTTCGGAATGGACGTAAAAAGTAACAAGCCTTGGTTTCCCTAGGACAACCAGCGAAGTAGCTCAACTACAAATACTCAGTAAAGACAAATTTGGATCATTTCCAGTCCACATTTATGTGGTGTCTTTCAACTGATATTGGTGGAATTATTTTAGCGTAAACTTAGATATTTCTAGAGCGTTATTCTTAAAGAATATCATGGAAGATTCGTGTGACTCATCTTTAATCATTTCTAATAAGATCTGATTCTTTCTCACAGAAACACCTCAAGGTTTTCAGGAGAAATGAGCTGTGAAACGACTTCACACTCATTCAGATGATCACACCATCAATGACTTAAGTATTCTCACTCGTGATCTAATCCAGAGTCTCAATACTTCTGTCACTCAGATTCTATACCTCATTCTGGAACTCTTTCGACCATTTCAAAGAATTCCGACTCGTGTCTCATCAAATGAACACAGTCATACTCACTGAAGTAATCAGTAAAGATAATGAAGTACAGGAAATTTTCTCTGGCATTACTGCTCATCGGGCCACATACATGAGTATGTTCAAGGTCCAATAAGCCTTTGGGCCTTTCTCTAGCTCGGCTAAGATGGGCCCTTTGTCTTTTGGTCCAGTAAGCAGAATTCAAGTCTCATAAGATATCCGATCAAATGAGCCCAAAAGTCCATAACTATGGGATTTCTGAATCCGACTCACTCTATGTGACCAAAACATTTACGCCAAGAAAAATCAGGTTTAATTCATCAGATTTAAACCAATTCGGTATTTATGTTACATTTAGGCACTCTTTGGTTTAAGATATAAAACCCATTCCTTGAATAGGGTGCTACAATCAATATTTCGTTGAGATCAAAAGAACAAAACTTGTCTTTTATCAAAATGAAAAACATTCAAATTCTTACAAGAAAATGAAAGACAACTCTTCTTAAAGCAGGTACATTGTAGCAATTACTTAATACAAAACCAAGCCTCAAAGGCATCTACAAGTGAAAACCCTACGGCCGAGGCAGCATCCATAGCTCCTTCCAGACATGCAGTTCCACTTGCCCTTCCTTCAACGTTCTACTGTTGTTTAGGCTCTGCATATTATAACAAATATCAGTGCCACAACCAGTATCCAATACCTATAAGGTAGAACTTGAAGTAATAACATGAATACCTGAGGAAGTAGTCTCATACATCAACTTCAACTCCTCATAATCTTCCATGAATTTAATGCAATCTCTCTTCCAATGCCCAGTCTCTTTACAGTAGCAGCACTTACCAACGTAAGATGTATCTGACTCGGGCTCAGAGGACACACGCTTGCCATGATTCAAAATCTGGACAACTTTGTCTTCACCCTTGTCAGCATTAGGTTTAGTAAACCTACCCTTCTCCATTATGAGATTATACAGGGTACTCTTCACGTTTGGCTCAACTGTCTTGAGCATATCATGCAGTTCAGTCAGCGTCTTCGTTAAGCCTTTCTTGATATAGTTCCTTCTGAACTTATCATAGCTTGACGGCAGTGACTGCAGAATGATCTCAGTTGCCAATTCTTGGCTAACTGGATAATCCAGTTTCCTCAGGTTATCAATGTAACCCATCATTTTACTGACATGAGGACTCACTGGATGATCATTTGGTAGCTTGCAGCTAGTGAGAGACTTAACCAACTGGTATCTCTCCACTCTTACTTGCTCCTGAAATTTCAATTTCAGGCTGCTGATCATCTCTATTGGCGACTCCATGTTCTCATATTGCTTCAGCAAATCTGAGTCCATGGTAGCCAATATCAGACCACGCACATCTACCGCATCATTATAATGCTTACTCCAAGCATCATATACTGCATGAGAGGCATTGGACCCGATCCTCTCGGGGAGAGCTCTCTCAAGGACATAGTCCTTTCTCTCCTGCCTGAGGACTAGCCTCAGGTTCCGCGACCAAGTTAAGAAATTTGATCCGTTCAGTTTGTCCATTTCAAGGACAGACCGGATCGAGAAAGTGTTTTGATTGTTTGTGCTAGTCATAACTGAAATTTAGAGATAAATAGAGTTTTAGTTATTTAGTTCATAAAAGAGTAATCTTAATAACTTATAAGAAAACTCGCATTGCATTCAAAATTTCTTTGTTTAACCTCATAAGAATGCAATGATTCCGAGACCCATGTTCAGCTAAATCCAAAGTGGGCCACTGGCCGTCACCCAGAAGTAGCTTTACTTGGTAAGCATACACACAGCTAGTTATATCCATATAACTCTCGGTTGTGGATTGGGCCCAAGGCCCAATACACCAGATGTCTCAAGGCCCGGGACTCCCGATGGCCCAGTCAAGGAAACCAATCTCTTACAGCCAAATAATCACTAAAGTCTGGGACTCCCAATGAAATTAGTGACTATATACTACTTTACTTACGGAAAAACAGACACCTCACACTGTAAGCCATATCTGTAATTGAATAAGCGTTAAGTAGCTGACAAGATTGGGCAAGACATCCAAGCTTGATATTGGTTTTGAGGATTTTAGATTTTCTTTCCAAAAATAGAAGATTACTATTTTGGGAAACTTACTTATTTTAGAAACTTTCTAAATTTAGAAATATACTAAAAATAGAAATTTCTAATTTAATATTTTATTAAAGTTTTTCAGTTGGGTCACAAATTATAGGCCCAATTCTTGGCCCAAGACCACAGAATTCCAATTGGCCCAATAATTTGACATAACCGAGTCGGTTCATTAATTCTGGTCCAAGACCAAATTAACTACTAAATCCAACTGGTTATTTACTAAACCAGACCAGCTCTAAATTATTTGGTCCAACCAAATCAAAGTTAGACCAGCCTTCGGTTTAGGTTAAAATTCAATTTTTGAATTTAAATCTGGTTTAACCAGAAATTAAATAATACCAATTGTATTAAATAATTTCCAGCAAACCGCGATTTGGGTTAACCGCTTGAACCATACAATAATTAAATAATTAATCGATTCAAACATTAGATCACGATTGATCGCTAACCAAAAGCCAACAAGCGATTCGCTTGATACATAACCTTTACAAATCGTTTGTAATTAATTCAACAAGCGAATCGATTCATACATAAAGCAAATCGTTTGATAATTAATTCAAATATCAATTATTCTTACGATCAATAGCAAAATCAAAAGCAAAGTCAACAGCAAAGATGACAATCACTAAAGGCAAAACAATTTTGTCCTTATACCAATTAACAAGCGATTCTCAATTAATTCAATAAGCGATCGTAATATCGTTTTCATAATTCAACAATTAAACAATCGATTTGTTCAATTTGAAGGATTGTTTAGTGTTTATCCTGGTTCAATTCGTTCAGATTAAACCCTACTAAACAGATTGGATCTAGGTTCTCTTGACAGAATCATAAGGGATCTCAGTAATACCTTGTTATGCAGCAGAAGAATCAGGTATGAGTCAGAGATCAGCAGAACCACCAAGAGGTTGTTCCTCCAAAGGCTCACACACGCACACTACAGGAAAAATGGCTGCTAGACCACAGAGAGGGAGGCGCAGAGAGAGAGAGAGGAGGCGCAGAGAGTTAGGGAGAAAAAAGATCTAGGTCAAGTTTTAATCATAAAACCCTTGTCTAGTTCTGTTGGGCTTTTGGGCCCAATTCCCAGTCTGATTAAATCCCTTAGATTTAATCAGGCCCTTTAATCTCTCTAAGTATAGTAAATGCCTAGCACTTTTACCGTACTTCTGCTGAACCGTTCCCTCATAGTTTCCTGTTAGCTTAGGCGTGTGACCCATATGGGATCATATAATAAAGGCAATAAATCCAAGACTTATAGATCATGAGCGGACTCTAGCAAGCCATCATGACCCCCAGTATTATATGACTTATGTCTGATCATTGACATACTCTTACTTTCTAGAGACAGTGCAGAGATTACTGGACATAATTCCAACAATCTCCCACTTGTACTGGAATCTCTGTATTCATATTCCTTTTGTCTCAATATCTCGATTAGTCATAAGGCAAGATGAGTGTCATCCTTATAAAGCCTAATCATGTTCATCAGACTCTGATTTGATACTGACAATCCAAACGACTCGGGACAGTCCGTTTGAGCATGGCCATGCATTTTCCAGTATTCAAATCTCCGATTGGCCTAGAGATATTCACTCCATTTATATTGGAGGGACAAATCCCGTCTTGTTCCATCACTGTAAACTACTCATTTCATAATACACCCAAACAAGGTCCTTATAACTATCGCTTAACGACAGCGTTAGACAATGATCAAAGCGCATCAGTTGATGTGCAGTCACATGCATGCGAACTCAGGTCTAAGGACTATACTCTATAGTCGTAGTAAGAATCTCTTATGACACATATATAAATATCCTGAAGAGTTCTTATAAGCGGGTCTTGTCCGGTCGTATGTACCCCAACATACACCTATGTACTGACTTTGATGCCGTGCATCTATGACATCCTGAGACTTTGTCATAAGTCACATACCAATCTAGTCTCACGCGGTTGTTGGTGTTCCAATTTCAAACAACCTTCGACTAGGGACAGGATGATATAAGCCATCTATCAAATATAGGGTCTCATGATCAAGCTAAATGACTTTGATGACTCAAGATCAAGTCACTTACTTCGATGACCTATAAAATGGTTTATATCATTTTGGAACGATTATTTCATCACAGTTAAAATAATCTTGAAATAATAATTTTATTTAAACATTTTAAATGTTTTACAAGAACATATCAATAACTAAATAAAGCCCTCAAACTCCCACTCAAATTTAGATTACATTTCAATGTCTCTAATGCCTACAGCTTCAGTCAGGTACTCGAGCTTAGGCCTTGGGAGTGGCTTTGTCAATGGATCAGCGACATTATCATCTGTCGGAACTCGGCTGATCTTGACTTCCTTTCTATTAATGATATCACGTATCAAGTGAAATCTTCTTAGTATATGCTTGGATTTCTGGTGTGATCTTGGTTCCTTTGCCTGAGCTATAGCACCATTGTTATCACAAAACAGTGCCAGAGGCTCAGCTGCATTCGGTATCACACCTAGTTCAATAATGAACTTTCGTATCCAAACAGCTTCCTTCGCTGCTTCTGAGGCGGCGACATATTCAGCTTCTGTAGTGGAATCAGCAACGGTGTCTTGCTTGGAGCTTCTCCAACTGATTGCACCGCCATTCAGACAAAAAATATAACCGGACTGTGACCGGAAATCATCTTGGTCTGTCTGGAAACTTGCGTCCGTGAATCCACTGACTTCAAGCACATTACTTCCGCCGTACACCAAGAACTTATCCTTGGTATGTCTTAGATACTTCAGGATATTCTTGACGGCAATCCAGTGGTTTTCACCTGGATTTGACTGGTATCTACTCGTCATGCTCAATGCATAAGCAACATCAGGACGAGTACAGATCATGGCATACATGATAGATCCTATTGCAGATGCATAAGGAATATTCTTCATGCGCTCAAGCTCAGCAGCCGTCGTAGGGCTCTGCTTCTTGCTTAGCGTTGTGCCATGTACCATTGGCGTGAAGCCCTTCTTGGAATCTGCCATGCTGAATCTATGCAGGACTTTGTCAATGTATGAATCTTGACACAAGCCTATCAGCCTTTTAGATCTATCCCGGTAGATCCGGATTCCAAGAACGTATGCGGCTTCACCCATGTCTTTCATGGAAAAACAACTTCCAAGCCAGTCCTTTACCAACCGCAGCATTGGTACGTCGTTTCCGAGAAGCAGTATGTCATCGACATACAGAATAAGAAATACTATCTTGCTCCCACTAGTCTTCTTATACACGCATTGTTCTTCTTCGTTTCTGATGAAGTCAAATTGCTTGATCGCTTCATCAAAACGAAGATTCCAGCTCCTCGATGCTTGCTTCAATCCATAAATGGATTTATGAAGCTTGCATACTTTCCCAGCATTCTTTGGATCTATGTAACCGTCAGGTTGTGTCATATACACATCCTCTTCCAGAATTCCATTCAGGAAGGCGGTTTTCACGTCCATCTGCCAAATTTCATAATCATGAAAAGCTGCAGTTGCTAGTAGAATCCGAATAGATTTCATCATAGCCACTGGGGAATAGGTTTCATCATAATCCACACCGTGAACTTGCCTGAAACCTTTTGCCACCAACCTGGCTTTATAAATCTGGACATTTCCA
Source organism: Orychophragmus violaceus (assembly GCA_030180135.1). Taxonomy (NCBI): domain Eukaryota; kingdom Viridiplantae; phylum Streptophyta; class Magnoliopsida; order Brassicales; family Brassicaceae; genus Orychophragmus; species Orychophragmus violaceus. The sequence goes on from CM058238.1 coordinate 89,681,645, forward strand.
TCCACGTCAATCTTCTTCTTGAAGATCCATTTGCACTCGATGGCTTTTACACCAGCGGGTAAGTCAACCAACGAAAACACTTGGTTGACCGACATGGAGTCCATTTCGGAATCAGTGGCCTTACGCCACTTAGAGGAATCTGGGCCCATCATGGCTTGATTGAAGTTCGATGGTTCATCACCATCAATGATCAGAAGATCATGACAGTTAGTCACGAGGAATCCTTGATATCTCTCGGGTTCGTGACGGATCCTCCCGGATCTTCGAACTTCAGGTACTACAGGTTCAGGCTCTACAATTTCTTGTAGGTCCTCCTGCTGCTCTTCCTCATTAGGTTGAGCAGTATCCTGTTCATCTTGAATTTCTTCAAGCAGTACCTTACTCCCACTGTTTTTCTTAGAGAGAAACTCCCTCTCAAGAAAATTACAATCCCGGGCAACAAAAATCTTGTTCTCGGAACGTAGGTAGAAGTAATAAGCCTTGGTCTCCTTCGGATAACCAATGAAGTAGCATTTATCAGACTTTGGTGTAAGCTTGTCAGAGATCAATCTCTTGACATAGGCTTCACAACCCCAAATTCTAAGATAAGACAGCACTGGAGCTTCCCCAGTCAATAATTCATATGGTGTCTTAGCTACTGCTTTTGATGGCGCTCTATTTAGAGTGAACACTGCTGTTAGCAGAGCATATCCCCAAAGGGATATTGGAAGGTCTGTGTGACTCATCATAGACCGAACCATATCCAATAAGGTTCGATTCCTCCTCTCAGATACACCATTCCATTGAGGTGTTCCAGGAGGAGTGAGTTGGGAAACTATCCCACACTCTCTCAGATGATCACTGAACTCTTGGCTCAAGTATTCTCCTCCTCGGTCGGACCGAAGAGCTTTAATGCTTTTGCCAAGTTGGTTCTGTACTTCATTTTGGAATTCTCTGAATTTCTCAAACGATTCAGACTTATGTTTCATTAAATAAACATATCCATACCTGCTGAAATCATCAGTGAAGGTAATGAAGTACTGATAGTTTCCTCTTGCATTTGTGGACATTGGGCCACACACATCAGTGTATATCAGGCCCAATAAGTCACTGGCCCTCTCGTTGGGTTTATTAAAGGGGGCCCGCGTCATTTTGCCCATCAGACAGGATTCGCATTTCTCACATGACTCAAAGTCAAATGAGCCAAGAAGTCCATTCGAATGGAGCCTCTTAATGCGTTTCTCACTGATGTGCCCTAAACGACAATGCCATAGAAACGTTCGGTTCTCCTCATTAGGTTTGAACCGTTTGGTATTAATGTTATAAATTGGCGCGGATTGATCAAGTATGTAAAGCCCATTCGTAAGAGGGGCACAACCGTAGAACAAATTATTGCGATTGAAGGACATAATTTATTCTTAACTGAAAAATCATAACCTTCCAAATCCAACAAAGAAACTGAAATAATATTTCTGCTTATCGCAGGTACAAAATAACAGTTATTAAGTTCTAAAACCAATCCCGAAGGTAAAGACAACAAGTATGTGCCTACAGCTAGTGCATGAACTTTCGCTCCATTCCCAACTCGTAGCTCCACTTGTCCTTGCTTCAGCTTCCTACTGTTGCTGAGTGCCTGCATATTAGTACAAATATGAGCCCCACAACCAGTATCCATAACCCATGAGGTATTATCAGAAGTAGTTGTATTAACTTCTATAACAAAAATACCTGATGAAGAAGTCTCCAGAGTCTTCTTCTTTAATTCCTTTAGACCTTCAGGAATTTCTTACATTCTCTCCTCCAATGCCCTGGTTCTTTGCAGAACCTGCAGATGTCAGTAGGCCCAGCCTTGGACTTGGGCTTGGGTTTTGACGTGTACTTGTCCGAGACTTGAACAGCCTTAGCCTTTCCCTTGTCCTTGGCAGAGGATTTCTTAAAGCCCTTGCCCTTTTGCACCATAAGCACGTTGGGGTCCTTGGCTTTCCTCAAGTTGGGCTCTGCAGTCTTGAGCATTCCGTGAAGCTCAGGCAATGTCTTACTCAAGCCATGCATATTGAAGTTCAGGATGAACTGATCATAGCTTGCAGGTAAAGACTGCAGAACGATGTCGCAGGCAAGTTCCTGGCTGATAGGGCAGTCGAGTTTCTGAAGATGATCGAGATAACCCATCATCTTCAAGACATGAGGACTCACTGCCGCATTTGCAGCCATTTTGCAGTCTAAGAGGTTCTTAACAGTCTGGAACCTCTCAGTTCTTGCCTGCTCCTGAAAAAGCGATTTCAGGCTTGCCATTATCTCGATGGGCGACAGCACACTCTCGAACTGCATTTGCAATTCAGGAGTCATGGTTGCCAACATCAGGCAATAGACATCATTTTCATCTGACGAATGCTTTTCACAAGCATTGTGCAGATTCCTGGCGGCATTGTTTGGAGGCCTCTCGGGGAGGGGATCACGAAGGACATATTCCTTCTTCTCCTGCTTGAGGACCAGCCTCAAGTTCCTTGACCACGTCAGGAAGTTCGTTCCAGTCAGCTTCTCCTTGTCGAGAACAGACCGGATTGAGAATGTGTTTTGAGTGCTTGTAGTAGTCATTGCTGAAATTTAAGATAAAAAGGATTTTAGTTAATATGTTCAAGTTGATTAATCTCGCATTATATTCAATAACATTAGTTACCCTCAATAGAATATAATGATTCCAAGATCCACATATAACTAAGATCAAAGTGGGCCCCTGGCCGTCACCCAACCTTAGCTTATATCGGTAAGCCCTATTTCGGCTAATTATATCCGTGATATAACTCTTGGTTGTGAATCTGGGCCCGAGGCCCAATCCACTCTGATGTCTCAAGGTCCGGGACTCCCGATGACCTAGTCAAGAAAACCAGACTATACAGTCATGTAATCACTAATGTCTGGGACTCCCAATAACATTAATGAATCACAAACTGTCTTACCCACGCAAAAGATAGACACCCTCACACTGTAAGGCCATGTGTACGATTGAATGGGTTTCAACAGCTGACATAGACTGGACAAGACATCCAACGCTTGATATTATTTGAGGTTTATAGGTTTTCTTAAAATTTCATTCCAAAATAGAAGATTACTATTTTTGGAAACTTTCCATTTTGGAAACCTACTGTTTTTGGAAACTTTTATAATTGGAAACTTCCTAAATATGGAAACTTTCTAACTATAGAAATTTCCTAAATATCCAAAACATGCAAATCTAGAAACTTCTATTCTAAGAAACTTTCTAATTTGAAATTTTGGAAACTGATTAATTTAAAATCAAATTTTAATTATTAAATGAATTTTAAATTAAATCTGAAGAAGAGACTCAAATAACTGGCCCAATTGTTTTAACTTCTTGGCCCAAGGCCCACGAATTGGTCTATGTCCAAGACATAACCCAATTGCCCAATTAAATGACATAACCGGTCTGGTTCATTAAAATTGGTCTAACCAAGATTAATTACTACGATAACCACAATTGTTAACCGGTTATTTACTAAACCGGATTTTCTCAATTTATTTGGTCCAACCAAATCAAATTAGAAAACCACTGGTTTAGACACTAAATCCAATTTTAAACGACATTGGATTTCTTATCACGGTTTAACCAGATTTAATAAATATTATTAAGTCTGTAAACCGTGACGATTAGATTTTTTAATTAGTTTAAACCGAACCACAAAACCAAACCGAACCGGCACGAGCTGCGACTTTCGATCCGGACGCTTCATGCATCACGCGATCGGGCAAGCTCGGGTCGTGCGATCGGGACGAGAGCGGGACGGGACGGGACGGCTCGGGCCGAGAGATGCGGGACGCGATCGGTCCATCTCTCGCGATCGGAACGACCACGCGACTCGATCCGGCAAAGCGATCGGTCCGTGCGTCATGTACCGATCCGGACGTCCGACTCGACCACACTCCGACGCAGCCAACCGATCCGGACGTCCGACACTCCGACCACACTCCGATTTAGTTTAGGGTTTTAGGTTTGTTTCTTAAGTGTTTTATTAATCAATTTTAAGCATAGATTGATTCAAACACTTCTAAACAACCTAAACATGATTCTAACAAGAAATCCTAATAGAACCAATGGCTCTGATACCACTGAAGGATTGTTTAGTGTTTATCCTGGTTCAATTCGTTCAGATTAAACCCTACTAAACAGATTGGATCTAGGTTCTCTTGACAGAATCATAAGGGATCTCAGTAATACCTTGTTATGCAGCGGAAGAATCAGGTATGAGTCAGAGATCAGCAGAACCACCAAGAGGTTGTTCCTCCAAAGGCTCACACACGCACACTACAGGAAAAATGGCTGCTAGACCACAGAGAGGGAGGCGCAGAGAGAGAGAGAGGAGGCGCAGAGAGTTAGGGAGAAAAAAGAGCTAGGTCAAGTTTTAATCATAAAACCCTTGTCTAGTTCTGTTGGGCTTTTGGGCCCAATTCCCAGTCTGATTAAATCCCTTAGATTTAATCAGGCCCTTTAATCTCTCTAAGTATAGTAAATGCCTAGCACTTTTACCGTACTTCTGCTGAACCGTTCCCTCATAGTTTCCTGTTAGCTTAGGCGTGTGACCCATATGGGATCATATAATAAAGGCAATAAATCCAAGACTTATAGATCATGAGCGGACTCTAGCAAGCCATCATGACCCCCAGTATTATATGACTTATGTCTGATCATTGACATACTCTTACTTTCTAGAGACAGTACAGAGATTACTGGACATAATTCCAACACAATTCGCTTATGACATTCAAATCACGATCAAGAAAAAATTAACATGCGATTGATACAAAGACAACTTTAATCATTAAGCTTTTCTTATTTCTAGGTTTTCCAAGTTTCAATCAATTTTACTCATTAAAATCGATTCATCAAACTAATAAACAACCTAATATGATCCAAAAAGCAAAAACCTAATGATCTAGGCTCTGATACCACTGTAGGATTATGTGTGTTCATTGGTGTAATTATCAGATTACAACCTAACATAATCAACTAGGATCTAGGTGATTTGCAGATGAATCATAAACAGATCAGGATGGTTACCTTGTGATTGCAGCGGATTGATCAAAGGAATATCGAGATCTGCAAGAGCTGATGATTACCGGCTCCTCCTAGGTATCCACACGCTTACAAGCTACTGGATCAGGCTGCTAGACCAAGCTGGAACCAACAGAGAGAGAGGAGGACGGCTGAGGCAAAAATCGCAGAAGAAGAAGCATTAGGGCTTCCTGCGCCTCCTCTTCCTTTATATGGGCCCAAGTAATTAAACTAATGGCTCATTAGGCTTTTGGGCCCAAGGCCCAAATCAGACAAAAGGCTGTATTTTGTCTGGCCCAATTCTCTGTACAAATACAGTAAATGCCCTGCATCTTACTGTATTAATTCCCTTTTTAACTTTTCCGTTAGCTATGGTGTGTGATCCTTTGGGATCATACAATACTGGTAATAAGTCCTAAACTTATAGATCATGAGCGGGCTCTAGCAAGTCATCATGATCACCCAGTATTTATGACTTATGTCTGATTTCGACACTTATCATACTTTCTAGAGATAGTACGGTAGATTTCAGGACATTCCCAACATTACACTCTTCTTCGGCAGTGCACTCGACGACGCAACGGAGTACCGAGCTGTTGTCGGAAGCTTGCAGTACCTGTCCCTTACCCGGCCAGACATATCTTTTCCAGTCAACAAGCTGTCACAATATATGCATCACCCAACGACGGAACATTGGACAGCTGTGAAGAGAATCCTATGCTACCTTGCAGGAACTCCGGATCGTGGACTCTATCTTACGCAATCAATACGCCAACACTTCATGCCTTTACTGATGTTGATTGGGTAGGAAATCGCGACGTTTACACATATACAGGAACCTACATTGTCTACCTTGGAAGACACCCCATTGTGTGGTCGTCGAATAAACAAACCGGTGTCTCACGATCTTCCACAGAAGCCGAGTATCGATCTATTGCTTCCACAACTTCAGAATTATGTTGGATAAAATCACTGTTATCTGAGCTATCTATACCACACACGAAACCACCAGTGATATATTCAGACAACATGGGCGCGACGTACCTAGCTGCGAACCTCGTGTTCCACTCAAGAATGAAACACATTGCTTTGGATTACCATTTCGTGCGACAATTTGTGCAGAGTGGGCAGGTCCGTTTATCACATGTCTCCACCCAAGACCAGCTTGCTGATGCTCTTACCAAGCCCCTAGCCCGTGCTCGATTCGACAATCTATGCATCAAGATCGGACTTTCCTCTCGCCGTCCATCTTGAGGGGGTGTAATGAGATATGGAAATGTCTTCAATGCAATTCCTTTGATTATGCTGTACCGTTAGAATATATTGTCAAATATTGTATTGCCTTCCTTGTACACATCTCTGTATGTATATAAACAGAGTCACTAACTCAATAATAATCACGATTTATTTCATACTCAATAGAAGACATATAGCTGACCACGTAAACAACATCGAAGAGGAGATTGACAGACTGAGACGCCGGCGGGATGTTGACAACAAAGACATTGCTTTGTGGAGAAAAAAATGAAGCTGACTTCAAACAAAGTTCAATACTAAAGATACTTGGAAAATTGTTCGCAGCAATGTCGGGGAGGCTGTGCATTGGTGGAAGGGTGTTTGGTTCAAAAAAGCCACACCAAAATACTCTTTTCTGCAATGGCTTGCAATCCAAAATAGGCTATCGACTTTTGACAGAATGATGGCATGGAACCCCGAGATCATTTCTGATTGTATCTTCTGCAAATCGCCTATGGAATCAAGGAGCCATCTCTTCTTTTCATGTAGGTTCTCAACAGAAATTTTGCGTTCCTTGGCTGGAGGGCTTCTACAAACTAGATTCACAACTGATTGGGATAATTTAATCACAATTATCTCAGGCACGGGTGAAGATAAAGTCGTATTGTTCCTCAATCGATACACATTTCAAGCGACGATCCATGTTATTTGGAGAGAAAGGAATCAACGACGGCATGATGAAGTGGCTACTTCGGCTTCTTGTCTGGTCCATCAGATAGACAGCCAGGTCCGAAACCGCCTTTTATCAATCAATTATTCAGGGAGCAACGCATACAAGAAAGGCCTCCGGGTTTGGTTTGCCTCTCGACAACAACCAATCTGATTACATATTCTATCATTGATGAATATTAGCTCATAGCTTCTGGTTTCTTTCTGGAAAAAAACAGTAACACTTGTTGTAAAAATGGTTTTTTGGGTTTAAATAAATTTTACATTCAATTCAAAAAAAAAAGACCAAAGACACAACACTCCAAACAAAACAACCAAAGATACAATTAAAAATGTAAGACCATAGCTTCAAACCAAAGGTTACTAAATGGTCTCGAGTTCATGCAACCCAAAACCACTTTTCCGACAACCCCCGGTCAACGCCGCTAGAGCAGGAACTTAGACAGAAGAGTGCTCCGCCAAAGCCCAACGACACCGGATCTAGAGTATACATCACCGGATCTCATTCTCAAATATTCAGATCTGCATGGATCCGTCACCTTTGAACCTTGGAGAACTACCGCGACGCCGTAGCTGCTAAAGACCGCCACAAAATCTGGAAACATGAGAGACCAAGACAAGGATAAATTAACAGAGGCATAAAGGTGAAAATCGACCCTCTTTCACTGCCGGAGGAGCTCCGACGAATGGAGAGATGGAGGCGGCTTGGTTAGTTTGTAGCGAGAGACGAGATGTTTTAGTGAAAAAAGCCGCTCAAAAGTCTTTTTCTCACTAGAAATTTCTTATTCATTACCAAAGACAGATACATGGTAGGATACAAACATAAAGCCAAAAGCCAGCTATCACAAATCGATACCAGAATCAAGAACCAGCTGATAAACAAAAATCACCGGAGTCAAAATAACAAAGCTAATAGCGAGAGATCAACACAACAACTAAAAACATCAGAAATTGAATTGAACCTATGAGACATTCTAGCAAGAAGAGCCTTCAAAAGTCGAGAGCAGACAAGAACGTTCAAAAGTCTTTCAAAAAGCAAAAATAAATAAATTAGATAGATTAATTTCGAAATGGAATGTTATTATCTCTTATGGTTTTTTCCACGAATCATCATGAAGTTAAATGTCACAAGTTATTTAGTCATAGTTTGGCAGACATTGACTTGTATACGTATGACAACAACACCAAGTCGTACTCAAACTACTGATCGAAGAATAAAACTTTTCTTGCAAGACCTTTTACAAAAAAAAAAAAAAAACTTTTCTTGCAAGACTTATTATATGAAGAACATTCCCACATGAAGTCATTTACTTTTTCGATTCTATAAAAAATCATCAAAATATTTAAAGAGTAATTTAATCATAGGATACAATTCCAATCCACCTAGATTAGAGACCTTATAAAAGAATTAAAAATGAAATTGACTTACAAAGAGGAAGAAGACTAAAACCCGTTTAGGTTCACGGGTCGCCCGAGAGGAGCCTTCCCCTTAGGCTTTGCCGTTCAAAAAAAGGTCAAGACTTTTAACACGTCTTTGGAGAGATGTCAACACCCATCTCCTCAATTTCCTCCATTTGATTCACATTTCTCTCCCTCAATTTCTGTGTGCGATTTTTTGGTAACAGGAAAGATATGTCGGCGGAGACTTGTTTCGGTGGTTCTGGTGATCAAAGCACCAAAGGAATCCCTACTCATGGTGGTAGCTATGTTCAGTATAATGTCTATGGAAATATCTTTGAAGTTTCTAGAAAGTATGTTCCTCCTCTTCGTCCCATCGGTAGAGGTGCTTATGGCATCGTCTGGTGAGTTTTTCGATCCGATTCTTTTTGTTTTGATTTCCAACTCTTAATAGGGGTTTTGTGAGATTTCCTTACTCCAATTCTTCTATTCTCGAAGATTTTTCCTCGATTTGTTTCCAGATTTAAGCCTAGAAGAAACTTTTAATTTCTTACTGGGTTTTTGTGAACTTCTTCTGGGTTTAATTGTCGATCATGATATTCATGAATTTGTGTTTGTGTTTCATCAGTGCTGCTACCAACTCTGAGACTGGAGAGGAAGTAGCTATCAAGAAGATCGGTAATGCTTTTGACAACATTATCGACGCTAAAAGAACTTTGAGAGAGATTAAGCTCCTCAAGCATATGGATCACGAGAATGTACGTATCTCAAATCATCTCCAATATCATTTCCTGTGAAATAGCTATTCTGAATCTTAGGTTGTTTATTGCGCAGGTTATTGCTGTAAAGGATATAATAAGACCACCGCAGAGAGAGAACTTCAACGATGTTTACATTGTTTATGAGCTTATGGACACTGATCTCCACCAAATTATACGCTCAAACCAACCCTTAACTGATGATCATTGTCGGGTATGCATCAAACACTTATACTTGTGTTTCTAGTTCACAAGTTCTTGTATTAGGGTCTGGGTATCCGAGGAAGTTAAGGTTGATCGAAGTAACATTTAGATTTAGGGTATACTTGTGTTTATGTTTGTGTTCTCTTTCATCTGGTTGTTCTATTTGTTTGGACTTTTAGAAACTGAGCTAGTTGTTTAGTCATTAGTTTCATTTTTTTGTTTGCAGTTCTTCTTGTATCAGCTGTTGCGTGGGCTCAAGTACGTTCATTCAGCGAATGTATTACACAGAGATTTGAAACCTAGCAATTTGCTCCTGAATGCAAATTGTGATCTAAAGCTTGGTGATTTTGGGCTTGCGAGGACCAAATCGGAGACAGACTTCATGACTGAGTACGTTGTTACACGTTGGTACCGAGCTCCAGAATTGCTCCTTAACTGCTCAGAGTACACAGCAGCAATCGATATTTGGTCTGTTGGTTGTATTCTCGGTGAAACAATGACAAGAGAGCCCTTGTTTCCCGGTAAAGATTATGTTCATCAGCTTAGACTTATCACTGAGGTAATCTAATCTTTACTTGTTTCATCCGTAGAATCAAGTTAACGTTTCTTCGGTACTATTTGTTAATGAATCTTTGAAAGCAGCTTATAGGATCACCTGATGATTCAAGCTTGGGGTTCTTAAGGAGTGATAACGCAAGGAGATACGTTAGACAGCTTCCGCAGCACCCGAGACAGAACTTTGCTGCTAGATTCCCAAACATGTCAGCTGGTGCAGTCGATTTACTGGAGAAGATGCTCGTCTTTGATCCGAGCAGACGCATCACAGGTGAGTCTCATATACATATATCATTGGGATAAAATTATTTTTGTTCTCTTTATAAACGTGTTTTTGTATATATCCTGTTGTTGTAGTTGATGAGGCGTTGTGCCACCCATATTTGGCGCCGCTGCACGATATAAATGAAGAACCGGTGTGTGTGAGGCCGTTCAATTTCGATTTCGAGCAACCTACTTTGTCAGAGGAGAACATTAAGGAGCTTATATATCGTGAAACAGTCAAGTTAAATCCTCAGTAAGAGACTTGAGTTCTAAAACAGAAACTCGTGAAAATGCTTGCTTTGTCTTTCCCCTGTTTCTTTTTTATTGAATCTCCGATATGTTTGATTATGTCTGTAATATGTAACATCATATGATATTGAAAAAAATGGAACAACCTTTGAGCTGTGTTTGCAGAAACAGTCGGTCATCTTCTATTCTTTTGCATACTTTATCCACTCAACTGTGAAACTGATTTTGTACCCTTTTTTTATCGGAAACTGCCAAAAAAATTCCAAACTTAACGAAAATGGCCACAAATCATTCAACTATTTTATAAACCTATAAACATCCAATTTATATTGATTTAATTAAGTCTTTGATTTAATATTGACCAAGCAAATTTACCATGACATTAAATTTCTTAACATATATAATTAACTCCGTTAAAGTTCGTTTTCTTTTGCGCCTAACATCTATAGATCCATAACATCATATCCACATGAACATTTCAACGAGAGCACACGGTTTCCAAATGTGTTTATAATCGACTTCTTAGAAGTAGAACTCATTACATGATAGGTGAAGAGCAATGATTTGGGGATGTAAAGAATCAAAATGATAAAAAGAGAATAATTTCGCTTGATCAATAGAAGTCAGGGATTTAATTGGCTAAATAAATATAAGTTGGATGTTTATTGCATTCAAGAAATAACTAGGTGGGATGCCCGCACCTTGTGCAGATATAGCGGTATTTTGTTAGAGTAAACAAAATTGGAAGTTATTTTCATTATGAAATATTTTAGATTCATGGGATTTATACCCCGATGAAATATATGGTTGATTGACTTTTTAGAGTAATTTATGCTTTTTTCGTAGACCATCGTAATTCCAAAACCCCGATCATTATATCGCGCAAGTATTATAATTAGCAATCGTCGGAGCTCCATAGCTACTTCTTGCTTGGCTTTTTTTGGAACATTATAGTCACAATCACTAATCGAATCATCTTCATCGCCATACTCAAATCCACCGTTATTCTTCTGTTGGGAATGTCCTGAAATCTATTGTACTTACTCTAAGTGAAAGTCGTATTGTCGAGATGAGACAATCATATAATACTAGGTAGTCATAATGCTTTGCTAGAAGCCACTTATGATCAATGAGTTTAGAACTCATTGCTAGTGTTATATGATCCTACAGGGTCACACACCTAAGCAAACTGAACATTAAAGACGAGGTTGATCATTAATGTAATGATCTAGTGAATGCATATTTGATATGCATTCGGTATCAAAATTATGGGGCCGTGTCGATCGACACAAAGAGTGTGTCGGTCGACACAACTCGCGGATTACCAGATTAATTCGGTTTAATCGTTGGTTAATCCCGTTGCGGTTTAAGTCGACATATATAAGATATATGGTCGACCTAAACTTAAACTTAACCTAATTGACAACCACCAGAACTAGAAAAGAAACCTCTCTAGAGATTAGATCTCTCACAGGCACTAGCATCCATCCTGTTCAGTTCGTGTGCATGTGGATACCAGTAGAGGCACATCGTTTGAAGTGCTTCGTGATCTCGATTATCTGCATACCTTCCGCTGCTAATTACCAGGTAAATCTGAGATCTGATAGATTCAATTACATGAACCTTAGATCCTAGGCTTGGAATTTATACCTAGGGTTGCTAATCCTGATTAGAACTGCTAGAAATTCCTTCAGTGGTATCAGAGCCTTAGGGTTCCATTGAATCTGTAGCATGTTGATTAGATTAGTTGAATCTGGATCTCTGTATAGTTGATACAAGCATGCTAAAATTCGTTTTCATGAAAATCTAGTTTTAGGTTTTTTGACTTGAAAAACGATTAGGGTTTATCGCCCTGTGTCGATCGACACCAATCTGGTATCGGTCGACACAGAAGGATAACCCGAATAAAACTTGTTTCGCCTAGTGTCGATCGACACAAGAGTTGTGTCGGTCGACACAAACCTCGCGAGATTGATGAATCGGTTCAATTGGATTGGACCGGTTATCGAGCTTGGTTAATAATGGTTGAACACTGTGAATGGTTTAATTGCGATTGGTTTGATTAAGTTGGTATCGACCAATGCTAGTGTAGCATCGATCGACACTGACAGGTATTCAAAACCGGATCAATTGGATTGATCGGTTATCGCGGATTGTTTTGGTTATTCTGCATCGATCGACACTAAAGTAGTGTCGGTCGACGTCAGACTCGATGGTTTAGGTTATGGAACCTAAAATCACAGAACCAAAGCAAGATAAATCAATTAATTAGAAGAATTAAAACATAATAAAACTGAACGTTTTAAATGGTTCTGTTCCTCAACCAAATATCAAGTGATACTTGATGTCTTTCCAATCTTGTCAACTGTCAAGACCCATTTAATTGTGCGATAGACTTGCAGTGCAAGATGTCCACAATTTCAAGAGTAAGACAGAGGTAATCGTGTTGATGGACTTGCAGTGCAAGACATCGATAATTACATGACTTAAGAGATTGGTTTACTTGACTGGGCCATCAAAATCGTTTTGGGCTCAGAGACATCAGGTGGATTGGACATAAGATGTCAATCCACAAACAAGAGTTATATTGGATATAACTAGCAAAGTTGTTGCTTACCTAGATAGCTAAAATTTGGGTGATAGCCAGTGGCTCGCTCGAGTTTAGTGAAGTATGGGTCTTGGATCATTATATTCATATGTGGAAACATTGTTTGAATATAATGCGAGTTTTCTTAAAAGTTAAGACTTCTCATTTCTTGAACATCATAACTAAACCTTTTTCCTTTCTTTGTTCTCAGCTATGACTAACACTCATAATAACTCTTTCTCCCTGCGATCCGTCCTTGAGAAGGACAAGTTAAATGGATCGAATTTTCTCGAATGGTATCGGAACTTGAGAATTGTTCTCAAGCAGGAGAAAAGGGACTATGTCCTGGAAACTATTCTCCCTGAAAAACCGAGAGCCAATGCTCCACATGCAGAAAGGAGTGCTTGGGATAAGCACTCTAATGATGTGGTCGATGTGAATTGTCTCATGTTGGCTACCATGAACTCGGATTTGCAGAAGCAATACGAGAACGTGGAGTCGCCAGTGGAGATGATCACTAGCCTGAAAAGTATGTTTCAGGAGCAAGCACGAACTGAGAGATACCAGACGGTTAAATCTCTCATTGAATGCAAGCTACCAAAGGACGGTCCAGTCAGTCCTCATGTCATTAAGATGATGGGTTATATTGATAACCTGGGGAAGCTGGATTGTCCCATTAGCCAGGAGTTGGCTACTGACATCATTCTGCAGTCACTGCCATCAAGTTATGATCAGTTTGTTATGAACTACAACATGAACAACTTGACAAAGACGTTGACTGAACTGCATGGCATGCTCAAGACAGCTGAGCCTAATATCAAGAAGGGCACTCCAAATGTACTTATGGTACAAGGAGGTAAGAAGTTTAAGAAACTTGGCAAAGGGAAGGGAAAGGGCAAGGCTGTCCAGGTTGAGAACCAGGACACGCCTGCGCCAGCCCCTAAGCCCAAGCCTGGCCCATCTGTGACTGATAAGTGCCATTACTGTAAAGAGCCTGGACATTGGAAGAGAAACTGCAACAAATTCTTGGAAGAGAAGAAGAAGAAGAAGACTTTCGAGACTTCGTCTTCAGGTATTTATGTTATAGAAGTAAATGTTACTACTTCTGGTTCTACTTCTTGGGTATTGGATACCAGCTGTGATGCTCATATTTGTACAAATATGCAGGGCCTAAGCAACAGTAGGAAGTTGGAAAGCGGACAAGTGGACCTACGCGTGGGGAATGGAGCAAAAGTTGCTGCATTAGCCGTAGGAACATATAACTTGTCTTTACCTTCTGGTTTGGTTTTAAAGCTTAATAATTGCTACTATGTACTTGCTATAAGCAGAAATATTATTTCTATTCATGTTTTGGATGTGGAAGGATAGCAGTTCTCAATTAAGAATAAATGTTGTTCTTTTGATTACAATGATATATTTTATGGTAGCAGCCCATTAGAGAATGGGCTTTATGTTTTAAACCAAAGCACACCAATCTATAACATTAACACCAAGAGATTCAAATCAAATGACACGAATCAGACTTTTCTTTGGCATTGTCGTTTGGGCCACATAAACGAGAAACGGATCCAAAAGCTCCATAGTGATGGGCTTCTGGGCTCATTTGATTATGAATCATGTGAGAAATGTGAATCTTGTTTACTGGGCAAAATGACCAAGGCCCCTTTCAACAAACAAAATGAAAGGGCCAGTGACCTATTGGGCCTTATACATACAGATGTGTGCGGCCCAATGAGCACAAGTGCCAGAGGAAATTTTCGATACTTCATTACCTTCACTGATGATTTCAGCAGGTATGGCTATGTCTATTTGATGAGACACAAGTCGGAATCTTTTGAAAGGTTCAAAGAGTTCCAAAATGAAGTACAAAATCAACTTGGAAAAAGTATTAAGGCTCTTCGATCAGATCGTGGAGGAGAATACTTAAGCCAAGAATTCAGTGATCATTTGAGAGATTGTGGAATTGTTTCACAACTCACTCCTCCTGGGACACCACAATGGAATGGGGTGTCCGAAAGGAGGAATCGAACTTTATTAGATATGGTTCGATCAATGATGAGTCTCTCAACTCTTCCATTATCCTTTTGGGGATACGCTCTAGAAACGTCTGCGTTTACACTTAATAGGGTTCCGTCAAAATCAGTTGCAAAGACACCACATGATATGTGGACTGGAAATGTTCCGAGTCTGTCTTTCCTGAAGATTTGGGGTTGTGAAGCTTATGTTAAGCGATTAATTACAGATAAGCTCGAGCCCAAATCTTATAAGTGCTACTTCGTTGGTTATCCAAAGGAAACCAAGACATACTACTTTTACAACCAATCCGAGAACAAAGTGTTTGTTGCTCGGAACTGTGTTTTTCTTGAGAGAGAGTTTCTTTCCAAGAGAAACTGTGAGAGTAAAGTACAACTCGAAGAAGTTCGAGAGCCACAGGAAATTGCTCAGCCCGTTGAGGAGGAGAAACAGTTGGATCTACAAAGAGTTGTAGAACCAACGCCCGTGGAGCCTGAAATTCGCAGATCCGAAAGGATCCATCACGAACCCGAGAGATATGGATTTCTCGTAACCAATTGTCATGATTTGTTGATCATTGACAGTGACGAGCCAGCGAATTTTAAATAAGCGATGATGAGCCCTGACTCCGAAAAGTGGCTGAAAGCCGCTGAATCCGAAATGGGATCCATGACACAGAACCAAGTATGGACTTTGGTTGATTTACCCGATGGTGCAAGACCCATTGAGTGTAAATGGATTTTCAAGAAGAAAATTGATGTGGATGGAAATATTCAGATATATAAAGCAAGGCTGGTGGCAAAAGGTTTCAAACAAATTCATGGCATAGACTATGAAGAAACTTATTCCAAGGTCGCCACGCTTAAATCCATTCGGATTCTCCTAGCAACAGCCGCTCATTATGACTATGAGATCTGACAGATGGACGTGAAAACAGCTTTCCTTAATGGAATTCTGGAAGAGGATGTGTACATGACACAGCCCGAAGGTTTCATCGATCCAAATGCAGCTAGGAAAGTATGCAAGCTTCATCGATCCATTTATGGATTGAAGCAAGCATCTCGGAGTTGGAATCTTCGTTTTGATGAAGCAGTCAAAAAGTTTGACTTCATCAGGAACGAAGAGGAACCATGTGTTTACAAGAAGACTAGTGGGAGCGCAGTTGCATTTCTCGTGTTGTATGTAGATGACATACTTCTTCTCGGAAATGACGTTTTTTTGTTACAGTCTGTTAAGACTTGGCTCAGAAGTTGTTTTTTAATGAAAGACATGGGAGAAGCCGCGTATATTCTTGGAATTAGAATCTATAGAGATAGATTAAACAAGTTGATTGGAATGTGTCAAGACACTTATATCGATAAAGTCTTACACAGGTTAAGAATGCAAGATTCCAAGAAGGGCTTCATACCAATGTCTTATGGCATAAGTCTCAGCAAGAAGCAGTGTCCTGAGACACCTGCTGAGCGAGAACGCATGAGTCGGATTCCCTATGCCTCGGCGTTGGGATCCATCATGTATGCCATGCTCTGTACTCGTCCAGATGTTGCTTGTGCTTTAAGCATGACGAGTAGATACCAATCTGATCCAGGTGAAAGTCACTAGACAGCCGTCAAGAATATTCTGAAGTATTTGAGAAATACTAAGGATAAATTCTTGGTGTACGGAGGAAGTGATGAGCTGGTAGTAAGTGGTTACACAGACGCAAGTTTTCAGACTGACAAAGATGATTTCTGATCGCAATCTGGTTACATCTTTTGCCTGAATGGCGGTGCAGTCAGCTGGAAGAGTTCCAAGCAGGACACTGTAGCAGATTCCAGGACTGAAGCTGAGTACCTCGCTGCTTCTGAAGCGGCAAAGGAGGCTGTTTGGATCAATAAGTTCATCACTGAACTTGGTGTGATTCCTAGTATTTCAGAGCCAGTGGCTTTGTATTGTGACAACAATGGAGCCATTGCGCAAGCAAAGGAACCTAGATCACACCAGAAATCCAAACACATAGAAAGGAGATATCACCTTATCCGTGATATTGTGAATAGAGGAGATGTGAAGATCAGCAGAGTCCCGACGGATGAGAATGTTGTCGATCCACTGACCAAGCCTCTCCCAAGGCCCAAGCATGAGTTTCATACTGCTGCTGTATGCATTAGATTTCTTAAGATATGATCTTGATTTCTGTGGGAGTTATATTTGTTTTAGTTATGTCATGATGTTCACAAAAACATAATAGTTATGTTATTTTAATGAAATTTGTTTCATCATATTCAATTATGTTAATTAAATAATAGTCCCGAAATAATTCATGGCAATGTTATAGGTCATCAAGTATGTGACTTGATCATGAAACCCTATAAACAAAGATTGTCATGAATTATGTTGGTCCCTGTCGAGGTTGTTAAAATGGGACATTAACAACCACGTGAGACTAGTATGTGAGGTGACTGATGACTATGTTTCATGGAGTCATTAATAAGAGTATTAAAGTCAATCACATAGATATGTGTTAGAGAACACATGATCGGACATGACCCGTTAATGAGAACTCTACTAGATGTTATATGAGTGTCATAAGAGTTTCTCATTACGACTAAAGAGTGTAGTCCTAAGACCTGAGTTCATCATGTCCTCTCTCATATGGATTGGTTCGTCTTGACTTTGTCAAACGTCAACCGTAACTGGTGATTATAAAGACACTGATTAGGCGTATCATGAGATATAAAAGAGACATGGATGGAACAAGATGGGTTTTGTACCTCCTATATAACAGGAGTTAAATATCTCTGGGCCTATCGAAGATTTGATACTGGAAATGCGTGGCCGCGCTCAAACGAGGTGATTGTCAGTCGTTTGTTTTTCATCAGTACAAATCAGGATTCGATAAACGTGATCTGGCTTAATAAGGATGACACAGTTCTTGCCTTATGCTAGATTGAGATATAGCTACAAAGGGATTAAAGGAATAGATGATTCCAGTACAAGTGGGAGATTGTTGGGAATGTCCTGAAATCTATTGTACTTACTCTAAGTGAAAGTCGTATTGTCGAGATGAGACAATCATATAATACTAGGTAGTCATAATGCTTTGCTAGAAGCCACTTATGATCACTGAGTTTAGAACTCATTGCTAGTGTTATATGATCCTACTGTTGGGAATGTCCTGAAATCTACCGTACTATCTCTAGAAAGTATGATAAGTGTCGAGATCAGACATAAGTCATAAATACTGGGTGATCATGATGACTTGCTAGAGTCCGCTCTTGATCTATAAGTTTAGGAGTTATTACCAGTATTGTATGATCCCTAAGGGCCACACACCATAGCTAACGGGAAAGTTAACAAGGAATTAATACGGTAAGATGCCAGGCATTTACTGTATTTGTACAGAGAATTGGGCCAGACAAAATACAGGCTTTTGTCTGATTTGTGTCTTGGGCCCAAAATCCTAATAGGCCATTAGTTTAATAACTTGGGCCCATATAAGGAAGAGGAATGGCGCCTAGGGCTAAAACACAACCCCATCTGCGATTTGCCTGAGCCGTCCTCTCTCTCTCTCTGTTGATTTCAGCTTGGTCTAGCAGCCTGATCCAGTAGCTTGTAAGCGTGTGGATACCTAGGAGGAGCCGGTTTCTATCAGCTCTTGCAGATCTCGATATTCCTTTGATCAATCCGCTGCAATCATAAGGTAATGATCCTGATCTGTTTATGATTCATCTGAAAATCACCTAGATCCTAGTTGATTATGTTAGGTTGTAATCTGATAATTACACCAATGAACACACATAATCCTACAGTGGTATCAGAGCCTAGGTCGTTAGGTTTTTGCTTTTTGGATCATACTAGGTTGTTTATTAGTTTGATGAATCGATTTTAATGAGTAAAATTGATTGAAACTTGGAAAACCTAGAAATATGAAACTTGGATCTTTGTACCAATCGAATGTATAAATCGTTTGTTCACTTTGTTCAATCATAAGTGAATCGATTGTTTAAGAATCGATAATGTGATGATCGTTTGGTCTTTAGTTATTGATAATGCTTGAATCGTTTTGTTGTTAAGCGAATAGCATGAATCGATCGAATGTTGACTTTGTTTGGTTTGATAATATTCAAAATCAATTTTGTCTTAATTGAATATAGTAATCGCTTTTGACTTTGGTTAATGATCATAAGAATCGATTTGATTGGGTTTGTTAATGTTCAATATCGATTTGTCTATAAGTGATCACATGATCGAATTTTGACCTTGCTTTATTATGGAGATTCGATTGTTAAGTTTGTTAAGGTCAAAATCGTTTTTGTTTATTTTGTAAAAGATCATGATTTTTTTGAATCGATTTTGTCTTTAAGCGGTTAACCCAAATCGCGGTTTGCTGGAAATTATTTAATACAATTGGTATTATTTAATTTCTGGTTAAACCGGATTTAAATTCAAAATTGAATTTTAACCTAAACCGAAGGCTGGTCTAAGTTTGATTTGGTTGGACCAAATAATTTAGAGCTGGTCTGGTTTAGTAAATAACCAGTTGGATTTAGTAGTTAATTTGGTCTTGGACCAGAATTAATGAACCGACTGGTTATGTCAAATTATTGGGCCAATTGGAATTATGTGGTCTTGGGCCAAGAATTGGGCCTATAATTTGTGACCCAACCGAAAACTTTAATAAAATATTAAATTAGAAATTTCTATTTTTAGTATATTTCTAAATTTAGAAAGTTTCTAAAATAAGTAAGTTTCCCAAAATAGTAATCTTCTATTTTTGGAAAGAAAACCTAAAATCCTCAAAACCAATATCAAGCTTGGATATCTTGCCCAATCTTGTCAGCTGCTTAACGCTTATTCAATTACAGATATGGCTTACAGTGTGAGGTGTCTGTTTTTGCGTAAGTAAAGTAGTATATAGTCACTAATTTCATTGGGAGTCCCAGACTTTAGTGATTATTTGGCTGTAAGAGATTGGTTTCCTTGACTGGGCCATCGGGAGTCCTGGGCCTTGAGACATCTGGTGAATCGGGCCTTGGGCCCAATTCACAACCGAGAGTTATTGGATATAACTAGCTGTGTGTATGCTTACCAAGTAAAACTACTTCTGGGTGACGGCCAGTGGCCCACTTTGGATTTAGCTGAACATGGGTCTCGGAATCATTGCATTCTTATGAGGTTAAACAAAGAAATTTTGAATGCAATGCGAGTTTTCTTATAAGTTATTAAGATTACTCTTTTATGAACTGAATAACTAAAACTCTATTTATCTCTAAATTTCAGTTATGACTAGCACAAACAATCAAAACACTTTCTCGATCCGGTCTGTCCTCGAGATGGACAAACTGAACGGATCAAATTTCTTGACTTGGTCGCGGAACCTGAGGCTAGTCCTCAGGCAGGAGAGAAAGGACTATGTCCTTGAAAGAGCTCTCCCCGAGAGGATCGGGTCCAATGCCTCTCATGCAGTATATGATGCTTGGAATAAGCATTATAATGATGCGGTAGATGTGCGTGGTCTGATATTGGCTACCATGGACTCAGATTTGCTGAAGCAATATGAGAACATGGAGTCGCCAATAGAGATGATCAGCAGCCTGAAATTGAAATTTCAGGAGCAGGTAAGAGTGGAGAGATACCAGTTGGTTAAGTCTCTCACTAGCTGCAAGCTACCAAATGATCATCCAGTGAGTCCTCATGTCAGTAAAATGATGGGTTACATTGATAACCTGAGGAAACTGGATTATCCAGTTAGCCAAGAATTGGCAACTGAGATCATTCTGCAGTCACTGCCGTCAAGCTATGATAAGTTCAAAAGGAACTATATCAAGAAAGGCTTAACAAAGACGCTGACTGAACTGCATGATATGCTCAAGACAGTTGAGCCAAACGTGAAGAGTACCCTGTATAATCTCATAATGGAGAAGGGTAGGTTTACTAAACCTAATGCTGACAAGGGTGAAGACAAAGTTGTCCAGATTTTGAATCATGGCAAGCGTGTGTCTTCTGAGCCCGAGTCAGATACATCTTACGTTGGTAAGTGCTGCTACTGTAAAGAGATTGGGCATTGGAAGAGAGATTGCATTAAATTCATGGAAGATTATGAGGAGTTGAAGTTGATGTATGAGACTACTTCCTCATGTATTCATGTTATTACTTCAAGTTCTACCTTATAGGTATTGGATACTGGTTGTGGCACTGATATTTGTTATAATATGCAGAGCCTAAGCAACAGTAGAACGTTGAAGGAAGGACAAGTGGAACTGCATGTCTGGAAGGAGCTATGGATGTTGCCTCAGCCATAGGGTTTTCACTTGAAGATGCCTTTGAGGCTTGATTTTATATTAAGTAATTGCTACAATGTACCTGCTTTAAGCAGAGTTGTCTTTCATTTTCTTGTAAGAATTTGAATGTTTTCATTTTGATAAAAGACAAGTTTTGTTCTTTTGATCTCAATGAAATATTAATTGTAGCACCCTATTCAAGGAATGGGTTTTATATCTTAAACCAAAGAGTGCCTAAATGTAACATAAATACCGAATTGGTTTAAATCTGATGAATTAAACCTGATTTTTCTTGGCGTAAATGTTTTGGTCACATAGAGTGAGTCGGATTCAGAAATCCCATAGTTATGGACTTTTGGGCTCATTTGATCGGATATCTTATGAGACATGAATTCTGCTTACTGGACCAAAAGACAAAGGGCCCATCTTAGCCGAGCTAGAGAAAGGCCCAAAGGCTTATTGGACCTTGAACATACTCATGTATGTGGCCCGATGAGCAGTAATGCCAGAGAAAATTTCTTGTACTTCATTATCTTTACTGATTACTTCAGTGAGTATGACTGTGTTCATTTGATGAGACACGAGTCGGAATTCTTTGAAATGGTCGAAAGAGTTCCAGAATGAGGTATAGAATCTGAGTGACAGAAGTATCGAGACTCTGGATTAGATCACGAGTGAGAATACTTAAGTCATTGATGGTGTGATCATCTGAATGAGTGTGAAGTCGTTTCACAGCTCATTTCTCCTGAAAACCTTGAGGTGTTTCTGTGAGAAAGAATCAGATCTTATTAGAAATGATTAAAGATGAGTCACACGAATCTTCCATGATATTCTTTAAGAATAACGCTCTAGAAATATCTAAGTTTACGCTGAAATAGTTCCACCAATATCAGTTGAAAGACACCACATAAATGTGGACTGGAAATGATCCAAATTCGTCTTTACTGAGTATTTGTAGTTGAGCTACTTCGCTGGTTGTCCTAGGGAAACCAAGGCTTGTTACTTTTACGTCCATTCCGAAAACGAAGTTAGGTTGTTCGGAATTCTGTTTACTAAAAGGGAAGTTGCTTTCCAAGAAGAACAGTGGGAGTAAAAGTATAACTCGAAGAAATTCGAGAAATACAGGAGGCTGCTCAACCTGTTGAGGGAGAGCAGCGGATGGATTTACAGATTTCTGTAGAATCTACACCTGTAGAGCCTGAAGTTCGCAGATCTGAATGAATCCGTCACTAATCCGAGAGTGATTTCTCGTGATTAATTGCCATGATCTGATGATCATTGAAAGTGACGAACCTGCGAAATTCACAGAAGCGAAAGTGAGCCCGGACTCCGAAAAATTATACTGTGTGTAAGTTAGCTTCATCGATCCATTCATGGATGGAAGCAAACATATCGGAGTTGGAATCTTCGTTCTGTTGAAGTAGTCAAGGTTTTGACTTGAACAGGAACGAAGTGGAACTGTGCGTTTACTAATAGATAAGTGGGAGCGATGTTGCATTTCTCATAGTGTATGTCGATGACATACTGATTCTCGGAAATAACGTTCCAATGCTGCAGTCGGTAAAGGACTGGCTTGGGAGTTGTTTTTATGATTGATATGGGTAAAGCCACGTAAGTTCTTGGATTTTGGATCTAAAGATAGAGATCCAAAAGAGCTGATAGGACAAAATCAGGATTCTTATATTGAAAAAGTCCTACACGTTTTCAGCATTCCAAGAAGGGTTTTATGCCAATGTCACATGGCATTACGTTAAGCAAGAAACAGTGTCCTACGATAACTGCTGAGCTTGAATGCATGGATGAGATTCCATATGCGTCGGCAATTGGATCTATCATGTATGCCATGACACGTACTTGTTTTGATGTTGCTTTAATGTTAAGCAAGACAAGTAAAGACCAGTCAAATCCAGCAAAGAATCACTGGATAGACGTAATGAATATCCTCAAGTATTTGGAAAATACTTAGGATAAGTTCTTGATTTACGGAGAAAGTGAGGTGCTACAAGTCGGTAGAGTCTGAAAGGCAAGTTTCCAACAGACAAAGATGATTTCCGGTCACAGTCCGGTTATATCTTGTGTCTGTCTGGCGGTGCAAGGCACTGTTGCTGACTCCATGACTTAAGCTGAACATTTCGCAGCTTGGGTAGCGGCGAAAGAGGTTGTTTGGAAAGAAGAGTTCATCACTGAACTTGATGTGATTCCCAGCATAGATGAGACTAGCTGCACATCAGAGGTCCAAACACCTTGAGGGTAGGTATAACCTATTCCGTGAGATAAATGACAGAGGTGTTAAGTAGATCAGCAAGTTTCAACGAATGAGAACGTTGCTAATCTATTAACGAAGCCACTCCTTAGGCCTAAGCATGAGTCGCGGACTGTAGCTGTAGGATAAGTGAAATTAAGATGTAGTCTTAATTTCAGTGGGAGATTGTAAAGGGCTTTATTTAGTTGTTTTGAAAGGTTCATGTAAACATAATATTTTATGTTTATGAAATCTATGATTTCTGGATTATTTTAACTGTGATATAAATAATCGTTCCAAAATGATTCATGTCATTATATATGGGCCATCGAAGTACATGAGTAGACTTGATCCTGAAACCCCATATTTAACGAAATGACATAAATCATAGTGTCCATAGTCGAAGGTTGTTGAAATTGGAACACCAACAACCACTTGAGACTAGATTGTGTTGAGACTTATGACCAAGTTTCGAGGGGTCATAGATGCGCGGCATCAAAGTCGACACATAGGTATATGTAGGGGAGCATATGACCGGACATGGCCCGCTGATGAGAACTCTACAAGATATTAATATCTGTGTCATAAGAGGTTCTCATATACGACTATAGAGTATAGTCCTTAGACCTGAGTTCGCATGCATGTGGCTGCACATGGAGTGATGCGCTTTGATCATTGTCTAACGCTGTTTCGTAACTGGGAGCTATAAGGACCTTGGTTGGGTGTATTATAAAGTGTGTAGTTCATAGTGATGGAACAAGATGGGATTTGTCCCTGCCGTTTAACGGAGGTAATATCTCTAGGCCAATCGGAGACTTGATAGCTGGTAAGAGAGTGGCCACTCCCAAACGGACTTGCCCAAGTCGTTTGCATTGTCAGTATCAAATCTGGTCCGATGAACATGGTCTGGCTATATAAGGATGACACGCATCTTGCCTTATGCCAGATCGAGATATTGAGACAAAAGGATTAGGGAATGTAGGATTCCAGTACAAGTGGGAGATTGTTGGGAATGTCCTGAAATCTACCGTACTATCTCTAGAAAGTATGATAAGTGTCGAGATCAGACATAAGTCATAAATACTGGGTGATCATGATGACTTGCTAGAGTCCGCTCTTGATCTATAAGTTTAGGAGTTATTACCAGTATTGTATGATCCCTAAGGGTCACACACCATAGCTAACGGGAAAGTTAACAAGGAATTAATACGGTAAGATGCAAGGCATTTACTGTATTTGTACAGAGAATTGGGCCAGACAAAATACAGGCTTTTGTCTGATTTGTGTCTTGGGCCCAAAATCCTAATAGGCCATTAGTTTAATAACTTGGGCCCATATAAGGAAGAGGAATGGCGCCTAGGGCTAAAACACAACCCCATCTGCGATTTGCCTGAGCCGTCCTCTCTCTCTCTCTGTTGATTCCAGCTTGGTCTAGCAGCCTGATCCAGTAGCTTGTAAGCGTGTGGATACCTAGGAGGAGCCGGTTTCTATCAGCTCTTGCAGATCTCGATATTCCTTTGATCAATCCGCTGCAATCATAAGGTAATGATCCTGATCTGTTTATGATTCATCTGCAAATCACCTAGATCCTAGTTGATTATGTTAGGTTGTAATCTGATAATTACACCAATGAACACACATAATCCTACACCTACAGGGTCACACACCTAAGCAAACTGAACATTAAAGACGAGGTTGATCATTAATGTAATGATCTAGTGAATGCATATTTGATATGCATTCGGTATCAAAATTATGGGGCCGTGTCGATCGACACAAAGAGTGTGTCGGTCGACACAACTCGCGGATTACCAGATTAATTCGGTTTAATCGTTGGTTAATCCCGTTGCGGTTTAAGTCGACATATATAAGATATATGGTCGACCTAAACTTAAACTTAACATAATTGACAGCCACCAGAACTAGAAAAGAAACCTCTCTAGAAATTAGATCTCTCACAGGCACTAGCATCCCTCCTGTTCAGTTCGTGTGCATGTGGATACCAGTAGAGGCACATCGTTTGAGGTGCTTCGTGATCTCGATTATCTGCATACCTTCCGCTGCTAATTACCAGGTAAATCTGAGATCTGATAGATTCAATTACATGAACCTTAGATCCTAGGCTTGGAATTTATACCTAGGGTTGCTAATCCTGATTAGAACTGCTAGAAATTCCTTCATCTTCTTCTTATTCTTCTTAAGGTTTTAATCGAAGTTTCATGAGACACCACCGACGAAAATAAAAGAAATTCTTATTTGGTTAGAACGTCTGACAGAGATAGGTAAATCCAAGCAAAATTAGAACTTTAGCTCGGGCGATGGTAGGAGATTAAGACAGAATAGAGATGGCCCCATGGTAGGAGATTAAGACAGAATAGAGATGGCCCCATGGTAGGAGATTAGGTCAAAATATCGTAATAATCTATTTATAAGAGATTTAAGTAGATCTAATCCTAGAGGGCTCGATTTTTTTTTAAAGGAAAAATTAACATAACCTAGAGGACTCGATTTTAGGGAAATTAACATAACATAGAGGTCTCAATTTTTAAGGGAAATTAACATAATTAAGAGAATTTTTTTATATTAAAATTTCACTGAGGGTAGGCTGATAATGAACCTCGTGAGAATGAATCTAGTGCATTTTCACTTCTCAGTTATATAAATAGATTGAAGACATTTTGGCCATTTTTCGGTAAGTTCAGAAAGTTGTAGGTAGTTTTCACCTCTTTTTTATCCAGAAGAAGAAGTTTTTTCAGAGATTATAGATTGATGAGAAACCTTGACCTCTGTACTCAAAACAAGAAGCCAAGAATCTGAGACTCTGTGTGCTTGCAACCACTAAAAGAAACTAGTAACCGGAAAATATTCTTTGACCTGCTTAAAGAGATTTCCTGAGAATACATGCATGTCTCAATGTATTCTCTTTTTTTGTGTGAATTGAATGTAAAATTGTAGTTAAACAAAAAAAGCGATTTTTACAAAAATTGCATCAGGAAATTGAAAGTAATTTTGAAATTTCTAAGCTTTTTAAACAGAGTTTTAGCTTCTAAGTTGGTGAAGAGAGTTCAAACCACTTGAGTAGCCCTTCTTTATATGGTTCAAAGCCAATCTAAGTTAGGGATATCAATCTATTCCTGATGTGCTTATCTATCATCCTTGCAATGGTTTCCGCCGGGAGTGGAGCTTCTCCATGTCTGCGACTGTTCCTTTCTCGCCATAGATGATAAAGATCTGCTTGAAAGGTGTACATTAAGAGATAGGTTTTTAGTCTGTCATACTTTGAGTCGCCAACGAGCATGAGAATCTGATCCCAGCTTGTGGAGAAGTCTTGGGCTAACATCTTCAATGTCAGCTTCTTCCAAACTTGCGTTGAGAAGCTACACGAAAAGAAGAGATGGCTGCGGGTTTCGAAATCAGGGTTGCAGAGACTGTAGTTTGTGTTATGCATTATCATCCAGTGTTGCATACGTTCCCCTGTTGCTAGCCGATCAAGACAATCCAGCCACGTGTTGAATTGGTGTTTGGGATTTCCGTAGGAGAACCAGACACATACATGCCAATTTCTTGTTGGATATTGCTGTTGAAGGAGCTTCCAAGTATGGCTTGAGCTAAACTTTTTGTTGAATTTGTCCTCAGCTTGTTTCCAAAGTTCTACATCTTCCCCATCGTCTAACTGAACTTTGCTGAGCTCTGTTTCAATGGATTTTAGCATCTCAGATTGGAAGAGTTTTCTTCCCTGGTGTCTACATGCCATTGCGACAGTAGCATGTGCAGGTATACACATGTCAATGTAACCGAGAGACACAATTAGCTCGTGAATTCTCCCCAGTGATGACCAGTTATCGAACCAAAAGGAGGTTCTCTCTCCATTGCATACACGCATATGATGAAACGCTTTAGCCAATTCTCTATATTTTAGCAACCTCTTCCACATCCATGAACTAGTGTTTGTGTGTTTAGCTTGCCATATGGTGTCTCCTTTCAGGATAATTTGTTTTCTCCACACCCATAAGGATTGAGCTGAACAGATTCGCCATAGAAGCTTGAGACAACTGTCCTTATTCGCTTCTTTTATTGACTTCAGACCTAGTCCTTCTTCCTTTTTTGTTTTGCAAACTTCCGACCATGCGATTTTAGTCTTCCTTGGATTGAGTTCTGGGACAGACCATAAGAAAGCACTGCAAAGTTTTTCTATTCCCTTCACACATCCGCTTGTTAACATATATGCTCCTATCCAGAAGTTGACGACACTCATAATCACTGACAGAAAAAGCTGTAGCATGCCTGCAAACGAAAGAAATCTCCCTTTCCAAGAGGTCATCTTCGATCATATCTGCTCAATGAGAGGCAGACAACTTGAGTTTGCCATCTTCTTTGTAAGCATGGGAAGACCAAGATATCTTACGGGCAGTTGACCCACTGCAAAAGGGAATGTGGATATGATTCTTGTCTGGAGTGATCATCGATCCCTGCCAAGTAGAGAGTTGATTTCTAAATACTTATCTTCAAGCCTTATTTCTTTGCAAATCTGTTGACCGTACCAATGATTCCTTCAACCAAACTCTTTTTACCATCAACAAAAACCATGAGATCATCCACGAAACATAGATGCGTGAGTTGAATCTATTTGCATTTGGGGTGAAAACCGATTCTCCTCTCCACTGCTTCCTTATCAATCATTCTTGATAGAATGTTAATGCAAATCACAAACAAGTACGGTGACAGAGCACAACCTTGTCTAAGCCCACGAGTACTACGAAAAAACCCAGCTAGCTCTCCATTTATCTGAACCGAGAAGGATGCCGTCGTGATACATAGGTCAATCCAATGAATGAACTGTGTTGGAAAGTTCAAAGCTGCTAATGTATTCAACAAAAGCTCCACTGAACTGAATCAAATGCCTAAGAGATGTCAATCTTCATGGAAAATCTTAGCGAGATCTCTTCTTTGTGATAATCCTTAACTAATTCTGTAGCTAAAAGAACATTCTCCATCAACAGCCTTTCCTTCACAAACGTAGATTGATTTTGTGATATGATTTTCGGCAGGATACCCTTCAATCTATGGCCAAAATCTTAGACATGACCTTATAGAGAACATTACACAGAGAGATTGGTCGGTAATCTTTCATCTCTATAACGTTTTCTTTCTTCGGTATCAAATCTAGGATTGTAGTGGTCAACCCCTTTGTGAGAAAATCCTTAATGAAGAATGATTTGATTGCTGCAATGAAATCCTTACCAATAGTTGGCCATGCTTGCTTGATGAATTCACTTGTACATCCATCAAGGCCTGGTGATTTATCATTTGGCATTCCAAAGAGGTTTTTTTGAATTTCCTCATCCTTCACTTCCCGCGTTAGGTCACTGATATCTACTTCAGAACATCGGAAGTCCATCAACTCCTTTAGCTCTTCAACCGTTTCTCCAACAAAATTATATGGCAAGGTTGTAAGAAATTCTTTGAAGAATCACTATGCTTCCTTCTTTATTTCCTCCGGTTCAGTAAGTACTTCTCCGTTTTGCTTCCTTATCTCTCGAATTGCATTCCTTGCTCTTCTAGATTGAATTGATCTGTAGAAATACTTATTGTTTCGGTCTCCTGCGATCAACCAGTGGATTTTAGCTCTCTGATTAAAAAAACCTTCTTCAAGGTCTGCAAGTTTCTGCCATTTTTCGTAAGCCATACTCTCCTCTTCCATTGTTTTGTGTCTGGATTCTGTAAGTTGGCCATTTTCTTCAGATACATATCATCGTATCGTTCTTTGGTACGCTTAGGGGGATCTCCAAGCTTCTCCTTCCTCAGTACACGAAGTAAAGGCTTCAGAGCTTTTAACTTCTTTGAAAATCGAAACAGAGATGATGTCGAAACAAAAAGTGATACTGTGGTATTCCAAGCTCTCCACCGTTGGGATGAATAGCGGCAAAGTGGCTAGGACATTCACAAATTTGAATGGCCTTCTTCCTCTCCTCCCACTTGCTTCCATATTTATCCGTCCTCGCAACTGGTCAGATCACCCTTGTAATGCCCCTTTCCCTTTATTCGCTGACCGACGAGCTGACCGGTCAACAATCAAACAAGAACATGACCAAGTTGAGCCCGAGCAAGTCAAATGGGAAAAGTTCATCAAAAGACGAAGCCAGAGACAGATCGGTTTGAGAAAAAGGCTCACATTGACCCGTCCTTGACTCTGCTATCCTCAATTTCACGGTACAAAGCTTCACAACCTGTACCGCTTCCGTGAGTTGTGTCGGTTTTGACTTAACCAATATATCAGGGAAGCATGTTCATTACTAAGTAAATAAACGTCTACAAAACGTTTACCGAATTATAAAACAATTTTTGCCATTCAAATACAACATCCAAATCACAATACAAAATGGCTCCAAATTCGAACCGATAAAACAAAAAATCATCGAATCAAAACCCTGCCACAAGCGATCCCGAAACTACACTGAGGACCTCCCGCATCTGTCGCTGATAAACCTGAAAAACACAAAAGAGTCTAATGAGAAATTTAAGATCACCCAGCGAGAATGTAATACTCTGTATCAAGAATTGGTCAACGGGCAGTCAAGAAGTCAACGAGGGGCATTTTTATAATTTACAGAAGATGAGGGGCATTTTGGTAATTTTACAAAAATGCGAGCCGGAAGCTAAGACGTGCCAAATGTTATTATTTTTAAATAAAGAAAACATTTAGAAGACCAAGAATGGTGAAAACGGACCGTAGATGAGTTTTTGGGATTATCGGGAAAGAAAACCGATAAAACCGAAGAAACTTGTAAAATCCATAACCGGAGCTACGAGTGTCCATTTGAGGTAATTCAAATTTCTAAATTCATCTAAAAGAATCTAGAATCTGCAAAGGAGGCTTGGTGGATTGATAGAAGCGGATAGAGAATTTTTAAAAGATTAAACGTAAAACTGGTTTTTCCGAGAAACCGATAAAATGTTCGGACAAGCGAGAAGACCCTCTAAAGTCCACCAAAAATTATTACATTTTGATCACATCTCCATTAAAAAGATGTAGAAGCTATGGTTAAAAGGATTTAGAAAGATTTGATGCCTAGATTAAGTTATAAATTTTAGGTCATTAATAGGTAATTAATGACTAAAAATCCAAAATAAAATCAAGGGAGTTTGAGATTGGATCAGGATGATTAGGGCTGATGAATGAATTTATTATGAACCTAATTCAAGTCCATTAGGAGGCTTGGGCCACGAAATCTTTCTAGAGAGAAGAAGAGGACTTGTGAGTTTTTGGTTCAATGAATCTACAAGAAGTTATTGACCCAAACCCAAGGGGATTTTAAATGGGATATATAGATGTGAAATGGATGCTAAAATGAGGTGTTTCTGGCCAAAACCTGGAGTAAAGGCGTGTCACAAGATGGGAGAAGAGAAGATACACATGTCAACACCAAGGTTACTTCCATTTCCTATATAAAGAAGCCTTGCTCCTCTCATTTCTTCATCCCATTAAAAAAAAACAAATAGGAAGATAGAATAGAGGGAGAGAGGCGTGAGAGAAGAAGAAGAAGAAGAAGAAGAAGAAGGCCGGAGGAAGAAGAAAATGAAAAAGGAGGAGAAGGAGGAGGAGAAGAAGAACGAGGAGGAGAAGGAGGAAGAAGAATAAGAAGGAGGAGGAAGAAGAAGAAGAAGGAAGAGGAAGAGAAAAAGAAGAAGCCGGAGGAAGAAGAAGAAGAAGAGAGAGAGAGAGAGAGAGAGATGGAGGAGAAGATGAAGTGTGAGACAAGAAGAAGAGAGAGATGGAGGATAATTGGAAGAGAAAGAGAGAGAACCAGAGGAGAGAGAAGATGGTCCAGAGACTCGATCAGAATCACTAAGGTCAACGGTACGGTCAAGTGCGGGTCAAGGTCGGATCAAAGCAACGGAGGTTCGGGGAAGGTTCAGGTTAGCGGCGGGTTCGTGCCGGGTCTCTTTGTTCCGCTAGTCCATCAATCCGTCCGTCCGTCGTCATAATAACAATGTGAGTCGGCTAAATTGTGTGTTGCATTTAGTTAGAATCATATAGATCCGGAATTGATAAACCGTAGTTTAGATTGCATACCCGATTGATGGAATTGGTTATAACGGCTAGGTTGATTAATAACTCGGTGAACTAATTAAATGGGTTAGGTTAAGGGATGCATGCTAGTTAGCCTATATCCGTAATCGTTTATAGTGCGTTGATTGCTTGATTGGGTGTCGCATTAATTGATTGATAGTTCGTTGATTGCTTAATTGGGTGATACATACATATATAACGGCATGCTAGGACGTATATGCACATATAAGTACTTAAGAGCGTATCTAAATAAATCTATATACGGGAAATTATGAGTTGATTAAAATACGGTTAAAAGATATGACACACTTAGAATATAATAACGGGGAGGATTAATTAGTCGGGTTAAGGGTAATGAATGAAAGTTAATGAATAGTGAGATGTCGAGGAGTTAGTAATATTTCTAACTCTAAACCGACAGATCGAGGACTTATTTAAAGATATTTAGAAAGGGATAAGTAAAAGAAGTAGTGTGGTTGATGGGCCGTCTATGGGATTAGTAATCCACTAATCCCAAGGTAGCGGATTGAATGAGTAAAGGTTAAGGATTGAATCAGTGAAGGTTAAGAAAAGGTTAAAAGACTTATAAACCTAATTAACTGTTTGTGCGGTGTTGTGATTGTGTGGTTGTGTATCTACTTTGGTGTTGGGCCGAGTAGACTGTTGATTGTTTGTGTGATTGTATATCTACTTCGGTGTTGAGCCGAGTAGACTGATTGCTTGATTGTTTATCTACTTCGGTGTTGGACCGAGTAGACTGTTGATTGTGTGATTGTGTATCTACTTCGGTGTTGGGCCGAGTAGATTGATTGCTTGATTGTTTATCTACTTCGGTGTTGGGCCGAGTAGACTGTACTGGTAGATACTTACTCTGGTGCGGGACCGAGTAAGTTTGGGTGATGTGGAGGTTGATGATAGGACTTGCGGGATGGATTGGGGATTAAGATAGTGTTTTTATTTGACCTCGTCGGTCTTGCCTGATAGAGTCCCAGTGAGTCTGCTTGTTTACATTGCTGTTATTAGAACTCTATAGGATGCGTTAGATCCCGCAAGTCTAAAGATGGCGTTCCGGTACTTCCTGCACGATTGGATCCTCGGGAGTAGAGAACCTAGCCGTTTCACGTACCTTCGGTAGTGGTTCTGGAAGGTGTTAACCTATGGAGTGACGTTTGTAGGTGTGTGGTCCGAAGAAAACGGGGTCGCGTCCTAGGGCCGGACTGCATGGAAGCTTTTGTTATCTAGGGGTAACCCGAGTCACCGCGTATCGATGGACAGAGAACGGTGTCTTAGTCGAGGACTACTTGTTTCGTCTAGGAGTCGTGGGAGGTTTTAGTTACCGTGGGGTAGCTAAGTGTTCCCGTGGAAGTTACCGAGTTCACATAGTGGGCCCAGATGGTGTGGAGTTGTGT
Source organism: Orychophragmus violaceus (assembly GCA_030180135.1). Lineage (NCBI taxonomy): Eukaryota > Viridiplantae > Streptophyta > Magnoliopsida > Brassicales > Brassicaceae > Orychophragmus > Orychophragmus violaceus. The sequence continues at coordinate 89,714,667 of CM058238.1, forward strand.
AGAGCTGCGATAGATAGATCGAGTTTAATCAAGAGCATGTGCTGCAGTGTTCTCGATTCCCTTGGTTACTATTGTGTTGTTGTGATGTTATTCAAATGCTTGTGTGTTGTGGAGCTCGTCACGTCTTGGTAGAACGTGATCAGCTAATGTACTTGACTGTTATTTTTGGTTTGGGCGGGATTATTAGATTACTAGCAGCCTTTAGTTGGGAGCCGTCTCACTGGGTAATCTTAGATTGTTCATTAGACTCTTTTGTGTTTTTCAGGTTTGGCGTAGCTCGGCGGACGCGTAGGACACTCGGAGTAGTCTCGGGTTGGCATTGGGTATCCGTTTGTTACGCATTTTGACTTATTTTCGGTTTCGGATTTTGTTGAGATCTCGCTAAATTATTTGTATTATACCGTATATTGTTATGAATAAGATTTACATTTTTAAAGTAATAAAACGGAATAATTCCCTGATATACGGTTTAGTCCGAACCGAACACAACTCGTGGAAGCGGTACAGGTTGAAAAGCCTCGTATCACGGAAACGAGGTAAAGGGAGTCAAAGATGGTTTGGTTCGAGCATTTGACTCAAACCAGACTGTCTCTGGCTTTCGTAATGTGACAAACTCTTCTCATATGACTGCTCGGGTTTAATCGGTCATGTTCTTGTTTGATTGTTGGCTGGGAAGCTTGTCGGTCAGCGGAAAACGGGAAGGGGGCGTTACAAAAGGTGGTATCAGAGCATGGTTCGTCATGGGTTCGAAAATTCCGGTTTTTCAGAGTTTCAATGTTTTATCGAGTCGAAAAATGTCGCCAATGTAACCATTAGGAATCCGAGTCGCGTCCGTCAAACCGGGGAATGGGTATTTTATTAGGATTGTGCTAATCTTTTGGCTTTTGGTGCAGTCACACAGCAGAGTTGTCCTGGGAGGAGCGGTGTGTGTGTGTGGGTGCAACAACAAGATGAGCAGCATCAGCATGGATGACCTTGAATCCATTGGATCTACTGCAGCTAGTCCAGGTCCATACTTCCAGCTTGCGGAGTGTTCTCATATTTTTCAGCCTATTCCGAAGTATGTGATTACCGGTGCCGAGTCCGTTACCGTTCCACCCATTCCATAGCCGCCTTGTGATACAATTACTTTCGGAGTACCACCGTCAGCAACACCTGCACCACCGATATTCATCCCTGATGACATGATGGTCCAGTATATCCCCGGAATATGCGATCTACCACCACCGGATATACCATTAATCCGACACGCATCTCTACATCGGATCCTTCGTGCCTCGCCTGCGGCGCTACGGGTTTCCATTTTATTGGTGCCAGTTGTTTACTCGGGAGTATCAGTCGTCGTCACCACCAGCATAGCTCCTGCCTTGTTTCCTTTGAGGCCGAGAAGTACGTTGCGTTCCTTTCCCATCATGATCGAGACCGCGTCGCTCCTCCACCACCACCACACTCATTCCATCCTCCTAGCGCACCTGTCGGTTAGGATCCACATGAGTTGTGCCACTCATGTTGGAGATTAGGAAATAGATTAGGCCCAGGTAAGTAAGGTCTCTAACTCGTTGTTTGATATGTGTATCGGCTTGCATTCGTCTCTGACGATTTCAGTTGTGTGAAACAGTGTTTCTTGTGGGACGGATTAGAACCGCTAGTATGTAGACTCCGACGGACCTACGTATCTAAAACTCTATGGGGAGAATAGATGTTTTGTTTACGTAGTGGATGTGGAGTATCTCGGTTGTCGTTTTGAGTAGCGGAGTGGTTATATTGCATACTCATGATGACTGTGAATGCAATGTAGCTACAATGTGAAAACAAATGATGGTCCGAACAGACGGTATCCATCAGAACCCTGAGAGACGACTGCAATCGCCGATTTGCTTGATTGATTGATTGTGCGTGATTGATTGCCTTGTTAGAGTGTTAGAATGTTGAATTGATTGATGCTTTGATTGCTCGCTAGGTTGTTAGTTTTTGATTTTGAAGCATTGCATTTGATTGATCGTTAGGTTGTTAGAATTTCCGTGTTGCATTGCGAATGAATGCTAGGTTAGTAGATCGAAATTCGTTGCACTAATCATCTTGTTAGATTGTTATTTGAATAATGAACATTTCCGCGCTGTTTGATTCGCTAAGTTACTAGAAAGTAGTTCTTGAGTTTTGTGTAGCCGAGATGTTAAGTTATCGATTAAAGTTATTGTTGGTCAAGAAAGGTTAGAGAACCTCTTAGATAGAAATAAGCTCGTAAGTAAGAAAGCGGTTTTTATAGGGAGCTTATTTGAGATTGAGCGGAATTATAAGATATTATTATTTAGCCATGTGTGACCGTTGGGTACATGACTAAGTAACCATATTTATATAAGGAAGTGATATCGGGAAGTAAGTTAGAAAGGTCTAACCGTTCCAGTGTTGTTGAGGTTGTTGATGTAGGACGTGATGGACGATTTGACAAGGAAACGAGACCGAACCCGAACCCGAGAGACGAGATGTTATTTCAGGAAGCAGTTTGACCCGAGCCTGCAAGAAAGTCAGTGTGGATCCATAAAAGAGTTTGGGTATCAGCGGCAGAAGAAATCAAGACGGATGAGTTTGATGAGTTAGCAAAGGGATTCAGAAACATCAAAGTCACTGGAGGAGTCCGTTCGAGGATATCAGTGGGAAGGACAGTTTCGAAGTCAGTAAAGCATGGAGTTCGGTGCTCGATAATGTTCGAGATGTGTATGACTATGGCGGTTTAGTTGGACAGAGGAACATCAGTCTTATGAGAATATCTATGGGGAACGATAAGCAGTAAAGGCGGAGCAAGTATCGGGGGTGGAGGACGAGTCAATGTCACGTGATCGAGGAATTCAAATAAAAGTGGGGAAGTCAGAATATCGGTTAATGAGATCATAAGATGGCGTAGATGGATTCAAGAGTCAGACTGGAGCAGAAGTTCAATAAAGAAATCAGACGAGGAACCAGAAAGCGATTAAGAATTAAGTTTCAGCATGAGGAGTTCAAGCATCAGTATGTTGGGATTTTGTACAAGACCATATTTCCAGAAGAAAATAAGCATTGGAAGAGCGGGTTCACTTTGAGATCAGGATGTAAGCAGCAAAGCAGAGTTTGGAATGAAAAACCCGAGTGAAGCAGTTCAGTCAAGATCATTGGTATTGAGAATCAAGACCGGAGTCTGTAAAGCAATAAGATGAGAAACCAGAAGTGATCGTGAGTCAAGTTTCGGTAAGGTAAGTTCAAGATGTCAGCATAATGAGGGCTTGAGCAAGACGGTGTTTCAGAAGTCAGTAAGCATCAAGAGTATAGTCCATTTGATTCAGCGTTCGGGTGTTGGAGAAGTCAGATCAGTTTCAGGAGTAGCAACTTACGAGGTTCAGTTCCGATTCGAAGTTTGTTAGTAACGGAGAATTCGGGGACCGAATTCCTGTAAGTGGGGAAGAATGTAATACTCTGTATCGAGAATTGGTCAACGGGCAGTTAAGAAGTCAACGAGGGGCATTTTCATGATTTGCAGAAGATGAGGGGCATTTTGGTAATTTTAACAAAATATGAGCCGTAAGCTAAGACGGGCCAAATGTTATTATTTTTAAATAAATAAAACATTTAGAAGACCAAGAATGGTAGAAACGGACCGTAGATGAGTTTTTCGGATTATCGGGAAAGGAAACCGATAAAACCGAAGAAACTTGTAAAATAAATAATCGGAGCTACGAGTGTCCGTTTGAGGTAATTCAAATTTCTAAATTAATCTAAGAGAATCTGGAATCTGAAAAAGAGGCTTGGTGGATTGATAGAAGCAGATAGAGAATTTTTAAAAGATTAAACGTAAAACTAGTTTTTCCGAGAAACCGATAAAATGTTCGGGCAAGCGAGAGGACCCTCTAAAGTCCACCAAAAATTATTACATTTTGACCACACCTCCGTTAAAAGATGTAGAAGCTATGGTTAAAAGGATTCAGCAAGATTTGATGCCTAGATTAAGTTATAAAATTTTAGATCATTAATGGGTAATTAATGACTAAAAATCCAAAATAAAATCAAGGGAGTTTGGGATTGGATAAGGCTGATTAGGGCTGAAGTTATTTTGAACCTAATTAAAGCCCATTAGGAGGCTTGGGCCACGAAATCTTGCTAGAGAGAAGAAGATGCCTTGTGAGTTTTTGGTTCAATGAATCTACAAGAAGTTATTGGCCCAAACCCAAGGGGCTTTTAAATGGGCTCTATAGATGTGAAATGGATTCTAAAATGAGGTGTTTTTGGCCAACACGTGGAGTAAAGGCGTGGTACAAGATGGGAGAAGAGAAGAGACATGTCAACACCAAGGTTAATACCATTTCCTATATAAAGAAGCCTTGCTCCTCTCATTTCTTCATCCCATCAATAAAAACAACAATGAGGAAGAGAGAAGAGAGGGAGATAGGAAGAAGAAGAAGAAGAAGAAGAAGAAGAAGAAGAAGAAGAAGAAGAAGAAGAAGAAGAAGAAGAAGAAGAAGAAGAAGAAGAAGAAGAAGAAGAAGAAGAAGAAGAAGAAGAAGAAGAAGAAGAAGAAGAAGAAGAAGAAGAAGAAGAAGAAGAAGAAGAAGAAGAAGAAGAAGAAGAAGAAGAAGAAGAAGAAGAAGAAGAAGGCCGGAGGAAGAAGAAGAAGAAGAAGAAGAAGGAGGAGAAGGAGGAGGAGAAGAAGAAGGAGGAGGAGAAGGAGGAAGAAGAATAAGGAGGAGGAGGAAGAAGAAGAAGAAGAAGAAGGAGGAGGAAGAGAAGAATAAGAAGCCGGAGGAAGAAGAAGAAAAGAGAGAGAGAGAGAGAGAGGCGTGAAGAAGAATAAGAGAGAGAGGCGTGAAGAAGAAAAAGAGAAAGAAGATGAAGCTTGAAGAAGAAGAAGAGAGAGAGAGAGATGGAGGAGAAGATAAAGTGTGAGACAAGAAGAAGAGAGATTTGGAGGATAATCGGAAGAGAAAGAGATAGAGAACCGGAAGAGAGAGAGAGAACCGGCAGAGAGAGAGAGAAGATGGTTCGGAGGCTCGATCAGAATCACTAAGGTCAACGGTACGGTCAAGTGCGGGTCAAGGTCGGGTCAAAGCAACGGAGGTTCGGGGAAGGTTTAGGTTAGCGGCGGGTTCGTGCCGAGTCTCATTGTTCCGCTAGTCCGTCAATCCATCCGTCCGTCGTCATAATAACACTGTGAGTCGGCTAAATTGTGTGTTGCATTTAGTTAGAATCATATGGATCCGGAATTGATAAACCGTACTTTAGATTGCATACCCGATTGATGGAATTGGTTATAACGGCTAGGTTGATTAATAACTCGGTGAACTAATTAAATGGGTTAGGTTAAGGGATGCATGCTAGTTAGCCTATATCCGTAATCGTTTATAGTGCGTTGATTGCTTGATTGGGTGTTGCATTAATTGATTGATAGTTCGTTGATTGCTTGATTGGGTGATGCATAGATATAGAACGGCATGCTACGACGTATATGCATATATAAATACTTAAGAGCGTATCTAAAGGAATCTATATACGGGAACTTATGAGTTGATTAAAAAAAGGTTAAAAATATAACAAACTTAGAATATAATAACGGGGAGGATTAATTAGTCGGGTTAAGGGTAATGAATGAAAGTTAATGAATAATGAGATGTCGCGGAGTTAGTAATATTACTAACTCTAAACCAACAGATCGAAGACTTATTAAAAGATATTTAGGAAGAGATAAGTAAAAGAAGTAGTGTGGTTGATATGCCGTCTATGGGATTAGTAATCCACTAATCCCAAGGTAGCGGATTGAATGAGTAAAGGTTAAGGATTGAATGAGTGAAGGTTAAGAAAAGGTTAAAAGACTAATAAACCTAATTAACTGTTTGTATGTTGTTGTAATTACCAAATTGCGAGCCGGAAGTGGAGACGGGCAAAATGTTCTACTTTTTGTCCATAAAGAACATTTAGAAGACCAGACGTGAAAGAAACGGAGATTAAACGAGTTTTACGGACTATCGGGAAAGGAAACTGATAGAACCGACAAAACTTGTAAAATTCATAACCGGAGCTGCGGGTTTCCAAACGAAGTGATTCAAATTGCTAAAATCATCTAAGAGAATCTGGAACCTGAAAATGAGGCTTGGTGAATTTATGGAAGCATCTAAGGATTTTCTAAAATATTAAACGTACAACCAGTTTTTCCGAGAAACCGATACAATGTTCGGATAAGCGAGAAGACCCTCTAAAGTCCACCACAAATTATGAGATTTTGACCACAGCTCTATTAGAAGATGTAGAAGCTATGGGTGAAAGGATTCAGCAGGATTTGACTCCTAGATGAAGTTATAATTTTTAGACCATTAAAGAGTAATTAGTGGCTAAAAATCTAAAATAAATTCTTTGGAGCTTGGGCTTGATTAGGGCTGCATATGTATGGAAGATAGAGTCATTATGGACCTTATTCAAGCCCATTTGAAAGCTTGTGCCACGAAATTATGCAAGATGGAAGAAGAGGCTTTGTGAAGTCATGATTCAATGAATCTACAAGAAGGTTTTAGGTCCAAATCCAAAGGGCTTCTAAGTGGGCTTTCTATACATGAGATGGATGATAAAAAGAGTGGTTTATGGCCCTGCATGTAATTATTTCGTGGCTAAGAGAGAGGAGGAGGAGCTGTCAATATTTTGTGTCAACAACTCACCTTATATGGTGTCATTTGGAGAAAAGAAGAGAGTGACACTTAGCACTCCATGTGTCACTTGTTGGTGATGCATGCAAGCTGACCTTCAGCTATAAAAGGAGGCTTTGGGTGACACTTCTTACTCACACCAAAAACAAACAAAGAAAAAGAGAGAAGAAAAAGAGAGAAGGAGAGGAAGAGGAGGAGAAGCGTGGGGAGAAGGAGGAGAAGAAGGAGAAGAAGAAGGAGGAGGAGAAGAAGAGGAAGACCGGAGGAAGCCGGAGGAAGAAGAAGTCGGAGGATGAAGAAGAAGCCGGAGGGAGGAGAGAAGAAGGAGGAGCCGGAGGGGGGAGAGAGAGTGAGAAAAATAGAAGAAAGATGGGGAAAGGAATATTAATACGTCGGAATATTCTGAAGAATATTCTTCGGAAAGGAATTTTTCCGACGTAATAATCTTCCCGATAAACCGGATTTCTTTTATTTAGAAATAGGATAGACGGTTGTAGTAGCCATCATATGAGGGTTATCCAGGGATTCGGAATCACCAAGGTCAAGTGCGGGTCAAGGTCAGGGCAAAGCAACGGAGGTTCGGGGAAGGTTTGGGTTAGCATCGGGTTCGTGTCGGGTCTCGGAGTTCCGTCAATCCATCCATTCATCGTCATAATAACACTGTGAGTCGGCTCACAGACCTTTAGTACATGTAGACCGGGAACCGTAAAACCGTAGCTTTAGGATTGCATACCCGATAATTAAAATGATTGGTTAATATTAAATAATTGGACGTTAATGATAAACCGGTTAGGATCAGATAAACATGTTAGGGTTTAAAGAATTAAAAGGTTAATCGATTGTGTGCCTCTAGGTTGTTAGTAACGCTTGATTGATGCATTCATATAGAACCGTTCGAATAGGATCGTATATGCATATATATTGTATTAAGGACGATACTTAATGAATCTATATACGGGAATTAAGACGACATTAAAATATGAGTTAAACCTAAACAAACTTATAGAATATTGTAACGGGATTGGGGTTTAGGTTTAATAGCGGGGAAGGGTAATGAATTTATTTAATTAATAATGAGATGTCGGGGAGTTAGTAAGTTTACTAACTCTAAACCGACGGATCGCAGAGTTATTAAAAAGGTACTTAGGATGAGTTTAATAAGGAAAGTGGTGTGAGTTGTAAGCCGTCTACGGGTTAGCAATCCGCTAACCCAAGGTAGCGGATAAGAATGGATTAAAAGAATTAGAAACCCTAATAAGCCTGTTTGTGTTGTGATTGTGTGATTGTGTGTTTGATTGTGATTGCGTGATTATATTGCTATTGTTGTGAGCTTTGTGTGTAGGCTTGTTAGACTGCTCAGTGTTGGGCCGAGCAGTTGTTGTGGACACTTACTCCGGTCACGGGACCGGGTAAGTTAGTGGTGCTGACTAGGTATCTTACCTAGTCAGAGCGGAGAGATTGGTAGTGTAGAGGCTTGCAGAATGGTTGGGGATTTATTATTATTGTTGTTGATTGCGTGATCTGTGCTAGAGTCCCAGCGAGTCTGCATGTTTATATTTCTGCACTGGGACTCTAGGGTGCGATAGATTCCGCAAGCCTAGGTTTTAATTACGTTCCGGTACTTCCGACCCGATTGGATCCTCGGGTTTTACCTAACCGGATCACGGTGATTCTGGTTATGGTGTTAACCTATCGGGTGACGCCGGTAGGTGTGTGATTCAGAGAATACGGGGTCATGTCCTAGGGCCGAATTGCATGGAAACTCTGGCTATCTAGGGGTAGTTCGAGTCACCGCATATCGATGGACGGAGAACGGTGTCCTACTCGTGGGACCTTGTGTACACGTTTAGGAGTCGTGGGTTAGTTACCATATAGGTGACGATGTAAACCCGTGGAAGTTACCGAGTTCGTAGGGCCCAGTGTTGTTTTATTATTCTTTCGTTGCGCGATAGATAGATCGAGTCCAATCGAGGACATGTGCCGCAGTGCCTTCGATTTCCCTTAATCCTCTTTATCTTCTGCATTGATTGTGTGTGTTTGGGTTTATCATGACATGGTAGTGCGTGATCGACCATTATTCCTGCTGATTGTTATTTTGGGTTTTGGGGCGGGAATTTGTAGACTTAGATAGATTAGAAGCCGTTAGTGGGGAGCCGATTCACTGGGTGATCTTAGATCGCTCATTAGACTCTTTTTGTGTTTTTTTCAGGTTTAGCAGCGACGGACGCGGGAGGTCCTCGGTGTGGTTTCGGGATGCTTGTGGCAGGATTTGATTCGTGATTTTTGGGTGTTTTCTCGGTTCAGCGTCATTGTTATTTCGTGTGTTTGATTTCTTTGTATATTTGACTTGACGATTGTTTGTGAAATTCTATTAAACGTTGTGTTCAACGTTGATTACTCAGAAATGAAATTGTTTCCCTGATATGAGGTTTCGTCCGAACCGACACAACTCATTGAAGTAGTACAAGTGGTACCGCTTGTACTATGGATATGAGGATAGCGGAGTCGAAGATGGGTTAGTGCGAGCCTTTGTCTCAAACCGATCCGTCTATGGCTTCGTCCTGTGGCGAACTTTTCCCGTTCGATTTGGTCGGGTTCGATCGGTCATGTTCTTGTTTGATTGTTGACTGGTCAGCTCGACGGTCAGCGGAGAATGGGAAAGGGGCGTTACAGGTGTTATAGAGACGGCTCACCATTACGGCTTCTAGTCTATCTAATATCTACAACTTCCCGCCAAAAACCCCAAAATAACAAACAACAAAACAAAAGGTCGATCACGTGCTACCACGACGTAATAAACCCATAACACACAAGCACTAGCCAAAAGAAAGAGAAGCGATTAAGGAAATCGGGAGCACTGCGGCACATGCTCTCGATTAGAACTCGATCTATCTATTGTGCAACACAAAACACGCACGAACACGCACTCCTTCACGATCTCGGCAACTTCCACGGGTTTACATAATCACCGACATAGTAACTAACCCTCGACTCCCAGATGTAAACACAAAGTCTCACGACCTAGGACACAGCTCTCACCCCATCAATACACAGTGACTCAGGCTACCCCACGGTAACCTAAGTTTCCATGTGGTTTGGCCCTAGGACATGACCCCATATTCTCCGAACCACACACCTACCGGCGTCACTCAGTAGGTTAACGCCATAATCGGAATCACCACCCGAAGGCACACGATTCGATTAGGCAGCTACCCGAGAATCCAATCGGGTCGGAAGTACCGGAACGTATTCGAAAACCTAGACTTGCTGGATCTAATACATCTTAGAGTCCTAGTGTAGAAATGTAAACACGCAGACTCAGTGGGACTCTATCACTAACCACAATATTCAATAACAGCAATAACCACAACACAATATCCCACAATCCTAATACACACACGCCAACACCTCCACCCTGACTCGGTGCCGCACTGAGTCAACAACTACGAACTTAACCGGCCCCATGACTGGGTTAAGTATCCACGAGGACCGCTCGACCCAACACCAAGACGATCTAACAGGCCTGCACAGAAAGCTCAACAACAACAACCACACAACAACACAATCAACCACGCAACCAAGCCTATTAGGGTTTCCAATATCTTTTAATCCATTCTTGTTCGCTACCTTGGATTAGCGCATTGCTAACCCATAGACGGCTCATAATTCATTCTCGTCCTCTACCTTGGATTAGCGGATTGCTAACCCGTAGACAGCCCATTAATCACACCACTTCCTTGACTTATCTTTTCCTAAGTATCTTTTAATAACTCCACGATCCGTCGGTTTAGAGTTAGTAGCTTACTAAACTCCCCAATGTCTCATGATTAACTTAATTCACTCATTTAATAACCCTTAACTCCTTAATAAACCTAATCCCCGTTCCTGTTACATACTCTATATGTTCGTTTAGGTTTACATCCGTACTTTAAGTCGTTTTAATTCCTGTATATAGTCTCATTCAATATCGTTCTTTTAATACGTATATATGCATATACGGTCCTAACCATGCAACGTCTATACGAATGCATCAATCAATACCTCTAACAATCTAGCGGCACACATCGGTTTAATCCTTAATTTTAAAGTCCTAGCATGCATCTCCGAGCCCTAACATGTTTATAGTTAATTAATCCGTTCAATCATCAATCAACTATTCAAGTTCAAGTACGGGTATGCAAATCCCTAATTCTATGGTTTCTCGATTCCCGGTCTATACGCAATAACTACTCTACAGATTGAGCTGACTCACAGTGAATTGGCGCGGACTGATGGATCTGACGCGGTATGAATCTCGAGACCGCCAGACTAGAACCCAAACTTCCCGAACACACTAACACGAACCCCGAACACTCCCAAATCACTGAACGGCCGTTGACCGAGCGTTGACCAGCTCGGTTTCAGGCGTTGACCGGCAGCATTGACCCGTATTGTCCGCGTTGAACGGTTGACCGTTGAACACTCCTGGACCGTTGACCACCCCGATTGAACCAACTGAACCACTGAACCGGTTGAAATCGCCTAACTAACTCCAATTGACTGGTTTAAGTAAATCGGTTTAGGTCAACCGTTGACCGAGGGTTGACCGGTTAACTTAAACCAATCCAATTTGCCCAAACCAACTCAAATACATTCCAAAACAAGTGCTAAACCACCTTAGAAGAACCGGCTGAAGATTCGACGGCGTAAGAGCTTCTCCGGCGGCCGGCTCCGGCGTTGACCGGCCGGAATTTACTTCTCCGGTGACTGGCAACGAGTTCCGACGACTGAGAACACTTCTAGAACCACCAGGAAGCTACTGAGAGGTGAGAGGGAGCTTGAAACACCAAAGGAAAGAGAGAGAGCAAGGAGAACCTTGCCGGCGACAACTTCTCCGGCGACTCCGGTGGCAAGGTTGTTGTAGAGGAGACTGAGAGGAATCCAATGGTTCAAGTGGTTTGAATATTTGATCTATGGTTTGAGAGTTATGGGATTTCTTGTGTCTCAAGCCATGAAGAACATCTAGGGTTCTTGAGATATTCTAGGGATTTTCTTTGAATCTTCAAAGAATTTATGGGAATTGGATTGAATGGGATGAATAGAGAGAGAGGGAGATCGTGGGTGAGGGCTAGAGAGAGGTTTTTTCTAGCTGAATGAAGTTTTTCTCTTGACAAGATGGTTTATTCCTTGCATGCAAAAATGGTTCAAAGAACCAAACTCATGCAATGTATCCAGAAAAGAAAGGTGGCGCCATCAGGTGAAGAACACCTGTCCTCAGAGGTGTCTTTGTGACAAAATCATGCAATTAACCTCCTTAAACCACACCTTAATCCCCGGTTCCATCCGTTACTTGGTTTAGCCATTTTTATGTTTAATATTTTAGAAAACCCTTACCTGCTCTCATAAATCTTAAAATCCCTAAAAACTGATTCTCCCTGATTTTAGATGAATTTTGCAACTTGAATCACTTGATTTGGAGTTCCGTAGTTCCAATTATGAATTTTTGAAGTTTTCTCGGTTTAGTCGATTTCCATTCCCGAAAAAACCGTTTAAACTCCGTTTCTTCCACTTATGGTCCTGTAAATGTTCTTTATGTTGAAAAACAAGAACATTTGACCCGTCTCGGTTTCCGTCTCATATTTTGGCAAAATTGTGACTTTTCTTCTGCCCTTTGACCATATTTTTGGAAACATGGTATTACAACCCTCCTGCCTCAAAGACACTATACGAGTGGGGATATCGTTCCATCTATTCTTCGTTAATTAATATCTGATCTAACTTATTGTAAATGGTTCCTTCTTCTCTCTTGTTACACCATGTATATAAGAGCCCATGATAGCTTAGATCTTGCAACGAGCAAGTTCTAACTACGTTTTGAAAGTCCCAGGAACCCACTGAAATATGCGGATTACTTACATAGTTTGAATTCTCCTCACCTCTCAATACTTCATTGAAATCTCCATACAATATCCAAGGTTTGTTTCGGAATATAGGAGAGTTGTGGTGACTACAAATGTCAGCCCACAATTCTTTCCTTTCCTCTGCAGTGTTGGACGCATAGACGAAGCTACTAAAGAACTCATCCTCCTGCCCCTCCCATTGGACTGAGCAAGTAATCAGCTGTTTGCTTTTAAACATTGATGTTAGTCTGACATTTTCCCTCCAGAGAACCCAAATGCGTCCTAAGCCAGCATGTTTATAATTTGAAATCACAGACTAGTCCGAAAAGACTGATGAGATTATCTTTTCTGCCTTCCTCTCCTTCACCCTTGTTTCCAGAATACAATCGTAATGAAACAAGGTAGCATTGATCCAGCTCCTTATGATGAAATGTTTTGTTGATTTATTTACATTCCAAAAGAAGCTCGGCATTAAGATTGTTTTTTTGGACTCTTTTGCTCGTTCCACCGGAAGATTTCTCCTTGGCTTGTTGAGCTGCTGAATCCGAGAGTACTTTATGGGCTGTCTTTGAAGCTCGTGGTAGAGAGAGTCTGACCCCTACTTCCTCTTGCTTAGAGTTACCATTCACATGATGATCCATACTTTCTTGAACTTATGTTTCCGAAGGTAATTCACCTTCTTCTACCTCCTCTTTTGTACTTAAATTCTCACTTTCCATTTCCTTTTCCTCTTCTACATCTTCTGACGCGAGTATTGAGAATCTGGAAGGTGAGATTATGTCATTGTCTGATCCTCCTTGTGAGGGTGTATGTCGTCCTCTTTTATTTGGAGATACATTGTTCCATGGCTCAAAGTCGCGTTCTGTCTCTTGTGATCCTATCAGCTCTTGTTGTGTCACTATTTCCTTTTCTTTTTGAGCTTCTAATATCACAACAACTTCTTCGTTTTGAACTTCCAACTGCACTGATTCCTTTTCCTCCAAACCAATGTTTTGTTTTTTCCAGAGCATACTCTTCCTCTGTTCTTTCTCGGTTACTATTTACTTCAGTTTCCTTCACCTCCATTTCTGTTTCTTTTCTTGTCAGGAGTGTGATCTTCTCTTTGTTACCAGAGCACTTTTCCATTCGATGTCCCCATTTCCTGCAAACTACACATCATAATGGAAGCCATGGATAAGAGAAATCTACTTCAACTTCTACTCCCTTCAAGTTAAACTTGTGTGACTTAGGCAATTCCTTCGTCAAATCAGCATGTACAAACATATTTGCTTCTTCGAACTTTGTACATAGATCCGTGTATGGGTGTAATTGCTTTGGTTCACCTACTTTGCTTGCTATGAAGCTCAAACCTTTTCATGAGAACATTGTGTGGGACCTTTTTCAGAACCACCCATATAGGCATCATTTTGATTTCTGGTTGTGGCTCCTCTTCAACGATCGGAGACCATTTTGAGATCACCATTGGAATATCTGTAATATTCCACATTCCACGACGTAGGACGGCTTGATTTGATTATGGGATCACGTATTCTGAACTTTACCATCCTCTCATTGATTGGGTAAATGTCGACTTTGATGGTCTTGTCTCCCAATGACCAAATCATGTTAACAATCATATGGATTTTTCAAATATGTGGCGTTTTTGAGAGAAAACGCCCAACCAGGAAATCATCCCATAACATCTTGTCCACAATCACCTCCTCCGGTACGACTGTTAATCAATCCACCATTGATGATTCAAGGTCATTCTTTGAGAGAACTTGCTTGTTTTGCACAATATGGGCATAAGAACTTTTGACAGGAACATGCTAGGCTTGATCGGATCTTGAACCTGTATGTTCTTCCCTATTGATTCTGCTGTAGCCGAGCATGACTCACCGACGGCTGTGTCGCTGGAGTTCATCACGTGCGGCTGAAATACATCTGGAAAACCCTAGTAAAAAATCGCCTTTTTTTCACCCTCTGCTGACGTGGCAAAAACCCTCTAAAAAGCCTTTTATCCATGTGTTTTCTCGTCTCAATATATTCTCAGCATAAACTAGTGAATCAAATCAATTTTGGATTAGATTCTTGATAGTCAAGCATAAACCAAAACAATGAATCAGATCTCCAGGTCCATCAAAAAAAATGCTTGACATGGATTTTCTGTTTCATGTTTTTATCTATTTGATCCAAAGAATATCATAATATATATAGCTGTGATAACTGATAACAACTTGATGCTTCTAGTTGTGGATTTGTTTGATTCATGACATTTTCAGTTTTAGCCTCAAGATAATTACTAAAACCAAATTTATTTTTGCTAATTTGAGTTTGAATAAGAACCATGTACATACAAAGAAATTGATGATTGCAATTTACAAGTGTAACTTTGATGACATAAATTAGATTATATATAAGGCTATATATAAACTTGAAAGCAAATAGGAAGCAGGAAGATCTGATTAAAGGAAAATAAGTTTTTTTTTCTTCCTTTTTATTCATAAAATATAAAAATAGAGAGAAATATGAGTTTGTCCACGCACCTCCATGTCCTCAGGCTGTGTCCCATCAGCTGGTACATACTCCAGCATACCCTTAGATTTTTTACACATTATTACATATATCATTTCTTGCTATTTTTAGTGTTCCTTCACACTCACACATACATATATGTATAAAGAGCTTAACAATATTTAGTCACAGAAATGACATCAAACTCAACTCCCACATAAAGCTTATCCTTCACCAAATAAGGTTCACCAAGTTTTGACAGAGGCATGAAATCATCAAACCCAAAGCCGTCATCATATTCTTCATTAAACCAATTCGAATCTACCAAAAAAAAAAAAAAAAAATAATGTTTAAACCAACGCAAAACTCATAAAAGTTAGCTAACAATTCAAAAGATATCTCCTAGGAACTAAAAAAAACTATACCTGTTTTCTCAACATGATTCCGACAAAGCTGATCCAATACTCTTAGCTTATATTTGGCGAAAGTTTTTGTCTTTGGTGCATTCTTGATAAACCCATCTCCCACTAGATACACTGAAAATGATTTCCCTTTTACTTTCCCAATTCCTCTTGGATGAACTTGAATTTTCCTAATCAAATACTCATTTTATAAATTATATATATATATATATATATGCATATATGTTGTGTATAAAAAGTGCTTTTGAATTGAGAAAATATAAGTTTTTAGGAAACTGATCATCACCATTTCCGGTTTCCAACCACAAATTCAGAAGAATAATGAGCCTTTTCAGGGTCGAGAGAGTAGAGCCTGGTTATTATCCATGTGGTTTTGTTATTGAGAGGCTTCTCAATTAAGCTAAAACATTCAGCTGTCCCATGTCTCTGAGGATATTCCAAACCAGGAATACTGGCACCAAACATGCAACAATCTCCAATAAGGTACCCTTTGCTCTTAAGATCATACATTGACATCAATTTTTTAATCCCTCTCCTTGTCGGTTTTGATGATGTACGAAAGTTCCGTTTTACTGCACGCATCATAACACATCAATCTCGACACATGTTATATATATATTTATTTATTTATAAAAGAGATGAGAAAGAGACCATTGACTTTGGGGTGCCATTCAGCCTTTAACTGACTGACGACATAGACCTGATATTCGAGCTCATGATGTATTGGAGCTTGATTCTCTAAGAAAATGGACACATACTCTTCTTTTTCTTTTTCATCATCCTCAAAAGTCACAATGATTTTCCTGTTTTCATACAAAGTCAAGAAACATGCATGGACAAATAAATGATCATCTCAGAGCTAAAAAAAAGACTCACCATTTGCGACCACAGAGATCAAAAACAGAAGATTCGATCCTTTTAATCTCATACTTTTTGAGTAAAGAGAAATTGTCTATCTTGAACAAGTGGGAATTCTTGTGATTCTTCTTGAACTCTTCCACCATTTCTGTCAAAATTAAAAATAAATAAAGAAAAAGATTGAAACCTGGAACTGATGATATATAAAGAGAGACTCTATCATATCAAAGTTATATTTTTTTTACTTTCAATGGGTATTGGTCGTGCCATTGTAACAAGCTTCAAATGATATGAAATTTTTGTTCCTTTTTCAGTGGAGGCAATATGTATTTGAGGATGTAATCAATAGCTATATATACACAATACATAATAAGAGAGCCAAGTGAATCGAGCATTTTTCGAATCGAACAAAAACACACATCGTGGAGTTAACGCTATATAGAGATTCGAGATTGGTAAGCATTATACATCACATATTTTAGGTATACATCTATTTCCTACATTAATCGACCTTATCTTGAAACCATGCAACATATATTCTTAGTTTCTCATACATGTGATTAATGAGAAAAAGAGAATCATATAAGTTGAAGTGGATGATCATCATGTACATCAAACCAACAATTTTCACATACAAAGCTCCATACTTATGCATACATTTCTTTTTTTTGGTCAACAACTTTTTATATTAACAACTAATTTCCATAAAAGAAGTAAGTGTTCACAGAAAATATCGTCATAAAAAGCAGAAAATATAATACAATAAACGGAAAAGCTTAAACGGATAGTGACTACAAAACACTTAAACAATTTAAAGGCGTTGAGAAGTCTTCGGATCTCATCGACAATGACATTGTTAAGTAATATGAAGCATTGAGTATTGGATCGAACATCCGAGAATAGATTATCAGCAAGTGCACAAATTTCTATCTCCAGAATTGCTACAGAGGCAATTATTATTCTATCAGATGAGCCTTTGATAATGCCCCTTGCAACACAAACATTTAAAACAAATGGTGAGCACAAGGGAAAAATAAACTCCATAACAGAGCCAAGATCCTCATAAAGAGGTAAAGTAACGAAATCCTCATATAAACGCAATGTATCAAGATCTTCATACAGAGGCAAAGTCATGCATAAAGCAGTAAAGTGATCCTCATACAAAGACAATGATCTGCATAAAGTAGTTAAGTGATCATCATACAGAGGCAAAGATCTGCAATAGCAGAAAAGTGATCCTCATTCAGAGGTAAGAGATAGCTAAGATCAAGTCTAATAACCTCATAAAGAGGTAAAAAGAGTGACAAGAACTTAGGCCAGTTGAAGTCTTGATAAGATGACTCACACCAGATACATGAAGAGGCAGATATGCTACAATGGAAGCTCGAGGATGAGGTGGTGGGTATGGCGGAACAAGCAGGCAGGTGGCTCACACTGATTGTCTTAGTCCTCGATTGAGAAGAAACAAATGCAATCTTCACTTGTCGGAAGGATGGAGCTTTGTCGTTAACAAAGGTTGGCTTTGTACTGAAGAAGGAAGTTCTTGATTTCAGATCTTCTAAGTTATATATAGATAAAGAATCGACGACAGACGGAGATAATGATATGGAGCACATGAGCTTCCCTACAAGAGGGTATATATCTGAGGAAAGATGAGAATCCATCAATAAGCGACAGCGCTGGAGCAACAAGTAGAGGCGCCGTCGCAGTGGAGGAAGGGGGTGTGTGACGAACGGAGGCAGTGAAGCTTGATAGCTAGATCCGCACACATTTCTTTAATTGGCTTATTAATTAGAAAAAGATCGAGTTTATGGACTGAGACTTGTGATGGGGTCTAAGTTTTAATCCTATTCTACTGCAAGTGCACAGTTATGCTATTTTAGTATTTAGGGTATCGAATCCACAGGGACTCTAGACTCTTGCGATAGATTATAGAATTTCAGGTTAAGCTAGGTAGAAGCGGTAGAAAGCAGTAAATCAAAATAGAAAGCAAGTAAACGGTTTGAATCAGAAGGCGAAGACGTCAGGTCAAGGGAGTTCTCAGGAAATCAGGAACACATGCAATCAATCAATCGGGATCTAATTAAGAACTGTTCTAGAACTGGAATCACGGAAGTATAAGAAGACAACTTTCGTTGCGAATCCTATCTATGTCTAACAACCTAGCAAGCCAACTTTTGTTGCGATTCTAGAATTCTAAACAAGCATTAATCTCAAGTTCTTTCGTTCATAATTCCTCTAAACCAAATTTCTTTGCGAGTAGATCAAATTGCTCATCTAGGTTCTTTCTAGCTAATTAACCAACTGTCATTGTGGAAATCAACCTAACATCATAAATCTGGGTAGCTACTTCAGATTAAGCATTAAGAACAACCCTAGATGAAGAACTAACAGATGTGAATCCCTACATATTGATCAACCTATAATTCCATGAAATCCCATGTGATAATCCCTAAACCTAACAGGTAAACTACTCAGACATGATCATCGAAACAGAAGACATCATGAATGGAAAACCAAATAGCATATAATAAAATAAAGAACTGGGGTTCGAAATCCTCTCTCTTTCGAGAACCATATCAGCCCCTAACTCTCTCAAAGTAAAATAAAGCGTAGCCTAAACAATGGCTTAAAATTCTAATATATAAGTCTAAACACGTTTTTGGGCCTTTTTGCAAGTCTGGGAAGTTTCTGGGCAAAAATTGTAATTTCTCCAAAATACAGATTTTTGGCGCAGAACCCTGAAATCACCTTGCGTCGACCACTGCACAGACTGCGTCGATCGTTGCAAGGTGATTTCGCAGCCAGTGAACTCTGTGAGATCTCTAAATAGTGTAGAATTGACCCAAATGTTTCTAAAACGTCCAATTAGACTCCAAATGTCCTTAAACCTACAAAACACCTGAAAAGACTCTAAAACATAATAAAAGACTCGATAAATAAGACATATACCATGGCTAATATCCCTAAAATCCATGGTATATCAACTTGCAAACAAGGTTGTTACATTGTGCAATGGATGTTTAAAGCGGAGGACTTGGGCCACAAGCTCTGGATGCTCTACGCGTGGCATGCGACTACCTTATTCGGAAAAACCATATCTTCTTGTTTGACCCGATCAGCTGGTCTATTCAATCGATGTGTGTGATTAAGGTTGCTTTTTCTCCTTTTGGTGTTTTCTGTCTTCTTTGTTCTGATCTTCTTGTGGTTGCGGCCTACAATGGTGGACCCAACACTTTATTTTAGGGGTGTTATAAAATCTCTACAGGTTAAAAGAACTCAATTTTTATAATTGAACCTGTGTCAGATGACACTCTTTTATCCAATACGGGTCCGCCTCTGGCGGCCTATTGCAAATAGAAACGTCGAAGTTTTCTTATCTTGTTGAATTGATAAAACTAGAGATGGTCAACCCTGTGCATATGGATTTTTATGCATTTTTGAGTATTATATATAATTTTAGTTGTTATATTTATTTCATATTCCTTATATATATTCATTAATATTGTGTAATTTTATTAATATATATATTTTTGTGTGTTTTTCATCTCTTTCATCGAATAATTCTTAAATATTTTATTTCTATCTATTATAGGGTTTTAATAGTTACACATTTAAATTTTTAGTGATTCATTCGTATTTAAAATGTCTAAAATAGTTTAACTATGTATTGATTTTTAGTTTGTACAGTATTTATAATATCTTTTTGATTGATCCAGTCAATAGGTTCATTATCGTTAATTTGTGACATGGATTTATTTTTGCAACATATGGCGTGATATTTTAATTATTTTGTTCCGTTCCACATTTAAACTTTGTCTTTTTATCGTATATATTCCCATTGTGGTTTCTTATATATTCACTTATATAGTTATTTTATTTTAAGACGTTATTACATTCTACTTTTGTTTTCATTGATGTAACTATGTCCATTCATTTTATAATTTCTTTCGCTTTTTCTAATTATTATTTTCGATATAATCTAACACTATATATTGGCGTTAGAATCCCACACTTTTTTCAAAATTAAAATATATAATTACCATTAAGTAACCACACAAGATTCTTTGATCGGCTTAAAGAGGTTTCTTGAGAATACATGCATGTCTCACAATGTATTCTCAGCATAAACTAATGAATCATATCAATTTTGGATTTAGATTCTTGATAAACACTAACAATGAATCGGATTGTTAATGCTTGGCATGGATATTTTTGTATCATGCTTTTATCTCTTGGATCCAATGAAGATCATATATATATAGCTGCGATAACAACTTCTAGTTTTGGATTTTTTTTTATTATGACATTTTCAGTTTTAGCCTCAAGAAAATTAATAAAAACAAAGTTATATATTTGCTAATTTGAGTTTGAATAAGAACCATGTACATAAAAAATGAGGCTTGCAATTTGCAAGTGATTACTTTTTTTTGTATTACTTTCTTTTTAAAAGATAAGTCGGTTTAGCCAACTAATAACTCGGCCGAAATGTCCATGTTAAAATATCGGTAGTCAACCTGAATCGAGTTAAAGTTGTTGAAAGTTTAGTAGACACTTCACTACAAAGAACATCGTTTTTGCGATTTTACTACTAGTCGCAAAATAGTTGTTAAACGTGGTTTTACAACAAAATCACAACTAAATATGGTAGTTGTAAATCCATAGTCGTTAAATTGCATAGTCGTTAAATAATTGGCAAGTTACGACTAACGAAGATAGTCGTAACCTAGACATAGCATGTCGCAATATATGGACTAATTTGCATGCGACTATGTTGGTGACAGTTTCGCAACTAAAGAGGGAATTCAGATGCAGTCGAAGAAATGAAGTAATCAAATACTCGTTAAACTAGGTTCCAATGAGCGAATAATATGTGACTTTTAATATAGTCACAAAGTACTCGTAAAAATTGGCCACTATTTAATGACTAGGTAACGACCATTTTAACTAGTATCCAACGACTAATCCGAACATCTATATACGATTATGGTATTGATGTTTCCACTATGTAGAGACTGTACGTGATTGTCTAATATAGTCACAATGTAGTCGTAATATATGGTGACTATTTGGAGACCGTTTATTGACTTAGTTAACGATTATATGACGAATAACAAGAAAATCAAGATATGATTATGGTAAACATTTTCATTTTAATTAGCGACTTTAAAGACTAATTTAACGAATACACAACATCTAATAGAAACATCCATATTCGATTATTGTAATGATTGTGTCACAATACGTCGACTAGTGTATGACTGTCTAATATAGTCACAACTTAATCGTAGTATATGGTGACTACTTGACGAGGGTTTAATGACTAATTAACGATTATTCAGTGACTATTCGGAAAATCAAAATACGTTGATGGTAAATATTTTGAGACTACTTTGTGTGTGTAGTGCGAATAATTGACGACTGTTTGTTGACTTTTCTTCGTAAAAATAAGAATTTGGATTATTTCATTTACTATTTGGTAATTGGTGATAATGTAATTTAAATGGTACAAGAAATGTAAAAGACATTTGTTTCAAAATAATATTGATAACTTATAAACTTATGTGTAGCATATAGACACAAACGATCTACATATGCCAACTCCAGAATTAAGGAATTTCCAAATCATATCCCAAAATTAACAAGTGTAAGAGACGGTGATAAGTAACCTATGAAGCATATGCTTTTTTAGTTTTACGTTGAGCTTCCTTCAATTTCTCTTGGTGGGCCACAAACGTTTAAAAGTGTCTGGGCTGCTTCCGCTTGCCCATTAATAGATTTTTCGACTCCATAAGGATTTACCTGTCCATCCTTCTCAACGGGCTGTGATAATTAAATACACTAAGAAAAAACAATCAAATATCAAACATGAGATGACTTTATAAACATGGATTGTGAAAAATGTTATTTTACCTTGCAAAGATGTGGTTATATTCATCTGTTGAAATCTCCCGAGGTCGCAGTTTTTGCAGTACTTCTGCAATTTATTGGAGTGCTAACCATGTTTTTCATCTGTCGTTGACAGATATCCTCGAACTTAACAAAACACGGAGAGTATTTAAACAAAAAAATTCAAACTCATTTTCTTGCTAACTATAAGATTAACATCCTAACCATCAGACTCTAACTCATTAAACACTCATTAAAAAAACAACCAACTTATCTAGACTGTGGAGACCATATTGATGCTGAAAGAGGAATATAGTAGTCATTTACAACTTGTAGAACCAAAATTAATTGTAGGAATACAAGCAAACCACAAGAAAATCATAAGCAAACCAACAATCAGTTTCAGAAGCAATCTCGTTTCGAAAGTAAAGCAAAGTAACTAGACGGTTTAACACACACCCTAACGTCATATATTACCTGTAGTTGTAGGCCTCGTTGTTATGTCAAAAATTAATCCCTATTCTAACTGCAAGTGCACATATATGCAATCGTAGTACAAAGGGTATTGAATCCACAGAGACTCTAATTTCACGCGATAGATTGTATGCAATCGAATTAACCTAAGCAAGATGGGTGAAAGCAGTAAACAGAACAAGTGAACAAACGGTGTGTGATCAATCAACGAAGGCGCTAGACTTAGGGAAGTTCTCAGTAAATCAGAAACACGGATCAACCAATCAACATGATTCAGATATCGATGTTCTAGAACTAGAATCACAATCATATAACAAACCAACTCTCGCTGCGAATGCTAACTATATCTAACAACCTAGAAAACCAAATCTCTTTGCAAATTCTAAAGTTCTAAACATGCATTTAATTCAGGTTCTTTTGTTCACAAATTCCCTAAGCCAAATCTCTTTGCGAATAGATAATTTGCTCATCTAGGTTCTTTTCTAATCAATTAACCAACTCTCGCTGCGCTAATCAATCTGATATCAATAATCCAAGTAGCTAATTCAGATTAAGCGTTAAGAACAACCTAGATAAAGAACTAGATGCTTGGAATCCCAATTAATTAATCAATCTATAATTCCATGAAATCCCTAATGAGAATCTTTAAATCTAACAAGAAAACTACTCAGACATGGCAATCATGCCAATAGACATAATCAAAGTAGAAATCATATAAAACCAAAAGAGTAAGAAAATGGGTTCGAAATCTCTTCTCTCTTGAGTACAAGACCAGCCCCAAAATATCCTAATCTCTCTTAGAATAAAGCTTAGAATAAAACTTAGTCTAACAAGTGACTGTAAAACCTAATAAATAGTTTAAACACGTTCTGGGGTCGAATTAGAAATAATATAAACTTTCGGGCTTCTGTGTAATCTTCAAGACTTGTCTGAAATGCCGCGCATAATCTGTCATCGAACTCGGTGTCGACCGACACCAGTGTAGTGTCGATCGACACCAATACCAAACATCAGCTCCAAAGTCTTTTTCACGTACACGTGCTCCCATAATGCTCCAAAATCTCCAATTAACTCCAAACGTATGGAAACCTATAAAAGACTCGAAAGACTCCAGAATAAAAGGTTAAAGACTCAATATATACACTTATATCATGGTTGAAAACCTGTAAAAACCATGATATATCACTCGTATCATGGATGGTTTCATGATTGAGAGATTCAACAAATAGTTTTATATATCCCATAAAAAAATCCTAGGATATTCTCTAATTATTGTAACATGAGAATGCATAATCCTACGAAATATATTAAACATAGCATTATTGAATTATCTTAATCAAACATATATAGCGAGATGAAGTGGTTGATGTGCAATATTATTACCGGTTTTATGATATTATGAAATATTAAATTCTGATTTTGTGATTTTTTTTAACATACTATTTGTGTATATATATATTTATCATGTTAAGGAAATTTAATAATATCGGTTGAGAGAAATATTTAATATTCTTCTTGTCTTCTTGTCTTTTGTTTAGGGTATAAGGTTTAGTAATAAGGGTTTAGGGTTTAATGTTTGGGTTTAGAGTTGTATAGGGTTTAGAGTATGAGTTTTGCGTTTACGGTTGACTCCTTGTATGTTGGTCAAACGGTCCGGTATGTGTTAAATAATATAATTAATTACCAAGTTTATGTTAATCTTGTTAATAATTATGTGTTTAATTTAGGGAGAAAGAGGTGGTAGACAATGGATAGTATACTAATTAGGTGAGTGGTAATGTTAAGTTCATAATTAGATATTTAGAAAAGAGAAACAAAGAAAAAATCAAAAATGTCATTCACCTTTTTGTTTAATTACAAAAGTGCCATTGGTCTGAAATTAGATTCTGGTCATTGTTCATCGACGGAAATATGATTCATCGGTGGACAGAATTGTAAAATAATATCGTATTAACTGAGCATATTGAGTTAACTCAGTTAACATATCGAGTTAAATTAGTTAATATATAACTCAATTATAACTTAGTTAACATATAACTTAGTTAACATATCGAGTTAACTTAGTTAACATATAACTTAGTTAACATATCGTGTTAATTCTTGTTTAATCTTGTATCCAAGTCCCTGATTTATTAATCGATTTAACAAATTGATTATTGTTTGATTTTCTGAATCAATAATTGGCGCCATCTGTGGGGACTTTGGATATTTTGCTTAACCAAAGAAGAGACTAGCAATGAACGAATCACCACTTTCATCTCAAGAGACAGGAGGGACGAACGGCGCTGGCGACTTCACTGGAGGAGATGGAAACCAACCTAATCTATCCCAACAAGACGATGGAGTGCGAAACACGTCAAACTCAGCACAGCAAGACGACGCGCCACCATCAGGAGGTTCAAACATCCCGATCGAACCTGCGGTGAGACTGGTGAGCACAGAAAGCGACATGGAGCCGCCACCAAGGTTGGTATGCATGAATACTGTGATACCTACCCGCAGGATTGGAAACTCGACCACAACGGATCTGCTTCACACGCTACTCATCCAAGTTGAGAATCTGGACAAGATTGCAAACGAGTGCATCACCGCGATCGCCGATCAGCAGAACTTGCTCTGCGACAGCCTGCAAAGACTCCAAAGCACATCTACAGCGGAGCGGACCCCGAACGGAGCACCACCGATTAACCGACTCCTTTTCCCAGAAGCACCTCGGAGGACCATAGGATCAACGATCAATCCAACTGGAAGCGCGTCAACCCCAAACAACTCGATGCAGGTGCCCAGCGACCAGCTCGCAGCTATATTAAACCAAATTCAGGAGTTGAGCTCCAAAGTTCACCGCGAAGCAAGCTCGGCACCAGAGCTCGGACGTGTCCTGGAACAAGCGCAACAAACGCCTTTCATAGCTCGGATCATGAATGCGAGGATCCCGCGTATTGAGAAGGTCAAGTTTCTTCTCCATGAAGGGAAAACCGATCTCAAGTAGTTTGTGACCACCTTTATGATAGCAATGAGTCGTAACCGATTCACCGACGAGGAAAGAGATCCGGCATATTGTCAGCACTTCGTGGAAAACCTCAGAGGAATAGCTCTCACCTGGTTCTCACGACTCAAAACAGGGTCTATAGACAGCTTCCAAAAGCTCTCAGAAATGTTCTTGAAGCATTACTCGCTTTTCATAACACCCGAGTCATCAGATGCCAACCTGTGGGACCTTGAACAGAGGCAAGATGAGCCCCTAAAAGACTTTATCGATCGATTTAAGGAAGTTCTGTCCAAAATAAACGTGGACGACATCGCAGCCAGAGGAGTATTACGGAAAGGACTTCTCCATCATTCGGCTTTCAGGATGGACCTAAAACTCAACAAGCCCACGTCCCTGGAAGATGCATTGCACAAAGCAGTGACATTCATTGAACTGGAAGAATATGATGCGATATTCTCTAAAAAGCAGTCAGGGTCAGCCAAAAAAGCCCCTCCGACAAAAGAGAAATCAAAAACCGATTCTCAGGACATCGGCGGCAAAACTTTCGCCATTGCAAACACCTCCCAAGGATGGAATAATCCCGTTCAGAATAAACCACACTCGGAAGAAGCTAACGACGACCGACCATACTGTGAGTACCACAAGAAACACTCTCATAATACCGCTGAATGCTGGAACTTAGCCGAGTACTTACTCGATCAGTATCAGAAAGGGAAGGTATTCTATCCCGAGCGAGGTGACCAACGACCCAAGGGCGGCAATAACAGACAGGTAAATCAAGAGGAAGCTCCCAGGGAAGAACCGGAAGATCGAGCTCAGGAAGCAGAGCCCAACAGGCGCCCTCGGGACTAGGATGATGAAGGGCGAGCTGCCCCACAACCTCGCCGGAGAATCAATATGATAATGGGCGGACTCCAAATTTACTCATATTCAATAAGATCTATAAAAGAGTACGGTCGAAAGGCTACAACAACAAAGCATAACCCGCTCCCAATTGAGGAGGGCATACCGCTATCATTCACTGAGGCCGATGCAATCGGAGTAGACACGCCGCACAACGATCCTCTGGTAGTCGAAATCCTGATCGGAGATTGCGAGATCTCCCGCATACTCATCGACATAGGAAGCTCAGTCATCTTCAAAGAAACCTAAAAAAAAAACAGAGTTCAAAAACCTGCGCGTCAAACCAAAAGTACAACTGCTAACCGGGTTCGATGGTGACCAAACTATGACAATAGGCACGGTCAAACTCCCTATCTTTGTTGGCGGAATAGCAACGATGACGAAGTTAATCATAGTTGATAAACCAGTCATCTACAACGCCATCTTAGGTACACCCTGACTACACGCCGTGAAAGCAGTCGTCTCGACGTACCACCGGTGAGTTAAGTTCCCGACTCCGAATGGAATACACACGCTAAGGGGCGATCAAACCACGTCGAGATTATGCTTCATAAGCAAACAAAAGCTTCACCATCCCTCTGAACCAAAAGGAAAGAGAAGAATCATACACGGGTCACCTAACGGAGGAAAAGCATCTGACGGAGACATGCCTCGGCAAGGTCAAGCTTAGACTTAAGTAGACAAATTGAGCCACGTTTTTTCTTTTAAAAATAAAAGGGATATTACCCTATTTAATATGAACTACGAACGATTTGATCCTCGTCTTCGAGGTACGTAGGCAACTCTACCCAGAGTGTAGTCATAATTCAATAAAAGAAAGACTTTTATCAAAACAAAATCTTGTCTCACCGACGTCCTAACAGGACACTCAGTTTAATCTTATCCGCACAACGTGAGAGAACTATCGCCTTCCCCAAACGACAAAGACTACGATCGTAAAGTAAAATTGGCACAAGGAAAATCTGGGAATCGCACCCGCAACCTAACTCAAACGGACTAATTAAGCCGACCTGTCTCGCATAGCCGATCTCGAGTTAGGAGAAAACCCGAGCTCCGCTCAATGAATCTAAACCGAGTTTCCACTCGATGAAAATAAAACCCTTATTCAAGGTATAAAAACCCGAACTCCTCTCGATGAATCTAAGCCAAGTTTCCACTCGATGAAAATAAAACCCTTATTCAAGGTATAAAAACCCGAGCTCCGCTCGATGAATCTAATCCGAGTTTCCACTCGATGAAAATAAAACCCTTATTCAAGGTATAAAAACCCGAGCTCCGCTCGATGAATCTAAGTCGAGTTCTTACTCGATGATTAAAAAAACCGAGTTTCGATCGATGAATCTAAGCCGAGTTTTCACTCGATGAATACAAAATTCCGAGCTCCGCTCGATGAATCTAAACCGAGTCTTCACTCGAGGAAAACAAAAACCCGACCTCTGCTTGATGAATCTAAACCGAGTTTTCACTTTATGAATACAAAAGCTCCGCTCGACGAATCTAAACCGAGTCTTCACTTGATGAACACAAAATTCCGAGCTCCGGCCGAAGAATCTAAACCAAGACTTCACTCGAGGAAAACAAAACCCTTATTCGCTAAGGTACATCTCTGAGAATAACAACTCAAAAGGAGCAAAACTTCGACCTACAACAAATCTTGTCAAAACCTTGAACAAGGCTAAGTAGCACGATAACAAAGTCTCTTCGGACCACATCAGCGAACAATGAGACAAACTCATCAAAACCAAAGGGAAACTCGTCCAAAACAAATAATAATCAAAGGCAAGAAATAGAGAGAACGTAAACTCCATTAAAAGAAAAGGGACCGCGTCCTAGCAAAAGTATTACAAAAGGGGACATCGTTACCCCCACAACAAGTCTTACAAAGGGGGGACTAACCCACCTCGGAAACAAAAACATAGCCTAAACAGGCGGAGGAAGATACTGGATATCCTCGACCAAGGGAGCATCCGACGACGAGGGAGGTACAACTACGGGCAATAACGAGGAAGCCTCTGTCACCTCAAGCTGAACGCCCTCAGGACTCTTCAGAGTCTCGACCACCTCCGCTGACATCAGATTCGCGTTAGTCCAAACTCATCAAGCAGGGCAACGTCGTCTGCTTGTTGATTGGCAAACGGAGGCTGGAAAGGGAGAGGAGAAGGAGGATTGCAGTCGTGAACCCTCACCGGAACCGGGGAGATCACAAAGAACTCTTCGATAATATCGGGAGCATTGATCTCATCGATCTTCCTATCCCACTTCTCTTTCTCCATTGCGACCTCCTCGAAGGCCTCGTCAGGAACGGCCACTCCCCTTTCATCTCGAAGCGACCGAAGATAATCCAGAACCCCGGAATACTGGCTTGAAGGAATTTCTAGCAGTTCTAATCCGGATTAGCAACCCTAGTCTGAATTCTGAGCCTAGGATCTAAGGTTCATGTAATTGAATCTATCAGATCTCGAGATTACCTGATGAATATGCAGCGGAAGTGTTTGCAGATAATCGAGATCACGAAGCGCCTCAAATGCTGCGCCTCTACTGGTATCCACACGCACACAAACTGGACCGCAGGGATGCTAGTGCCTTACAGAGATCTAATCTCCAGAGAGGATTCTATCTGTGTTCTGGTGGCTGTGAATTAGGTTAGTTACGAGTTTAGGTCGACCATATATCTTATATATGTCGGCTTAAACCACAACGGGATTAACCAACGATTAAACCGAATTAATCTGATTAATCCGCGAGTGCATCGATCGATGCACTCTCTGCAACGATCGATGCTTCCCAGAACATTGATATCGAATGCATATCACATATGCATTCACTTGATCATTACATTAATGATCAACCTCGTCTTTAACGCCCAGTTTTCTTAGGTGTGTGACCCTGTAGGATCATATAACACTAGCAATGAGTTCTCAACTCATTGATCATAAGTGGCTTCTAGCAAAGCATTATGACTACCTAGTGTTATGTGATTGTCTCATCTCGACAATACGACTTTCACTTAGAGCAAGTACAATAGATTTCAGGACATTCCCAACAATCTCCCACTTGTACTGGAATCATCTATTCCTTTAATCCCTTTGTAGCTATATCTCAATCTGGCATAAGGCAAGCACTGTGTCATCCTTATTCAACCAGATTACGTTTATCGAATCCCGATTTGTACTGATGAAAAACAAACGACTGACAATCACCTCGTTTGAGCGCGGCCACGCATTTCCAGTATCAAATCTTCGATAGGCCCAGAGATATTTAACTCCTGTTATATAGGAGGTACAAATCCCATCTTGTTCCATCCATGTCTCTTTTATATCTCATGATCCGCCTAATCAGTGTCTTTATGATCACCAGTTACGGCTGACGTTTGACAAAGTCAAGACGAACCAATCCATATAAGAGAGGACATGATGAACTCAGGTCTAAGGACTACTCTCTTTAGTCGTAATGAGAAACTCTTATGACACTAATATAACATCTTGTAGAGTTCTCATTAACGGGTCAAGTCCGATCATGTGTTTTCTAACACATATCTATGTGAATGACTTTAATACACTTATTAATGACTCCATGAAACATGGTCATCAGTCACCTCACACACTAGTCTCACGTGGTTGTTAATGTCCCACGTTAACAACCTCGACCAGGGACCATTATAATTTATGTCATTTATTGCTTATAGGGTTTCATGATCAAGTCACATACTTGATGGCCTATAAAATGTCATAAATTACTTTGGGACTTTATATATATTTAATTAACACAATTAAATAATGCTGAAACAATTTCATTAAAATAACATAACTATTATGTCTTTGTGAACATCATGTCATAACTAAAACAAATACAACTCCCACTGAAATCAAGATCATATCTTAAGAAATCTAATGCCTACGGCAGTTGTATGAAACTCATGCTTAGGCCTTGGGAGGGGCTTGGTCAGTGGATCAGCAACATTCTCATCCGTTGGGACTCTGCTGATCTTCACATCTCCTCTATTCACAATATCACGGATAAGGTGATATCTCCTTTCTATGTGTTTGGACTTCTGGTGTGATCTAGGTTCCTTTTCTTGCGCAATGGCTCCATTGTTGTCACAATACAAAGCCACTGGCTCAGAAATGCTAGAAATCACACCAAGTTCAGTGATGAACTTCTTGATCCAAACAGCCTCTTTTGCCGCTTCAGAAGCAGCGAGGTACTCAGCTTCAGTTGTGGAATCTGCTACAGTGTCCTGCTTGGAACTCTTCCAGCTTACTGCACCGCCATTCAGGCAGAAGATGTAACCAGATTGCGATCGGAAATCATCTTGGTCTGTCTGAAAACTTGCGTCTGTGTAACCACTTACTACCAGCTCATCACTTCCTCCATACACCAAGAATTTATCCTTAGTATTTCTCAAATACTTCAGAATATTCTTGACTGCTGTCCAGTAACTTTCACCTGGATCCGATTGGTACCTACTCGTCATGCTTAAAGCACAAGCAACATCTGGACGAGTACAGAGCATGGCATACATGATGGATCCCAACGCCGAGGCATAGGGAATCCGACTCATGCGATCTCGCTCAGCAGGTGTCTCAGGACACTGCTTCTTGCTGAGACTTATGCCATGAGACATTGGTATGAAGCCCTTTTTGGAATCTTGCATTCTGAACCTGTCTAAGACCTTATCGATATAAGTGTCTTGACACAGTCCAATTATCTTGTTTAATCTATCTCTATAGATTCTTATTCCAAGAATATACGCGGCTTCTCCCATGTCTTTCATTGAAAAACAACTTCCGAGCCAAGTCTTAACAGACTGTAACAACGGAACGTCATTTCCGAGAAGAAGTATGTCATCTACATACAACACGAGAAATGCAACTGCGCTCCCACTAGTCTTCTTGTAAACACATGGTTCTTCTTCGCTTCTGATGAAATCAAACTTTTGACTGCTTCATCAAAACGAAGATTCCAACTCCGAGATGCTTGCTTCAATCCATAAATGGATCGATGAAGTTTGCATACTTTCCTAGCTGCATTTGGATCGATAAAACCTTCGGGTTGTGTCATGTACACATCCTCTTCCAGAATTCCATTAAGGAAAGCTGTTTTCACGTCCATCTGCCAGATCTCATAATCATAATGAGCAGCTGTTGCTAGGAGAATCCGAATGGATTTAAGCATGGCGACAGGTGAATAGGTTTCTTCATAGTCAATACCATGAATTTGTTTGAAACCTTTTGCCACTAGCCTTGCTTTATATATCTGAATATTTCCATCCACATCAATTTTCTTCTTGAAAATCCATTTACACTCAATGGGTCTTGCACCATCGGGTAAATCAACCAAAGTCCATACTTGGTTCTGTGACATGGATCCCATTTCGGATTCAGCGGCTTTCAGCCACTTCGCGGAGTCAGGGCTCATCATTGCTTCTTCGAAATTCGCTGGTTCGTCACTGTCAATGATTAACAAATCATGACAATTGGTTACGAGAAATCCATATCTCTCGGGTTCGTGACGGATCCTTTCGGATCGGCGAATTTCAGGCTCCACATGCGCCGTCTCTACAACTCTTTGTAGATCCAACTGTTGCTCTTCCTCTACGGGTTGAGCATTTTCCTGCGGTTCTCGAACTTCTTCGAGTTGTACTTTACTCCCACTGTTTCTCTTGGAAAGAAATTCTCTCTCAAGAAAGACGCAGTTCCGAGCAACAAACACTTTGTTCTCGGATTGGTTGTAAAAGTAGTATGCCTTGGTTTCCTTAGGATAATCAACGAAGTAGCATTTATCAGATTTGGGCTCGAGCTTATCTGTAATTAATCTCTTAACATAAGCTTCACAACCCCAAATCTTCAGGAAAGACACATTCGGAACATTTCCAGTCCACATCTCATGTGGTGTCTTTGCAACTGATTTTGACGGAACCCTATTTAGTGTAAACGCAGACGTTTCTAGAGCGTATCCCCAAAAGGATAATGGAAGAGTTGAGAGACTCATCATTGATCGAACCATATCTAATAAGGTCTGATTCCTCCTCTCAGACACGCCATTCCATTGTGGTGTTCCAGGAGGAGTGAGTTGTGAAACAATTCCACAATCTCTCAAATGATCACTGAATTCTTGGCTTAAGTATTCTCCTCCACGATCTGATCGAAGAGCCTTAATACTTTTGCCAAGTTGATTATGTACTTCATTTTGGAACTCTTTGAACTTTTCAAAGGATTCTGACTTGTGTCTCATTAAATAGACATAGCTATACCTGCTGAAATCATCAGTGAAGGTAATGAAGTATCGAAAATTTCCTCTGGCACTTGTGCTCATTGGGCCGCATACATCTGTATGTATAAGGCCCAACAGGTCACTGGCCCTTTCGTTTGATTTGTTGAAAGGGGCCTTAGTCATTTTGCCTAGTAAACAAGATTCACATTTCTCACATGATTCATAATCAAATGAGCCCAAAAGCCCATCACTATGGAGCTTTTGAATCCGTTTCTCGTTTATGTGGCCCAAACGACAATGCCATAGAAAAGTCTGATTCGTGTCATTTGATTTGAATCTCTTGGTGTTAATGTTATAGATTTTTGTGCTTTGGTTTAGAACATAAAGCCCATTCTCTAATGGGCTGCTACTATAATATCCTGTTCCAAGAAATAGTCAACGGGCAGCAGAGAAGTCAACGGAGGGCATTTTCGTAATTTTTAAAAGATGAAGGGCATTTTGGTAATTTTATCAAAATGCGATCTGGAAGTGGAGACGGGCCAAGTGTTCTTATTTTTGTCCAAAAAAACATTTAGAAGACCAGACGTGGAAGAAACGAAGATTAAACGAGTTTTACGGACTATCGGGAAAGGAAACCGATAGAACCGATAAAACTTGTAAAATCCATAACGGGAGCTACGGGTGTCCGTTTGAGGCGATTAAAATTTCTAAATTCATCTAAGATCTTCTAGAATCTGAAAATGAGACTTGGTGGATTTGTAGAAGCCGTTAAAGGATTTTTTAAAATATTCAACTTAACACCGGTTTTTCCGAGAAACCGATACATCGTTCGGGCAAGAAAGAAGACCCTCTAAAGTCCACCAAAAATTATGAAATTTTGACGGAAGCTACATTGGAAGATGAAGAAGATATGGTTAAAAGGATTCAGCAAGATTTTATGTCTAGATCAAGTTATGAATTTTGAGTCCTTAATGGGTTATTAAGGCTTAAAAATTCAAAATAAATTTTTTGAGGCTTGGGCTTGAGTCAGGGTATTTGGGACAGTTTACCAAGACCATATTGTACTTAAATCCAGCTCAGTATGAAGCATGGGCCACGAAATTTGAGCCCAAGAAATAGAAGCTTCTTAGGTGCATGAATCTCCAAAGATGTGTTGTCATCAATCCAAGGGCTGCTTGGAGGAGGCTACAAGTGGATGGTGGATGATCAAATTCATTATTTGTGGATGGTTTTTGGTGGAGAGGTCGTGTCTTAAGATGGAGAAGAAGAGGTGACAAGTGGAAGGTGGAGATCTCTTCACTTTAGCTATAAAAGGAGGCCTCCACCCCTCACTTTTCTTCACACCAAAAACACTTCTCAACAAGAGTAGTGAAGAAGAGAGAAAGAATAGAGGGAGAAGGGAGGAAGAAGAAGAAGAAGGAGGCGGCAAGAAGAAGGAAGAGGAGGAGGAGCCGGGAGAAGAAGAAGAAGCCGGAGGGAGGAGAGAAGAAGGAGAAGCCGGAGGGAGGAGAGAAGAAGGAGAAGCCGGAGGGAGGAGAGAAGAAGGAGGAACCGGAGGGGAGAGAGAGGGAGGAGAGAGAGAGTGAGAAAAATAGAAGAAAGATGGGGAAAGGAATATTAATACGTCGGAATATTCTAAAGAATATTCTTCGGAAAGGAATTTTTCCGACGTAATAATCTTCCCGATAAACCGGATTTCTTTTATTTAGAAATAGGATAGACGGTTGTAGTAGCCATCATATGAGGGTTATCCGGAGGTTCGGAATCACCAAGGTCAAGTGCGGGTCAAGTTCGAGTTCGTGCATTCGGGAGGTTCGGGTTCCAGTTCGGGGGTCTCGGGATTCATACCGTGTCAGAGCCGCCATTTCCGCGCCTATCTCACTGTGAGTCGGCTCACAAACTCATAGATTCATATAGACCATAAATTGATAAACCGTAGTGCTAGGATTGCATACCCGTTACTTAACCTAATTAGTAATCAATAATTAATTGGACGTTAATGATAAACCGGTTAGGATCAGATAAGCACGCTAGGTTTAAAGAATTAAATGGTAAATCAATTGTGTGCCGCTAGGTTGTTAGTATCGATTGGGTGATGCATTCATATAGACCGTTGTTTAGGACCGTATATGCATCTATATATGTATTAAGAACGATAATTAATGAATCTATATACGGGAATTAAGACGACATTAAAATATGGTTGTACCTAAACAAACGTATAGAATATTATAACGGGGTTGGGGTTTAGGTTTAATAGCGGGATTGAGTAATGAATAAAGTTAATTAATAATGAGACGTCGGGGAGTTAGTAAGTTTACTAACTCTAAACCGACGGATCTAGGAGTTAATAAAAGATATCTAGAATGGGTTAAATAAGGAATGTGGTGAGTTGGTAAGCCGTCTACGGGTTAGCAATCTGCTAACCCAAGGTAGCGGATGATAATGGATTAAAAGACTTAGAAACCCTAATAAACTTGCTTGTGTGTGATTGTGTGATTATGTGATTGTGTGATTGATTGTGATTGTGTGATTGTATTGCTGTTATTGTGAGCTTTGTGTGCAGGTTTGTTAGACTGCTCGGTGTTGGGCCGAGCAGTTATTGCAGACACTTACTCCGGTCACGGGACCGGGTAAGTTAGTAGGTGCTGACTAGGTATCTTACCTAGTCAGAGCGGTGGTAGCGTAGTGGCTTGCGGAATGGTTGGAGATTTATTATTGATATTGATTGCGTGATCTGTGCTAGAGTCCCAGCGAGTCTGCGTGTTTATATTTCTGCACTAGGACGCTAGGGTGCGTTAGATTCCGCAAGCCTAGGTTTTGTTTACGTTCCGGTACTTCCGACCCGATTGGATCCTCGGGTTTTACCTAACCGGATCATGGTGATTCCGCTTATGGTGTTAACCTATCGGGTGACGCCGGTAGGTGTGTGATTCGGAGAATACGGGGTCATGTCCTAGGGCCGAATCACATGGAAACTCTGGCTATCTAGGGGTAGTCCGAGTCACCGCGTATCGATGGACAGAGAACGGTGTCCTACTCGTGGGACCTTGTGTACACGTTTAGGAGTCGTGGGTTAGTTACCATATAGGTGACGATGTAAAACCGTGGAAGTTACCGAGTTCGTAGGGCCCATTGTTGTTTATTCTTTCTTTCGTTGCGCGATAGATAGATCGAGTCCAATCGAGAACATGTGCCGCAGTGCCTTCGATTTCCCTTAATTCACTTTATCTCTGGCATTGATTGTGTATGTTTGGGTTTATCACGACATGGTAGTGCGTGATCGACTATTTTTCCTGCTGATTGTTATTTTGGGTTTTGGGGCGGGAATTTGTAGACTTAGATAGATTAGAAGCCATTAGTGGGGAGCCGATTCACTGGGTGATCTTAGATCGCTCATTATACTCTTTTTGTGTTTTTCAGGTTTAGCAGCGACGGACGCGGGAGGTTCTCGGGGTAGTTTCGGGATGGCTTGTGACGGGATTTGATTCGTGATTTTTGAGTGTTTTCTCGGTTCGGCGTTATTGTTATTTCGTGTGTTGATTTCTTTGTATATTTGACTTGACGATTGTTTGTGAAAATTCTATTAAACGTTGTACTCAATGTTGATTACTCAGAAATGAAATTGTTTCCCTGATATGAGGTTTAAGTCCGAACCGACACAACTCATCGAAGTAGTGCAAGTGGTACCGCTTGTACTATGGATATGAGGATAGCGGAGTCGAGGATAGATTGGTGCGAGCCTTTGTCTCAAACCGAACTAACTATGGCTTCGTCATGTGGCGAACTTTTCCCATTCGACTTGCTCGGGTTCGATCGGTCATGTTCTTGTTTGATTGTTGACCGGTCAGCTCGACGGTCAGCGGAGAATGGGAAAGGGGCGTTACAGCTACCATAATACATATCATTGTAATCAAAAGAACAACATTTATTCTTAATTGAAAACTGATATCCTTCCAAATCCAAAACAGGAATAGAAATAATATTTCTGCTTATAACAGGTACATAGTAGCAATTATGAAGTTCTAAAACCAAAACAGAAGGTAAAGACAAGTTAAATGTTCCTACGGCTAATGCAGCAACTCTTGCTCCATTCCCCACACGCAGGTCCACTTGTCCCCTTTCCAACGTCCTACTGTTGCTTAGGCCCTGCATATTTGTACAAATATGAGCACCACAGCCGGTATCCAATACCCAAGAAGTAGAACCAGAAGTAGTAACATTTACTTCTATAACATAAATACCTGAAGATGAAGTCTCGAAAGTCTTCTTCTTCTTCTTCTTCTCTTCCAAGAATTTGTTGCAATTTCTCTTCCAATGCCCAGGCTCTTTACAGTAATGGCACTTATCAGTCTCAGATGGGCCCGGCTTGGGCTTCGGGGCTGGCGCAGGCGTGTCATGGTTCTCAACCGGGACTGCCTTGCCCTTTCCCTTGCCTTTGCCTAGTTTCTTAAACTTCTTACCCCCTTGTACCATAAGTACATTAGGAGTGCCCTTCCTGATATTAGGCTCAGCTGTCTTGAGCATGCCATGCAGTTCAGTCAACGTCTTCGTCAAGTTGTTCATGTTATAGTTCATAACAAACTGATCATAACTTGACGGCAGTGACTGCATAATGATGTCAGTAGCCAACTCTTGGCTAATGGGACAATCCAGTCTCCCCAGGTTATCAATATAGCCCATCATCTTAATGACATGAGGACTGACCGGACTGTCCTTTGGTAGCTTGCATTCAATGAGAGATTTAACCGTCTGGTATCTCTCAGTTCGTGCTTGCTCCTGAAACATGCTTTTCAGGCTAGTAATCATCTCCACTGGCGACTCCACGTTCTCGTATTGCTTCTGCAAGTCCGAGTTCATGGTAGCCAACATGAGACAATTCACATCGACCACATCATTGGAATGCTTGTCCCAAGCACTCCTTTTTGCATGTGCAGCATTGGATCTCGGTTTTTCAGGGAGAACATTTTCAAGGACATAGTCCCGCTTCTCCTGCTTGAGAACAATTCTCAAGTTTCGATACCATTCGAGAAAATTCGATCCATTTAACTTGTCCTTCTCAAGGACGGATCGCAGGGAGAAAGAATTATTATGAGTAGTAGTCATAGCTGAGAACATAGAAAAGAAAAAGGTTTAGTTATGATGTTCAAGAAATGAGAAATCTTAACTTTTAAGAAAACTCGCATTATATTCAATCAATGCTTCCTCAGATGAATATAATGATCCAAGATCCATACTTCACTAAACTTGAGTGAGCCACTGGCTATCACCCAAATTTAGCTATATAGGTAAGCAACAACTTTGCTAGTTATATTCAATATAACTCTTAGTTGTGGATCGACATCTCATGTCCAATCCACCTGATGTCTCTGGGCCCAAAACGATTTTGATAGCCCAGTCAAGCAAACCAATCTCTTCAGTCATGTAATTGTTGATGCCTTGCACTGCAAGCCCATCAACACGATTACTTCCTGCCTTACTCATGTAATTGTTGACACCTTGCACTGCAAGCCTATCGTACAATGAAATGAGTCTTGACAGTTGACAAGATTGGAAAGACATCAAGTATCACTTGATATTTGGTTGAGGAACGGAACCATTTAAAACGTTCAGTTTTACTATGTTTTAATTCTTATAATTAATTAATCCGCGATAACCGATCAATCCAATTGATCCGGTTTTGAATACCGGTAGGCATCGATCGATGCTACGTTAGCATCGGTCGATGCCAACCTAATCAAAAACAATCGCCATCAAACCATTCACAGTGTTCGACCATTATTAACCAAGCTCGATAACCGGTCCAATCCAATTGAACCGATCCAACAATCTCGCGAGGCTGTGTCGATCGGTGCAACAATTGCATCGATCGTCACTAGGCGAAAACTTGGTTTATTCGGGTTTTCGCCCTGCATCGATCGTTTCCGGATTGGCAACGATCGACACCATGCGAAAAAACCCTAAATTTTATTCGGGTTTTCGCTCTGTGTCGATCGATGCCCGATTGGCAACGATCGACACTATGCGAAAAACCTTAAAACGTTTTCGAATAAACCCTAAACTAGGTTACTTTGATCAAAACGAGTTTTAGCATGCTTGTATCAACTATACACAGATTCAGATTCAACCAATCTAATCAACATGCTACAGATTCAATGGAACCCTAAAGCTCTGATACCACTGAAGGAATTTCTAGAAGTTCTAATCCGGATTAGCAACCCTAGTCTGAATTCCGAGCCTAGGATCTAAGGTTCATGTAATTGAATCTATCAGATCTCGAGATTATCTGATGAATATGCAGCGGAAGTGTTTGCAGATAATCGAGATCACGAAGCGCCTCAAATGCTGCGCCTCTACTGGTATCCACACGCACACAAACTGGACCGCAGGGATGCTAGTGCCTTACAGAGATCTAATCTCCAGAGAGGATTCTATCTGTGTTCTGGTGGCTGTGAATTAGGTTAGTTACGAGTTTAGGTCGACCATATATCTTATATATGTCGTCTTAAACCACAACGGGATTAACCAACGATTAAACCGAATTAATCTGATTAATCCGCGAGTGCATCGATCGATGCACTCTCTGCAACGATCGATGCTTCCCAGAACATTGATATCGAATGCATATCACATATGCATTCACTTGATCATTACATTAATGATCAACCTCGTCTTTAACGTCCAGTTTGCTTAGGTGTGTGACCCTGTAGGATCATATAACACTAGCAATGAGTTCTCAACTCATTGATCATAAGTGGCTTCTAGCAAAGCATTATGACTACCTAGTGTTATGTGATTGTCTCATCTCGACAATACGACTTTCACTTAGAGCAAGTACAATAGATTTCAGGACATTCCCAACATGGCTGAGTTTTATGTATGCGTCGTTTTCCTCCTCTTTCAAGGCAAACACCTCCTTTAGCTCATGGAGACGAAAGTCGTACTTCTCAGTCAAAACATTGCAGCCATTTATGAGCTCGCAGACCTCCGTCGATGAGACATTCCGCTCTTTGGAAACTTCCTCAACGCGACGAAGCTTTTCTTGCGCCAGCTCGTTAGAGAGAGACTCATTATACGCTGTAAGCTCTTGGTTGCGGATCTCGAGCAGCTTGACGTGCTCATAAGAAGTTGCGACCTTGCTCTTCAAACTCTCTTCACTCAATCGGAGGAACTCGACGCTAAGTTTAAGCTTCTCCAAGTCTTTCGTCTTCTGAGCAATCTCTCTGCTAAGCTCGGCAGTGTGCAAGTGCAGATGACGATTCATATGGAAGATATATGAATTCATCAGCGAGACTCCCTGAAAAGACAATAAGAGTTAAAACAAAAAGTAAAAAAATACGACAAGACGTAAAACACGGGTACTCACATCGACGAAAACTTTGAGATGCCGCGATACACGTTCGACTTATACATCTCGTTCACCGGACAGGGAGGGATAGCCTCAAAAGATATATTCCGAAGTACTTCCCCGCAGTA
This sequence comes from Orychophragmus violaceus, assembly GCA_030180135.1. Taxonomy (NCBI): domain Eukaryota; kingdom Viridiplantae; phylum Streptophyta; class Magnoliopsida; order Brassicales; family Brassicaceae; genus Orychophragmus; species Orychophragmus violaceus. The sequence continues at coordinate 89,754,922 of CM058238.1, forward strand.
GTATTTGTCTTGATTCTTCAGCTTCTCTCTCTGAAGAGGAAAGGATATGTTCTTCCAAGTTTCTGAAGTACTCCCGACCCTCGGGGGCTTACTCGGATCCGAACCATTGGAACAACCGATCGCCTCAGAAGTCCTTTTCTTCACCCCAGCAGGCAATGCCGATGTCCCGGAAGGATCATAGGTCGAAACTCGCGGAGTGGGAGAAGAAGGAAGACCCCTTTTATCAGGCAAAGGAGGTACCTTGGCAGTATTGCTCGACTTAGATTTCCACCGGAGCAACGGAGTCGACGTTTCCTCAATCTCATCCGCAGCATGGGGAGCACCGTCATTCTTCTTCGAAGCATCAGCGCAGTCAGCCAACTTCTTTAACCCCGGCTCGGACGAATGATGACTCCTCAGCCCTTTTCTTGTCTTCATCATCAGAGGTTTGCTTTTCCCCTCTCCTGGATTGCGATCTGGGGGAAGCCGGTTTAGCGGCCGAAGGACGGTTGGAACCATCTGGACGATTGAGACTTGCGAAGTCTTCTTCAAATCAATCACCATACTTGGGATAAATTTTCTTGTCTTCCCCATTTTCTTTGCTGCTTGAGACGCTGCGAAATTGATGCATAAGAACAATAACACATTGGTGAACTCACTAGTTTTCTTTGGTCCTTCAGTCTCGAGCCAAGTCTGCCAGCCGAGCTCAGAAAACTTTCTAGCAACGTCGTCCAAATACTCTTTATTGAGAATTTTCGGATTAAGGCGAGCTGCAAAGATAAGAAACATCATGATGAGCATCAATGACGAAAAAGAATACTAAACGTCTAACCGATCGGTCAACTACCAACGGAGAGGTTCCATTCATTTATGACTAAGGTCGCAAGATCAGGGAACGAATGCTCGTCGACCTTGACAAAGAAATATCTCCTCTGCCCATCATGAGTCTTACTGGATTTAACGCCAGTTCGTAACTTATATTGTGAACGAAGGTTACCTTGGATCCACTCCGGCCTCTTCGTCTGAATATTTAGTTGGCCGAAGCATTCGAATAGCTCGGCTGTGAGCGGAATCCCAAGAGGCACGCTGAGCTCAAGAAGACCGATTAAATTAATGATATCGGCAAGGTTGAGCTGGGTAAAAGCAATCTTGAACTTCGTGCAAAAGTTGACCAGCATTTTTGGCAACGGAAATCAGAGATTCCGACGTGGAAGAAAGACTCGTAGAGACAAGCAAAGTTTGGAGGAGAATTACAGGGACACTGAGAAGCAGAAGGCAAAAGAACCTCGACGCTTCCACACCCGGGAAGAGCTTTCAACAAAGCCAGAGACTCCTCAGAAGAGGAGGTCGACAAAACACCGAAGTCATTCACAGATCGAGAGGAGGATGCCCGTTGCGCCTGTTTCTTGGAAGTGGCCTTTTCCTTATCTCAGCCCGAGGTCACTCTCAACGCTAGAAGAACGTGCTCATCGGCATGATCAGCTGCATCATCACGAAAAGATGCAGAGTGCCTCCGAGATAGTTCCTAGTTAAGATTGACGGAACCCGAGCTGCACGGAGAAGAGGAAGGGGTGATTTCCTCATCAAAGGCACCCGCACTCGCAATACTGGCGGAATTCTCACTGGAATCGGCATGGATGCGCATATCGGCGGAGAACTTGATAAAAAAGAGGATATAAAAAGAGAAGATCAGAAAGGTTTAGAGGAAGGGATACCTGAAATTTACTTCTGATGAGTGAAATGACGAGAAGTGAAGAAGAGGAGAAATATTTATAGAAACAAGGAAATGAGAGTCTTTCGAGAGACGCAACTTTACCTCTCAACAGGTGTGACCCTGTAGTTTCCTGGAACACGTGTCCCTATGCAATTGGACGAAGAAGAAGCATCCTGAATACGCGATTTGATGAAAGAACACGTGGAAGCAATCGATCCAAATCAAGCCTCGGTTTGCAACATCTCGGTTATTGGGACGAAGTCATAAAACAATCCGCCGACCTAGCAACCACCCGGTGCGACGCACTGGGAGGGGCTTACTGTTAGAGGTGGGATTAGCACCCCTCTAAGGCCCGGTCCAATAATAGTGACATCCAGTAGAGATTCGGCCTAGATGGAATGAAGGCCTAGCAGGGTCAAAGCCCACCAAGATCAAAGGAGTCCGACAGTGATTGACGGAGCTCGTCGACCTGCGAAATAAAAGAAGATAATTGTTAAGTTGACATTTATCTTGAAAGAGATAAGGAAAAATAATCTTTTTGGAAATATTTCAATTATTAACTGATTATTATGTAAAGAATATCAGAGAGAATCTAGGAGAAAACCCTAGATCCTCTGTTATAAATATATTTCCTCTGCGCGGGAAAAGACGAGGTGGACAACACAAACACTTGTACTTAAAAACCTTAAAGATCTAGCGATTCCAATCGATTCTGGCTCGTATTTTAATAAGATTAGATTTTTTGGTCTAACTTGTTCTTAATTTTTAATTCTTGTTTAATCTCGTATCTAAGTCCCTGATTTACTAATCGATTTAACAAATTGATTATTGTTTGATTTTCTGAATCAACAACAACTCTGAAGCTAATAGCCATGCAAGCTATCGGACTCATCTCTAAGGTGGGAAATGAATCTGCAATACTGAATTCAATTATCTTTTTCCAAAAAACTAGTGAAAGTTTGATGTTGTTTTTGCTCTTCTATGATGTGTATTCAGAATGCCGTACTCAATTGATTCCATGCAGGAAGTATTACTGAAGTAGAAATTTTTGTGTTCTTCATGTTTAGAAAATAGAAGAACATGCCTCTAAACAATGTATTTCGTTAAGCAACATCGAAAATTATGAACTATCGATTTTTTATGCTAAATTTCACGCTTATTAATTTGAGATTATGAAAAAAAAGCATAGATGGATCATTCTGATTTACTTATATATATATATATATATATATATATATATATATATATATATATATTAACTTTGACAATCAATTAAGTTTATTAGAAAATATAACCAAATTATATTATTTTATTACTAATAAATCAACAATATACTATATGATACGACTCAGACCCGACTATTTTGCGACACGAATAACGAGTCGCATATTAGTTATAACAATAGCAACAAATTAATGACTTTGTTACTACTATAAATGTAGTAGCAAATTAGTCACCCACTTATAAACTAATTTATGACTATTATACCACCTTTTACAGCAGGCGCATTGTAGTCATCACATTACCGACTACGTTGCGACTAATGTTTCTGGTCTCGACAATAATCGTTAAACAGTCGTAAATAGGCGACTAAAATGGCGATAACCATTTTTCGTCGTATATTAACAACTAATGGACGAATATATATATATTTGTAGCCGTAATTGTGTTTCTAAATAATCGCAAAACATTACGACTACAAATATAGTCGCAAAAACACTGATTTTTTTGTAATACTCCTTTACTAACCGGACCAACAGAGATTAGTTTGTAAGTGTAACTTTGATGACAGAAAGCGTATTATATATAAACTTGGACGCAAATAGAAAGCAGGAAGATCTGATTCCTACTTCAAAGGATAAACAGATTGTTTCTTCCTTTTTATTGATAAGATACAAAAGAGCGATATGAGTTTGCCTTTGAACCTCCATGTCCTCAGGCTGTGTCGCATCAGAGAGTCTATCAAAGTTATTACTTTCAATGGGTATTGGTCGTGACATTATAACAAGCTGCAAATGATATGAACTTGGTTTTTCTTTTTCAGTGGAGGCTATATGTATTTGAGGATGTAAATCATACTTATAAATATACATTACATAACAAGAGAGCCAAGTGAATCGAGCATTTTTCTGATGTCTCCGTTTTGGCCCCGACATTTTCTGAATCGAACAAAAACACACATCGTGGACTTAACGCTATATAGAGATTCGAGATTGGTAAGCTTTATACATCACATATATTAGATATATATATATATATATATTTCATACAACATGCAACATATATTCCAAGTTTCTCATACGTGTGCTTTCTAATAATCCACAAAACGTTCTAATCTTGCTCACGTTAAACACTCACTTTTTTCTTTTCCTAAACAAAGATCACATCTCTCTCTATATACTGTCACAACAATAGATTCATCATATATCACGTTAAATCTCCAAGATATCTTCAAATCTTTAATTTCTTGATTTGGAGATCTCTGATTCGATGATGTTTTATTCACTACAAAAAAGTGCGCAAATACCGAGGTAAGAAATCGACGGATATCCATCGGAAACTGTCTTTTCCGACGGATTTCCTACTAAAAAGTCTGCCAGTTCTATCGACGGGTTATCGACGGATGTAATACCGACAGACTTTTGACGGTTTACCGATCAGGCTTACCGACGGTTTTCCGATGCAATATAATCGACGGCTTACCGACGGCAGTAAATCGACTGTTTACCGAGCGCGATAAACAGACAGTTTTACGACGGGGAAAACCGATGGTTTATCGACGGAGTAAATCGACGGTTTAGCGATGGCTTGAAACCGACGGTTTACCGAGAAAAATATACCGACAGTTAACCGAGGGTATATTACCGATGGTTAACTGAGGGTATATTACCGACGGTTTACCGAAGGATATAAACCCAGTAGATTTTCCGAAGGATTACCGAGGAAGAGAAAAAATAATTAAAAATAATTTTTAAATTATATAATTATTGTATTATTATTATAACAAAAATAATAAAAATGAAAATTTATTAAATTATTAAATAAAAAAAGCTTTAAAATTACATTTCACGGAGCTGGGGACCGTCTCCGTCCCCGTCACCATTCCCGCACCCTGGTTTGCTGGTCCGTCTTCCGGAAGATGGCCGTACTTGATAAAGTACATGAACCGATCATTCATCTCCAATATCTTCCTCGCCGTTTCTGCCTCTTTCTCTGCCATCCGGGCTTCAATCCGCATTTGACTAGCTTTCAACGCTTCGATATCTTTTTCTTTCTCCCTTAAGACTTCGGCGAAGTTCTCGTTTTCTGGATGGAAGCGAGAATGCGGTGTCGAGACTTTGTCCTCCAAGTTTCCCAAACCAAAAACTCGGCCTCTTCTTTCTCTGTTTCATGTAAAGTTTTTCAGTGATACTAGTTAGAAATTAAGTAATTTAAAACTTAATTCATATTTTAGTTAATTTAAAATCTTACCTCGAGAAAGATTTCGATGAACTTTTTTTTACAGTAGCTCTTCCGTTGAACCGACTTCCTCGGATTGGGTAACCACCTCATCTTACCGCCTTTTCGTCGACTCAACATTCCTCCGAGCGATCGGATCCTGGATTTCGCCCATAGTCTTGTTTTATGGCCACCCTCGATGAGCTCAATATGTGTCGGATCTCGTCCTTCTCGTTGTTTCTGCCCAAACAATATCTTAATTAAAAAAGGTCTAAAGTTATTGAAAATTAAAAATAAATATACTTACAAAGTCAATTTTCCTCGTTGTGGTGTTCTTTGCTCCCGCGTTATGAGTCGCCATCCCAACCCCATTCCTGTAACTTTTACGGTTTTGGGAGTTCGTCGATGTGGTTGTTGTTGTTGCAGGCTTAATCCAATGACGGTCCAGCCCATTCCACACATGGTCGTTCACACCCTTGGGGACTTCATCGTGCACCCACTTATGTTTCCATATGTTGATGACGTTGGAGAAATGGGATGATGCCTTCTTATCCCAAGTATACTCTTGCTTTAAAAAAACATTTGTTACTAACAAACTTTATAAAAATAATAAGATAGGCAAAAATAATATAAAGTTAGTGAAGGATATGTACCACGAACTGGCGGAACCCGTTATGCCTGTCGGATAAAGGCCTCTCCTTGTACGTCGGGTATCCGATTTGGAGCATGTCGTACATCATCCCCAAGATGCTCTTTATGATCTTCGATTCAGTCAACGAAAACCTGATAAGGCAAAAAAACAAAATGTTATAAATCTGTATATTAAATAAGTGCAATTTGAAAATCTAGAAGTTAAAAGAGTTATTACCAATAAGTTTCGGGGTGGTCTCGTAGTAGGGATCAAGTCGTTTGAGCAACTCTCGTCCCCGTTGGTCGACTAATGCCGATATCTCCGCGGAAATAGACGGTGGAACGTATGGTGTCTCTCGCACTTGAGACACTGAATGGCTTCCACTATGAGTCTTCGGCCGAGTATGTGACTGGTTCTGTTGGGACGGTTCCGACTGTGTCTGGTTTTGCTGAGACGATGCCGGGTGAATGCATCTAACCTTAGTCGACCAAGACCGTCGTACTGGTCTTGCTGGTTATTGATATACCAGATCTTCATATATCTCATTGATATATCATGGTTTTTACTAGTTTTAGACCATGATATAAGTGTGTTTTTAGTGTCTTTTGTGTTCTTTTAGAGTCTTTTACAGGTATAATCAGGTTGGGAGCTGAATTGGAGATAATGGAGTATTTTGGAGATTTTTGGAGTGTTTGGCCGAGAGATAGAGTTCACTGTCCGAAACAGAGGAAGGTGTCGATCGTTGCACTCTAGCATCGATCGATGCACCAGCGAGATGGGCCAAAAACTCGGCGGTTTAGAAGAGTGAAGAATTTGCACTTTGATCCAGAAGTTCTTGATATTTACAAAGAAGCCCCTGGCCGAGATTATGCCTATATAATAGAGTTTTTAGTGTTTTTATGAGATACGCTTCATACTTTTTACAATACACTTTGATAATTAAGAGCAGAGGATTTTAGAGCTTTTTGGGGGCTGATCTGAACCTGTTACATCATCTGTATTTGGAGAAGATTTCGAACCCCTTTTACTCTTATTCTTTTATGCAATTTATTCATTCTATGATTATGTTTTCATTATCTATGTCTGAGTAGATTCCTAGTTAGGTTTAGGGTTTCTCACATAGGATTTCATGACTTGCTAGACTTGTTCAAATTCAGTTAAGGATTCATAACTATATCTGTTCTTCAATTTAATTGTGCTTAAAGCTAGTTCTAACCTGATCAATTAGAATCTAGATTTTAGGTTGCTAAATACGTCACGGAAGTGGGGTTTAGGAATCTGAACTAATTAAATTGGGCAATTAAACTTTGCGCAAACGGAAGTTTGGTTTAGGATAATTGTGAACATATCAAACTTGGACTTATTGCTAGTTTAATCTGTTAGTTCTCGCAAACGAAAGTTTGGTTTGCTGCACTTAGACTTAGAGAATTATCGCAAAGGAATTTGGTTAATTCTATATCTGTGTTTTGAGTTCTAGAACCGTGCTTAATTAGATCCTTGCTGAATGAACTGTCTGCTTGTCTGATTTCCTGAGAATACCCTAGGCTTGACGCTTTTAATTACTTGCTTCACAACCGTTAATCTCTGCTACTGATTTACTATCTCGCACCGCAATTTATTTCATTCACTATTTGCTTATTTCTAGTATTTATTCCTATAGTTTGATTCTCTTGAGACCAAGTGTCCCTGTGGATTCGATAACCCTATATACTACTTTGACATTGCTGTTCACTTGCAGTTTAGTATAGGGAAAACTTAGAACCTATCAAGTTTTTGGCGCCGTTGCCGGGGACTCTTTGAGTCTTCGATAGGACCGAACTTAGGGTTTTACTAGAAATTTTTCCTTTTTGTTTTTGTTCTTTTTCGTTTTTTATTTTATTTTGATTTTGCTAACTTTTTCTCTGATTTCTCTCTGTCGCAGGTACGAATTTCGCCTTGCGTCGATCGTTGCATCCCTTGCGTCGATCGTCACTAGGCGATTCTGAGAATTGAATCGATCGTTGCACTGATAGCATCGATCGTTGCTGGACGATTACAGACAGTTTATGCCAACGCAGAAAACTCGAAGTAATCCGAACTCGAGCTTGCTTAATCTCGGACTAGAGGAACTTGGACGTCTAGAAAGGACTAACAGAAGAGAAAAGAGAGAGAGAATGGTACGAGAACGTTTGATCTTGATACCAGATGCTGAAGGTACCCTGAGGGACCAAGATGACAACCCGTACAATGCTGCTGGGCATCGGGTTGATGCTGAAGGGAATGTCATCCCTGATCCTCCTGAGCAACAGGAGCTGAACCGAAACCAGGGTCAAGGACAGGCCCAAGGTAGAGAGATGGTGGTTCATGAGAGGACACTAGCTGATTACAACAGACCTGATGAGTTTCATGCAAACCGAGCAGCTCTAGTGCTTCCTACTTTTGAAAGGAATGATTTTGAGGTAAAAATCCTCTACTACCAGCTGATGAGACAGATTGCTTTTCATGGTCTTCAAACAGAGCAGCCTATGGATCACATTGACAAGTTTGAGGACATAGTCACTGGCATGAAGTATGAAGGAGTATGCCCAGACTATCTGTTCCTTAAGCTATTTCCGCACAGTCTTGCTGGAGACGCTAGTGCATGGCTGAGACAACTGGCACCTGGTCAGTATACTACTTGGACAGCCTTAAAGAGTGAGTTCCTGCGTCACTTTTATGATGATGCACGCTCGGATCAGTCCAGACAGGACATACTCACATTTTCCCAAGGAGCTGTGGAGCCCTTGAAGACTGCCTGGATGAGATTTAAGCAGTATCAGCGTGACTGTCCACACCATGGATTCACGGAAGTACAGCTGATTGGTATCTTCTTCAGAGGCATAGATCTCCCTTATCAGACTGCACTGGATAATTCCAGTAATGCTAATTTCAATACCAGGACTCCTACACAAGCTAAGCAGTTGATTGAGAACCTGATTGGCAGCAACAGTTGCAAAACAATGGATGAAGGAGGAAGAGATCTGGTGGAACTGTAGAGAATTCTGATATAGCTAATATAAGATCCAGATTGGACACAGTCTACAATCTCCTGACAAGTAAGAAATCTGTCCACTTTGCCCAAGATGTAGAGGTGATTCAGGCTGAGGAGGAAACTCAGGAAGAAGATGTGAATTTCATAGGAGGTTCTGGTTTCCAAGGTAATAGATTTGGTAATCAACAGGGGAACAGATTCTCCAATGGTGGACAGACTGGTGGTTTTCAAAAGACCTATGGACAAGGTACTCAGAGAACCTATGGGTCTACATCCTATCAGACTCCTCTTGCGCCCACAGCCCATGAGAGCAAAATGGAGGCTATGATGGAACAACTGATGGAGAGTCAAACCAAGCTTTCTGTGGACAACAATAAGAAGCTGGACGTTGTCTATCAAGACCTCAATGGGAAGTTTGAGTCACTGAGCACTCACATGAAGCAGTTGGACACTCAGGTGAACCAGATGTCCAGCTCACTGAAGGGAAAAGGAGTTGCAGAGACTCATATTAAGGCCTGGTCTGTACTCATTAATGATGGATCTTATCTAGGGGAGAAATTTGAGCTAAGTACAGCTGAGTTGGTGACTGAGGCAGAATTTTCGGATTTCTGTGAAAAACTCTCGGGTAGAAACTGCAATGATGCAACGATCGACACACAGCTGGCATCGATCGATGCAGGTCGTGAACGAGCAGAAGATCCGTGGGATGAAAGTGAGATTGATGCAGAACTAGCCCGCCTATTCCCTGATGTATCTGAGATCACTCAAGAGGATGTTTATGCACAAGCCATTAGGCAATATCCCAAGGTGTCTGAAGTGATTAAACAAGAGATTGAAGAGCTGAAAAAGCTAGATGAGAGTGGTGAAGACTTGGAAGAAATTCCACCTTCTGATGATCCACCTTATCATCCATGTGTTCAGAGATATTTGAACAAGATGTTGCCTTTAGATGAGGAGCTGAGAGAATGGGTGATAATAGTTCCTCAGCATATTAGTGATGTTCTGCTAACCAAGGTCCCGAAGAAGCTATCTGATCCTGGAGTCTTTGTGCTAGAATGTTCTATCTTTGAGGATAGCTTTAGGCGTTCTCTGTGTGATTTAGGAGCTGCTGGAAGCATAATGCCTTACTCTGTGGCAGAGGAGCTGGGAATGTTAGATTTTACTCCTACTAGGACTTCTCTTATCCTAGCTGATCAGTCCATACGAGTTCCTGAAGGACTTCTTATGGACATTCCGGTGAGAGTTGGGAACTACTTAGTTCCAACGGACTTCCTTGTGCTGAAATATGATTGTGATCCGGATGAAGCTTTATTGCTTGGGAGACCATTCTTGGCTACAGCAGGAGCTGTGATTGATGTTAGACAGAGTCTAATAGACCTCCACCTGGGAGATGAACCGCTGCACTATGAGATGGATAAGCTGCGAAAGCCACTGATAGATGGGCAAACATTCACCATAAGGGACGCAGATTTTGAGCAGCCTGATCATACCATGGTTATAGATCCTGGAGCATATTTCACTCCATCTTTTCTTGGCCATGAGCATTCTGCAACAGCTTACTCACCACCTTGGATGAGGAGACTTGAACAGAGACAGAAAAAGTCTCTGTCAGGACCTCCTGGTACTTGAAAGGTCTCATCCGTCCGGTCAAGCTATTGACCTTAAACAAGCGCTGGGTGGGAGGCAACCCACCATTAGGTACTAGTGTTTTTCTTTTTCATTTTTGGTGTTTTTGTTAGGATTTTACGTTTGTTTTTGTTTCTGGTGAGTTTATGTTTGCAGGTCTCGGTTAATTCGCAGTGCAGCGATCGACGCACTTCTGTGTCGATCGTCACAACACGAAAGGAATCGCATTGCAGCGATCGTTGCGGTCCTGAGCAACGATCGACTATACACGAAAATCGCCAAGTAACGGTCGATGCACTTGGTGCATCGGTCGATGCATGTGCGACAAAGGTAACCCGACAGACATAACTTCATCTTTTCAAAAAAATTTCTTTCTTTTTTACCAATCCTTCGCTGGACACTACTGGGGACAGTGTGTCTTAAGTGTGGGGGAGGTGCTACTGACTTATATCTTTCTGTTTTCTTAAGAGTCAGTCCGTTTTTCAAAAAAAAATTTGTTTTATTGAGTCAAAATTGTTTAAGTAAGAAACTATGATTTTCTGAGAAGATTTACAAGACTTGCAGGAACTTAAGTAACCATTGGGATGAAGTTGCAGGATCTATCTATGACTATTAGAAAACCCCATCACAGATCAACCTACTGGGAACACCCACATCACTTCAGGTATCAGAGGATCCTTTACTGACTTCAACCTTAATACTGACTTAGATTTCTCACCTAAGGGCTTGGTATGCTTTATGTCGGATTCCCTGTTAGTTCTGACACAGCCTGTAAACCTGTCCTATTTAGTCCCCTTCTCCCCTTCTGTAAAGTAAAAAAAAAAAATATATAATAAACTGAGGATGAGTTAGTAACTCCGAAGTGGTCATGAGAATAGTAGCAAACACTATTATCTCTCATGTGATCCATGGAATGTGTCCAAAGTACACCCCATAACGGGAAGAACACTGATAAAAAAAATAAAATGATACCCAGTGGGGAAAAATCAGTTGTTAAAAAAGGGAAAGAGAAGAAAGGGACTAGAGAAAGATAGTATGGTGGTCTAGAGCTGATAAGGTAAGAATCCATGTGCCTTTAGATCGATACTCCTTAGGTGAGACCGCACTTAAATACTTGCAGAAGTCAGTAGGGAGAATTTGAATGCTTGAATGTGATTGTGGAGTTTACCTAGGACAGTTGCTAAGTGTGGGGGAAGTACATTGTGGTCTTGATATCCTGTGATTGATTCTTGCAGTGGTTTACTAAGGGGAATCTGAGTATTGTAGCTTCTAGGATGAAATGAGTTTCTGAAGAGTTTTCAAACCTCTTCACCATGTTTTAGTTCTCTGTTTTGCTTGAGGGCAAGCAAAGGCTAAGTGTGGGGGAGTTGATATATCATGGTTTTTACTAGTTTTAGACCATGATATAAGTGTGTTTTTAGTGTCTTTTGTGTTCTTTTAGAGTCTTTTACAGGTATAATCAGGTTGGGAGCTGAATTGGAGATAATGGAGTATTTTGGAGATTTTTGGAGTGTTTGGCCGAGAGATAGAGTTCACTGTCCGAAACAGAGGAAGGTGTCGATCGTTGCACTCTAACATCGATCGATGCACCAGCGAGATGGGCCAAAAACTCGGCGGTTTAGAAGAGTGAAGAATTTGCACTTTGATCCAGAAGTTCCTGATATTTACAAAGAAGCCCCTGGCCGAGATTATGCCTATATAATAGAGTTTTTAGTGTTTTTATGAGATACGCTTTATACTTTTTACAATACACTTTGATAATTAAGAGCAGAGGATTTTAGAGCTTTTTGGGGGCTGATCTGAACCTGTTACATCATCTGTATTTGGAGAAGATTTCGAACCCCTTTTACTCTTATTCTTTTATGCAATTTATTCATTCTATGATTATGTTTTCATTATCTATGTCTGAGTAGATTCCTAGTTAGGTTTAGGGTTTCTCACATAGGATTTCATGACTTGCTAGACTTGTTCAAATTCAGTTAAGGATTCATAACTATATATGTTCTTCAATTTATTTGTGCTTAAAGCTAGTTCTAACCTGATCAATTAGAATCTAGATTTTAGGTTGCTAAATACGTCACGGAAGTGGGGTTTAGGAATCTGAACTAATTAAATTGGGCAATTAAACTTTGCGCAAACGGAAGTTTGGTTTAGGATAATTGTGAACATATCAAACTTGGACTTATTGCTAGTTTAATCTGTTAGTTCTCGCAAACGAAAGTTTGGTTTGCTGCACTTAGACTTAGAGATTATCGCAAAGGAATTTGGTTAATTCTATATCTGTGTTTTGAGTTCTAGAACCGTGCTTAATTAGATCCTTGCTGAATGAACTGTCTGCTTGTCTGATTTCCTGAGAATACCCTAGGCTTGACGCTTTTAATTACTTGCTTCACAACCGTTAATCTCTGCTACTGATTTACTATCTCGCACCGCAATTTATTTCATTCACTATTTGCTTATTTCTAGTATTTATTCCTATAGTTTGATTCTCTTGAGACCAAGTGTCCATGTGGATTCGATAACCCTATATACTACTTTGACATTGCTGTTCACTTGCAGTTTAGTATAGGGAAAACTTAGAACCTATCACTCATCCCCTATAGAGCCCATGAGTTCAACATCCAAAAAAATTTCCGTACAAACCATAAACGAAAACTAAAGTTAACAATTCTATATCAAAAATTTAAAATTATACAAAAGTATTAAAATAAAAAACTTTAGGAAATTTTTTATAATGTTCATGATGTTATCGAAGAAATTTTTCTCAATGTGAATGACATCAAGATTAAGCCTTAGTAGCTGGTCCTTCCAATATGGTAAATCCCAGAAGATGCTTAGCTTGTGCAGTTATGGACTACACCAATTCCATATATATTTTCATGCCCATTCCTTCACGAGTTCTTAGTGCACCAAATCCTTCTAAGAGGCCCAAAATAATCGACCCTTCGTCTTGGAGAATAGGATCAACAAACCTTTTCCTCTTCTTCGTAAAAAGTTTAGTGTTTTTTCGATACGGATGATCATGGGGAAGAAATCCTCTATGACAATCAAACCAACATGTTTTGCGTCCATTCTTCAACTGGAATGCATCGGTCTTTTCCTGAAAATAAGGACATGCTAACCTCCCATGCGTTGTTCATCCTGATAACTTACCATAAGCCGGAAAATCGCTAGTAGTCCACATTAGTGCAACTCATCAAAAAAAATTCCTTGCAGGAGACATCATATGCTACAACACCGGACAGCCATAACATTTGCAACTCCTATATCAATGGCTACAAGATTACATCAAGTGACTTTTTGGATGCTCTGGACCTGGAACGAGTACGGAGAGGGAAAGAAACTCTCGATGCATGCACATAGATGGCGGTAGATTATAAGGAGTTAGAATCACTGGCCACAACAAATATTATCTCACATGCCTTCCACATTGGTTGAAACCATCTGTGCATAATCCGAGGTACACGTTACATGGCTCGTATACAAAATATGGATATACTCTCTGAAAATGTCTCCAGGCTTCAGCATCCGATGGATGTGCAATCTCTGCACCTCTTCTATGCTCAGCATGCCATCTCATTTCCCCCGATGTTCGCTCTGATTAGTATAAGCGCCTCAGCCTATCCGTTAATAGCATATACAACATTCGCTTGAACGGAACCTTAGCTCTTCCCTTGTATCCTGATAGCGCGACTTCTTACAGAATTTACATTCCAGGCGGTATTCATCTTCTCGCAAATATATCATACAGCTGTCGATGCACACATCTATAATGTAGTACGGTAATCCAAGCCCTTTAACAAGTTTCTCGACCTCGTTGTATGAACCTGGCGCAAGAAGTTCTTCAGGAAGAATATCTTTCACGAAATCGCAAATCGCATCCACACATTCCTTCGCCAGATTGTAGTCCGTCTTAATGGCCATTAATCTTGTAGCAGATGATAATGACGAATGACCCTCTTTGCAACCATCATAAGGCGGTCGCTTCTCTGCATCTAAATATCAAAAAAAAATCTCCTAGCTTCTACATTAGATTCCTCATCTACCCTAAGAATTTGATATTCACCTACTTCCGGAATATTTTCACTATATGCATCATTAACCATATGAATAGTACCTACACCAAAATCTACATCACCACTATAAGGTTTGCTAGACCTAACATTAGGTTCCCACCTACAAGTGCTACCATAAGGTTTTCTACTACTACTTGCATAATCCAAAGTTTTCCCATGAAGATACAATATCTTATAACCTGCCATAAACCCAACTGAATACAAGTGATGCCATACTTCGCCAAGCATAAGATTTCTAAAATTTCAAGGCAATCAGTACATGGACATTTTAACTTACCGGGTTTCTGCGTATGTGGTTGATTGGAAGCTAACGACATGAATTCCATAATAACGAGTGTATATTCCATGTGCACAAGGGTCGTCGCCTCATCAATACTAACTCCGTCCATCCACGATCTGTAATAGTTAGAAGAAAAGATTTCTTGGTAATTAAAAGTATTAGAGAGAGACAGAGCCAGGGAGAGAGAGAGAGAGAGAGAGAGAGAGAGAGAGAGAGAGTTACGGACGGATAGTGTAACGCCCCCTTCCCGTTTTCCGCTGACGGACGAGCTGACCGGCCAACAATCAAACAAGAACATGACCGATCGAACCCGAGCAGTCATATGAGAAGAGTTTTTGATAGGTTGTAAGTTTTACCCTATACTAACTGCAAGTGCACAGTACATCAATGTAGTACTTAGGGATCGAATCCACGAGGAATCTAGGCAACGATAGGATTGGAACTAAACAGATTAAACTAGGAGAAAGCAAATTGTATTGAATAACTAAAAAGCAAGCAAGAAAGTAAATCAGAAGCAAGTTGTGGTTGTAAGCAATAAACTAAGGGCGCTAAGTCTAGGGCGTTCTCAGGAAATCAGACAAGAAGATAAATCATTCAGGCAGGATCAAACTAAGCTCAGTTCTAGAACTCAAACACAAATATAGAATTAACCAACTGTCGTTGCGGGAATTCTCTAAGTCTAAGTGCAGCAATCCAAATTCCTTTGCAATTACTAACAGATTAAACCAGCTTTAATTCCAAATTTGATATGTTCACAATCTAATTAAACCAAATTCCTTTGCGAATAATTAAATTGCTCAACCTAAATAGTTCAGATTCTAAACCACACTGTCGCGTCAATTTAGCAACCTAAGATCTAGATTATAAGTGATCAGATTAGAACTAGCATTAAACACAATTTAGTTTGAAGAACATCTATTGATGTGAATCCTTAACTGAATTAATTATATCTAGCAAGTCATGAAATCCCTATGAGAAACCCTAAACCTAACTATGAAACTACTCAGACATAGAATATGAAGACATAATCAATGAATTAATAGAATTCATAAAAGAGATTAGAATAATAAAGGGGTTCGAAAACTTCGCCAAAAACAAAGTGTAGTACAGGATCAGATCAGCCCCAAAAGCTCTAAAACTCTCTGCTCTAAGTTATGATAGCGTGTGTAAAACTTGAAGTTAAAACCTAATTAAATAGCTAAAACACGTCTTGGGGCTTCTGTGTAAATATCTGGAACTTCTGGGCAAATTTGCAATATCATCAATCTTCATTAAACCGCCGAGAATCTGGCCCAACTCGCTGTGCATCGATCGATGCTAATATGCGTCGATCGACACACTCCTCTGTTTCGGACAGTGAGCACAACCTCTCGGGTCAAAACTCCAAAATTCTCCAAATAGCTCCATAATTTCCAAATCCACTCCAAATGTGCATGTACCTAATAAAACATGTAAAAGACTCTAAAAGAATACCAAAAGACTCTAAAACATACTTATATCATGGCATAAAACCGGTAAAAACCATGATATATCAACTCCCCCACACTTAGCCTTTGCTTGCCCTCAAGCAAAACAGAGAACTAAAACATAGTGAAGAGGTTTGAAAACTTTCAGAAACTCTTTTTTTCCTAGAAGCAACAACACTCAGATTCCCCTTAGTAAACCACTGAAAGAATCAACCTCAAGATATCAAGACCAACATATACTTCCCCCACACTTAGCAACTGTCATAAGTAAACTCCACAATCAATCAAAGCAATTCAAATTCACCCTACTGACTTCTTTACAGTATTTAAGTGCGGTCTCACCTAAGGATTATCGATCAAAGGGCACATGGATTCTTACTTTGCCAGCTATAGACCACCATACTATCTGTTTCTGGTTCCTTTTCTTCTCTTTTCCCTTCCTTAGCATTCTGATTTTTCCCCATTGGGTATCATTTTATTTCTTTTATCAGTGCTCTTCCCGTTAAAGGGTGTACTTTGGACACATTCCATGGATAGCACAGGAGATGATAGTTGTAGCTACCACTCCTAGAGACCACTTCGGAGTTACTAACTCATCCTCAGTTTAGTACTCTTTTTTTATTTTATGGAAGGGGAGAAGGGAACCATACTCGGACATGTTTACAAGCTGTGTCAGAACTAGCAAAGGAGTCCGACTCAAGGTATACCAAGCCTTTAGGTGAGAAAATTAAAGTCAGGATTAAGGGTGAAGCCAGTAAAAGGATTCTCTGAATACCTGAATTGATATGGGTGTCCTCAGTAGGTTGATCCGTGTTGGGTTTTCTAATAGTCATAGATTGATCTTTCAGCTTCATCCCAATGGTTACTTAAGTTCCTGCAAGATATTGTTAACTTCTCAAAAATTCACTGTTTCTTACTTAAACTGGTTTTGACTCAATAAAACAAAAAAATTTTGAAAAACTGGGACTGACTCTTAAGAAAACAGAAAGATAAAGTCAGTAGCTACCTCCCCCCACACTTGAAACACACTGTCCCCAGTAGTGTTAAGCTAAAGGTTAGTAAAAGAAAGCAAAAAATGTTATGGATGTGTTGAGTTCTGTCTGATTTTTACCTCTATCGCACATGCATCGATCGTTACATTAATGTAACGACCGTTGCTAGGCGATTTTTCGTCGTGCGTCGATCGTTGCTCAGGACCGTAACGAACGCTGCAATGCGATTACTCGTGTTGTGACGATCGACACAAAGTTGTGTCGATCGACGCATTGTGAAATTGTCGAACAGTCAGCAAGTTAGCAGGTTAGTCCGTGAGAAATCATGAAATTTCGAACCTGCAAGCTGAAAATCACTGAAAACAGATAGAATCAAAGCAACAGATAATCTTGTAGCAATAACATCATCCAAACATAAAAATCCTAAGAAATCAAAAGAGAAATGCAAAAGAACAGTGAAAAAGAAATACAAAGAACCGTAGTCTAGAGTTGCCAATACTCAATCACTCAGTCGCTCCATCCCATCAATACGATCAATACCACTTGACGTTTCGGGAGTCGGAGATCGTAGTCTGCATCGAGAAGGTGCTGGATGGTGTATCCAGAGGCAGAATCCTGCAAGTGCAGGTACTGCATGAAGTCTCCAGACGACCCTTAGAATACCATCTGAGTGCTTTCACCACTCTGCCTCAGACATATCACCAGTGAATTCATCGTAGGCTTCCTTGCTGATTAGAACTAACAGCATCCGACAGGGATGCACCTCTTTGCAGGCTTGCAAAGGACCAGTACCAGCTCGTGTAGAAGGCTCTCCCAGCGGATTAGCCATGGAAACAAATGCAAACCTGAGTTATACAAAAGTACCAGATCGTTGGGTGCAAACTGTCTAGAGACAATCTTTTTGTCGTGATAGGCGTTAGTCCTCTCCTTGTACAGCTTTGAGTTCTCATAGGCAAAATGTCTAATCTCATCCAACTCATTAAGCTCTACCAATCTCCGTTCTGCAGCAGATTTAAGATCAAAGTTCATCTGCTTTACAGCCCATGCTGCTTTGTGCTCAAGCTCTACTGGCAGATGACATGCTTTTCCATACAGCAGATGAAATGGAGTGGTCCCAAGTGGTGTCTTGAATGCTGTCCGGTAAGCCCATAATGCATCATCTAGCTTCGCTGCCCAATCTTTCCTTGTCTTCCCAACTGTCTTCTCTAAGATCTCCTCGATCTGTCTGTTAGAAACCTCGACTTTGAAGGATTGTTTAGTTGATCCTGATTCAATTCTTAGATTCACATCAACCTAAACATGCGGATCTAGGTTCTTCTCAGAATAGAAACAAAAGATGATCTCACCTTATACCTGTTTGCAGCGGAAAGAGATGGTATGTTTGAGATCAGAGAAACACCGAGGGATGAATCCTCCAAAGGTTCACACACGCGATCACAGAAAACGGCTGCTAGACCACAAGGAGCTCGGCGCAGAGAGAGAGAGAGTTTTCGGCTGAAGTGTTAGGGTTAATTGTTCTGAACTCGAGTTTTATCACATAAAACTTGTCCGGTTCCGTTTGGGCCATTTGGCCCAAACACCAATTAACTCGACGGTATTCGCGCACTGTGTCGATCGACACCCCTTGTGTATCGATCGACACACAGTGCCTAAACCGTTTTATTCTCTCTAAGTACAGTAAATGCCTAGCACTTTTACCGTACTTCTGCTAAACCGTTCCTACACTTTTCCTGTTAGCTTAGGCGTGTGACCCATATGGGATCATATAATAAAGGCAATAAGTCCAAGACTTATAGATCATGAGCGGACTCTAGCAAGCCATCATGACCCCCAGTATTATATGACTTATGTCTGATCATTGACATACTCTTACTTTCTAGAGACAGTACCGAGATTACTGGACACAATTCCAACAATCTCCCACTTGTACTGGAATCTCTGTATTCATAATCCTTTTGTCACAATATCTCGATTAGTCATAAGGCAAGATTGGTGTCATCCTTATAAAGCCTAATCTTGTTCATCGGACTCTGATTTGATACTGACAATCCAAACGACTCGGGAAAGTCCGTTTGAGCATGGCCATGCATTTTCCAGTATTCAAATCTCCGATTGGCCTAGAGATATTCACTCCATTTATATTGGAGGGACAAATTCCGTCTTGTTCCATCACTGTAAACTATTCATTTCATAATGTACCCAAACAAGGTCCTTATAACTATCGCAGAACGATAGCGTTAGACAATGATCAAAGTGCATCAGTCCATGTGCAGTCACATGCATGCGAACTCAGGTCTAAGGACTATACTCTATAGTCGTAGTAAGAATCTCTTATGACACAGATATAAATATCCTGAAGAGTTCTTATAAGCGGGTCTTGTCCGGTCGTATGTTCCCAAACATACACCTATGTACTGACTTTGATGCCGCGCATCTATGACACACTGAGACTTTGTCATAAGTCACGTACCAATCCAGTCTCACACGGTTGTTGGTGTTCCAATTTCAACAACCTTCGACTAGGGACGGGATGATATAAAACATCTATCAAATATAGGGTCTCATGATCAAGCTAAATGACTTCGATGACTCAAGATCAAGTCATTTACTTCGATGACCTATAAAATGGTTCATATCACTTTGGAACGATTATTTCATCACAGTTAAAATAATCTTGAAATAATAATTTCATTAAACATAAGAATGTTTTACAAGAACATATCAAATAACTAAATAAAAGCCCTCAAACTCCCACTCAAATTTAGATTACATTTCAATGTCTCTAATGCCTACAGCTTCAGTCAGAAACTCGAGCTTAGGCCTTGGGAGTGGCTTTGTCAACGGATCAGCGACGTTATCATCAGTCTGAACTCGGCTGATCTTGACTTCCTTTCTATTAATGATGTCACGTATCAAGTGAAATCTTCTTAGAACATGCTTGGATTTCTGGTGTGATCTTGGTTCCTTTGCCTGAGCTATAGCACCATTGTTGTCACAAAACAGTGCCAGAGGCTCAGCCGCATCTGGTATCACACCTAGTTCAATAATGAACTTTCGTATCCAAACAGCTTCCTTCGCAGCTTCTGAGGCGGCGATATATTCAGCTTCTGTAGTGGAATCAGCAACGGTGTCTTGCTTGGAGCTTCTCCAACTGATTGCACCGCCATTCAGACAAAAGATATAACCGGACTGTGACCGGAAATCATCTTGGTCTGTCTGGAAACTTGCGTCCGTGAATCCACTGACTTTAAGCACATCACTTCCACCGTACACTAAGAACTTATCCTTAGTATGTCTTAGATACTTCAAGATATTCTTTACGGCAATCCAATGGTTTTCACCTGGATTTGACTGGTATCTACTCGTCATGCTCAATGCATAAGCAACATCAGGACGAGTACAGATCATGGCATACATGACAGATCCTATTGCAGATGCATAAGGAATATTCTTCATGCGCTCAAGCTCAGCAGCCGTCGTAGGGCTCTGCTTCTTGCTTAGCGTTGTGCCATGTACCATTGGCGTGAAGCCCTTCTTGGAATCCTTCATGCTGAATCTTTGTAGGACTTTGTCAATGTATGAATCTTGACACAAGCCTATCAGCCTTCTAGATCTATCCCGGTAGATCCTGATTTCAAGAACGTATGCGGCTTCACCCATGTCTTTCATGGAAAAACAACTTCCAAGCCAGTCCTTTACGGACTTCAGCATTGGAACGTCGTTTCCGAGAAGCAGTATGTCATCGACATACAGAATAAGAAATACAATCTTGCTCCCACTAGATTTCTTATACACGCATTGTTCTTCTTCGTTTCTGATGAAGTCAAATTGCTTGATCGCTTCATCAAAACGAAGATTCCAGCTCCTCGATGCTTGCTTCAATCCATAAATGGATTTATGAAGCTTGCATACTTTTCCAGCATTCTTTGGATCTATGTAACCGTCAGGTTGTGTCATATACACATCCTCTTCCAGAATGCCATTCAGGAAGGCGGTTTTCACGTCCATCTGCCAAATTTCATAATCATGAAAAGCTGCAGTTGCTAGTAGAATCCGAATAGATTTCATCATAGCCACTGGTGAATAGGTTTCATCGTAATCCACACCGTGAACTTGTCTGAAACCTTTTGCCACCAACCTGGCTTTATAAATCTGGACATTTCCATCCACGTCAATCTTCTTCTTGAAGATCCATTTGCACTCGATGGCTTTTACACCAGCGGGTAAGTCAACCAACGAAAATACTTGGTTGACCGACATGGAGTCCATTTCGGAATCGGTGGCCTTGCGCCACTTAGAGGAATCTGGGCCCATCATGGCTTGATTGAAGTTCGATGGTTCATCACCATCAATGATCAGAAGATCATGACAGTCAGTCACGAGGAATCCTTGATATCTCTCGGGTTCGTGACGGATCCTCCCGGATCTTCGAACTTCAGGTACTACAGGTTCAGGCTCTACAATTTCTTGTAGGTCCTCCTGCTGCTCTTCCTCATTAGGTTGAGCAGTATCCTGTTCATCTTGAATTTCTTCAAGCAGTACCTTACTCCCACTGTCTTTCTTAGAGAGAAACTCCCTCTCAAGAAAGTTACAATCCCGGGCAACAAAGATCTTGTTCTCGGAACGTAGATAGAAGTAATAAGCCTTGGTTTCCCGTGGATAACCAATGAAGTAGCATTTGTCAGATTTTGGTGTAAGCTTGTCTGAGATCAATCTCTTGACATAGGCTTCACAACCCCAAATTCTGAGATAAGACAGCACTGGAGCTTCTCCAGTCCATAATTCATATGGTGTCTTTGCTACTGCTTTCGATGGCGCTCTATTTAGAGTGAACACTGCTGTTAGCAGAGCATATCCCCAAAGGGATATTGGAAGGTCTGTGTGACTCATCATAGATCGAACCATATCCAATAAGGTCCGATTTCTCCTTTCAGACATACCATTCCATTGAGGTGTTCCAGGAGGAGTGAGTTGGGATACGATCCCACACTCTCTCAGATGATCACTGAATTCTTGGCTTAAGTATTCTCCTCCTCGGTCGGACCGAAGAGTCTTAATGCTTTTGCCAAGTTGGTTCTGTACTTCATTTTGGAATTCTCTGAACTTCTCAAAAGATTCAGACTTATGTTTCATTAAATAAACATATCCATACCTACTGAAATCATCAGTAAAGGTAATGAAGTACTGATAGTTTCCTCTTGCATTTGTGGACATTGGGCCACACACATCAGTGTGTATCAGGCCCAATAAGTCACTGGCCCTCTCGTTAGGTTTATTAAAGGGGGCCCGTGTCATTTTGCCCATCATGCAGGATTCGCATTTCTCACATGACTCAAAGTCAAATGAGCCAAGAAGTCCATTCGAATGGAGCCTCTTGATGCGTTTCTCGCTGATGTGCCCTAAACGACAATGCCATAGAAACGTTCGGTTCTCCTCATTAGGTTTGAACCGTTTGGTATTAATGTTATAAATTGGCGCGGATTGATCGAGTATGTAAAGCCCATTCATAAGAGGGGCAGAACCATAGAACAAATTGTTGCGATTGAAGGAACATAATTTATTCTTAACTGAAAAATCATAACCTTCCAAATCCAACAAAGAAATTGAAATAATATTTCTGCTTATAGCAGGTACAAAATAACAATTATTGAGTTCTAAAATCAATCCCGAAGGTAAAGACAACAAGTAAGTGCCTACAGCTAGCGCTGGAACTTTCGCTCCATTCCCAACTCGTAGCTCCACTTGTCCTTGCTTCAGCCTTCTACTGTTGCTGAGTGCCTTCATATTAGTACAAATATGAGCCCCACAACCAGTATCCATAACCCATGAGGTATTATCAGAAGTAGTTGTATTAACTTCTATAACAAAAATACCTGTTGAAGAAGTCTCAAAAGTCTTCTTCTTCAATTCCTTTAGACCTTCCTGGAATTTCTTACATTCTCTCCTCCAATGCCCTGGTTCTTTACAGAACCTGCATATGTCAGTTGGCCCAGCCTTGGACTTGGGCTTGGGCTTTGGCGTGTCCTTGTCCGCGACTTGGACAGCCTTGGCCTTTCCCTTATCCTTAGCAGAGGATTTCTTAAACCCCTTGCCCTTCTGCACCATAAGCACATTGGGGTCCTTGGCGGTTTTCCTCAAATTGGGCTCCGCAGTCTTGAGCATTCCGTGAAGCTCAGGCAATGTCTTACTCAAGCCATGCATGTTAAAGTTCAGAATGAACTGATCATAGCTTGCAGGTAATGACTGCAGAATGATGTCGCAGGCAAGTTCCTGGCTGATTGGGCAGTCGAGTTTCTGAAGATGATCGAGATAACCCATCATCTTCAAGACATGAGGACTCACTGCCGCATTCGCAGCCAACTTGCAGTCCAAGAGGTTCTTAACTGTTTGAAACCTCTCAGTCCTAGCCTGCTCCTGAAAAAGCGATTTCAGGCTTGCCATTATCTCGATGGGTGACAATACACTCTCGAACTGTTTTTGCAGCTCAGGAGTCATTGTCACCAACATCAGGCAATAGGCATCATTTTCATCTGACGAATGCTTTTCCCAAGCATTATGCAGAGTCCTGGCGGCATTGGCAGGAGGCCTCTCGGGGAGAGGATCACGAAGGACATAATCCTTCTTCTCCTGCTTGAGGACTAGCCTCAAGTTCCTTGACCACGTCAGGAAGTTCGTTCCAGTCAGCTTCTCCTTTTCGAGAACAGACCGGATCGAGAATGTGTTTTGTGTGCTTGTAGTAGTCATAGCTGAAATATATAGATAAAAAGGTTATTAGTTAAAATGTTCAATATGATTAATCTCGTATTAAATTTAATATGATTAATCACGCATTATATTCAATAACATAAGTTACCCTCAATAGAATATAATGATTCCAAGATCCACATATAACTAAGATTAAAGTGGGCCACTGGCCGTCACCAAACCTTAGCTTATATCGGTAAGCCCTATATCGGCTAATTATATCCGTGATATAACTCTTGGTTGTGAATCTGGGCCCGAGGCCCAATCCACTCTGATGTCTCAAGGCCCGGGACTCCCGATGGCCCAGTCAAGAAAACCAGACTATACAGTCATGTAATCATTAATGTCTGGGACTCCCAATGACATTTATGAATCACAAACCGTCTTATCCACGCAAAAGCAGACACCCTCACACTGTAAGGCCATGAATACAATTGAATGGGCTTCGACAGCTGACATAGAATGGACAAGACATCCAACGCTTGATATTATTTGAGGTTCGTAGGTTTATTTAAAAAATTCATTCCCAAAATAGAAGATTACTATTTCGGGAAACTTTCCATTTTTGGAAACCTACTATTTTTGGAAACTTTCTAAAATTGGAAACTTTCTAAAAACGGAAACTTTCTAACTTTAGAAATTTCTTAAAATCCGAATCATGCAAATCTAGAAACTTCTATAAAATAAGAAACTTTCTAATTTCAAAATATCGGAAACTTTAATTTAAAATCGATTTATATTCTTATAAAATAAATTTTAAATTAATCTGAAGAAAGACTCAAATAATTGGCCCAATTGTTTTAACTTCTTGGCCCGAGGCCCAAGAATTGGTCCATGTCCAAGACATGACCCAATTGTCCAATTAAATGACATAACCTGGTCTGGTTCATTAAAATTGGTCTAACCAAATTTTAATTACTACGATGACCACAATTGTCAACCGGTTATTTACTAAACCGGATTTTCTCAATTTATTTGGTCCAACCAAATCAAATTAGAAAATCCTGGTTTAGGCACTAAATCCAATAATTCTTTCGACATTGGATTTCTTGTCCCGGTTTAACCAGACTTAATAAAATTATTAAATCTGTTTATTAAACCAGGACGAATTAATTTTAATCAAAATTAAACCGAGCCTTTAAACCAACCATGTCGATCGATGAACCAACCGTGTCGATCGATCCATCAACCACATCGGTCGATGCTCTCAGTATCGATCCTGCATCGTTCGTGCATCGATCCTGTATCGATCGATGCTCTCACGCATGCACTGAACCGAGCCAAAACCTAAACGTGTCGATCGATGCACCAACCGCATCGGTCGATGCACCAACATCGAACCTGCATCGATCCTGCATCGATCGATGCTTTCACGCGTTAACAGGGTTAGCCGATAGACTGTATCGACCGATCCATGCGATCGTATCGATCGATCCATGCGATCGCAGTCGATACAGACCTCTTGAAATCGCATTCTACCAAATCATATAGCTTGGTTTCTGCAATTTTATGTGTGTTTAGGTTTCAATTCTTGTTGCTTAAGTGGTTTCTCTTATCAGTAGTTGATTCAAAACACTTTTAAACAAGAAAAACAATCCTAAACTTGGATCTAAACAAGAAAAACCAGAACCAATGGCTCTGATACCACTGAAGGATTGTTTAGTTGATCCTGATTCAATTCTTAGATTCACATCAACCTAAACATGCGGATCTAGGTTCTTCTCAGAATAGAAACAAAAGATGATCTCACCTTATACCTGTTTGCAGCGGAAAGAGATGGTATGTTTGAGATCAGAGAAACACCGAGGGATGAATCCTCCAAAGGTTCACACACGCGATCACAGAAAACGGCTGCTAGACCACAAGGAGCTCGGCGCAGAGAGAGAGAGAGTTTTCGGCTGGGGCTGCTAGGGTTAATTGTTCTGAACTCGAGTTTTATCACATAAAACTTGTCCGGTTCCGTTTGGGCCATTTGGCCCAAACACCAATTAACTCGACGGTATTCGCGCACTGTGTCGACCGACACACCTTGTGTATCGATCGACACACAGTGCCTAAACCGTTTTCTCTCTAAGTACAGTAAATGCCTAGCACTTTTACCGTACTTCTGCTAAACCGTTCCTACACATTTTCCTGTTAGCTTAGGCGTGGTGACCCATATGGGGATCATATAATAAAGGCAATAGGTCCAAGACTTATAGATCATGAGCGGACTCTAGCAAGCCATCATGACCCCCAGTATTATATGACTTATGTCTGATCATTGACATACTCTTACTTTCTAGAGACAGTACCGAGATTACTGGACACAATTCCAACACGCCGTGGTCTTCGAGTTGTATCGACCATTGCAATACACTCCCAGAAATACTGAGCTTCCTCCACATCCTACTCAAGAGACATAGCAATGCGCATCGGCTCAGTGCTGAATCCATAAATCCTGCAGATATCGAGAAGGGGAATCCGATAACTGCATCCTAGGCACATGAAGGTAAAGAAACCTCCTGAAGCCTTCCTGCTATATGGGTTAGGGTAAACCACTCTGCAAGTGGCTAGCAGTTGTCTCACCAGCTCGGGGTACATCTCGTAAGGCTGCATTGGCATTGTCCCAACACCAATGCCCTTACACAGTGCAAGAACCTGCTCATCAATGCCCAGACTCCTGCAAGTCGAATAATCTGCAAACTTGGTCGGCTTAAGCGTCATGCTACGCCAACCATTATACAGCAATGTGTCAAACTCATCCCAATGGTCAAGCAATGGCCGCTCTGTGAAGGTGTCGGTCTTGAGCAACTCATCTTTCTCCATGCCCCAGACCCTATCTGTCGGAATCAGCAGCGCATCTGCTCTAGGCCATGGTGGCTGTATGGCTTCTTGATCTCTCTGATAATCTTCAGGTGGATCCGAGTCTCGATGGAACTACTCAGCTGGTGGATGATGATGAGCTGTAGCTGTTGTGGTGGTTCTACGCTTACGGGCTTGTCGAGGAGGCATCTGCAAGAAGATCAATAAAACATATAAGTTTTCAGCAGAAAAACTCCCTGTGAAATCGCAATGCAACGACCGTTGCACAAGTGCAAACGATCGATGCAGGGCGATTTTCACAGCCGACAATGAATCTCAAAAATTGTATCTAAATCCGTTCAAAAACTACACAAACAGCCTAATATCATCACCAATCATCCCTAATCATGTCTAATCAGTACGGGGTTCATCAATTTCAAGCCTATAAATCCCTAATTTCTAAACCCTAGAACCGAATCCGAAAATTTTGAAAATGAAAGTTCTTACCTTGGATTCACTGCAATTGGGTTAGAGAAATAGATAGGGGATGTTAAAACAAGTAAAATCAAGCTTTGAATCAGAGAAAATGATGAAGATTTGAGAGATTTAGGGTAGGGGAGTCGCGGTTGTACGGATGGCGGAATGAGGAAGAAGAAAAGAGAAAAGGGTTTAAGGGCACTTACCTGGTCGTGGGTGCAACGGATCGTTGCTGATGAGCAACGATCGACGCTGTTTGAACCAAAATCGGTTCCCGGTTTAGCATGCGTACCTTAATTTTTGCAATTGAACCACTTGCAACGACCATTGCACAGGACCGCAATGATCGTCACAAGGCGATCCTATCTCTTCGTCAAATCTCCCTGCAATGACCGTTGCACATATAGCAACGAACGTCACACATCTCCAGACAGTGTTCTGTACCTAAAAACTTAGCCAAAAAAACAAATAAAAACGTGAAATCCTAAAGAAAAACACCGAAAATAAGAAAGAAAAACACTAAAACCTATCAGTGGGTTGCCTCCCACTCAGCGCTTGTTTAAGGTCATTAGCTTGACCGGACGAACAATATCAGTTTGCTGGAGATCTTGACAGAGACTATGGTTGCCTCTGTGCAAGTCTCCTCATCCAAGGCGGAGAGTAAGCATCATCATTGTGAACGCGTCCAAGAAAAGAAGGAGTAGACTGATATGGTGGATCTGAAACCAAAGTCTCGCTTATCTGCTCTCCATATCCATCCTTAATGGTGAAGGTCTGCCCATCAATTAATGGCCTTGCGCAACATGTCCATCTCAATTGTGCAGTGGCTCATCTCCCAGATGCTGATCTATCAAACTGTGCCTCACATCTATCACTGCTCCAGCTGTGGCCAAGAATGGTCTACCCAGTATCAAAGCATCATCCTGATCACTGTTGGTACTTAAGAACCAAGAAATCTGTTGGAACCAAGTAGTTTCCAACTCTCACTGGGACGTCCTCAAGAAACTCCTTCCGGAATTCTTATTGACTGATCGGTTAAAACAAGAGAGGTCCTAGTGGGTTGAAAAATCCATCATACCCAGCTTCTCTGCCACAGAGTATGGGCATGAGACTTCCCAACAGCTCCTAAATCACATAGAGAGCGCGTTGAAACCATCCTTAAATATAGAACAACTCAGCACAAAAATCCCAGGATCAGGTAGCTTCTTAGGAACCTTGGTCAATAGCACATCACTTATATGTTGAGGGACAACTATGACCCAATCTTTCAGCTCTTCATCCAAAGGCAAACATCTTACCCAAGTATCTCTGCACACAAGGGTGATAAGGTGGATCATCAGATGGTGGAATTTCTTCCAACTCATTCACCAATCTCTTCCAAACGCTTAAGTTCATCAATCTCTTGTTTAATCACCCTCAGACACTTTAGGATACAATTGAATAGATTGTGCATATAATCTCCTATTTGAGTTTATCTCAGACACTCCAGGGAATAAACGATTAAGCTCTTGATCTGTCTCTAGCATCAGTGTCATAAGAATCCTGTGAATCTGTCTATCCACGCCGATTGCAACGATCGAACGCTAAGGGTGAATCGATCGGATTGCAGTCAAATTTTTCACAGATTCCACCCGAGAGATTTTCCTCAAAATCAGAAAAATTCAGCTTCTTCAACCAGTTCAGCTGTATTAAGCTCAAATCTTTTACCTAGGTGTGATCCATCATCAATGTACACTGACCAGGCCTTAATATGGGTGTCTACAACACTCTTTCCTTTAACAGAGTTTGAAATTTGGCTCACCTGAGTGTCCAAATGCTTCACATGAGTACTTAGAGACTCAAACTTCCCATTGAGATCCTCATAAACAGCATCTAACTTCTTGTTGCAGTCCACAGCAATCTTAGTCTGTCCTTCCGGCAGCTGCTCCATCATTGCCTCCATCTTACTCTCATGAGTACTAGCTACAGGAGGTGATTGGTAAGAAGAAGATCCATAAGTCCTCTGATTACCTTGTTGGAAAGGTTTCTGAAAACCAACATTCTGTCCAAAGCCAGATGAGTTTTGATTGCTTGTGAAAGCACTCTTCTGACCACTGAAAAATCTATTACCTTGCTGTCCTCCAAACCTGTTTCCTTGGAAACCAGATCCCCCGATGTAGTTCACATCCTCTTCCTGATCATCTTCTTCAGCATTGATCACCTCAACATCTTGAGCAAAGTGGACAGCTTTCTTCCCAGCTAGAAGATTGCAAACAGTGTCCAACTTAGATCTAATATCAGCAATCTCAGAATTCTCCATCTTCCTACCGGACTTCTTCCTTCTCTCATAAGTAGTCTTGTAGCTATTACTGCTTACTAAGTTATCTATTAGCTACATAGCTTGAGCAGGAGTCCTAGTGTTAAAGTTGGCATTGCTAGAATTGTCCAACGCAGTCTGATATGGAAGATTTATACCTCTAAAGAAGATGCCTAATAGTGTTACCTCAGTGAATCCATGATGCGGGCAGTCACGTTGGTACTTCTTAAACCTCATCCAGGCTGTCTTAAGAGGCTCTGTCGGACCTTGGGTGAATGTGAGAATGTCCTGCCTGGACTGATCGGAGCGAGCATCATCATAGAAATGTCGCGTAAACTCTCTCTTCAAAGCGGTCCAAGTAACAAATGTCCCAGATGGAAAGCGTCTCCAGCCAGAGAGTAGGGGAAAAGCCTGAGGAACAGATAGTCCTGGCTCACTCCATTGTACTTTATTCCGGTGACTATGTCCTCAAACTCATCTATGTGATCCATCGGCTGCTCACTTGGAGAGCCATGGAAGGCTTTCTGCCTCAGGAGAGAGTAGTAGATGGTCTTAATCTCAAAATCATTCCTCGTCAAAATCAGGAGGTACAAGAGCCTGACCGGTTAGCATGAAACTCATCCGGACGGTTTATAGGTCAGCTAAAGTCCTCTCATGGACAACCATCTGTCTACCGATGACCTTGTACTTGGCCTTGTCTCTGCTCCTGTTGCGGCTGCTCAGGAGGATCAGGGATTACATTCCCTTCAGCATCTACCGGTTCTCCAGCAGCATTGTATGGAAAAACTCCTAAATGCTCCAAATAGCTCCATAATTTCCAAATCCACTCCAAACGTGTGTGTACCTAATAAAACCTGTAAAAGACTCTAAAAGAAATACCAAAAGACTCTAAAACATACTTATATCATGGCATAAAACCGGTATAAAACCATGATATATCAGTTTTTCACAATACAAAAGCCAGAGACAGTCCGGTTTGAGACAAAGGCTCGACCCAAACCACCTTTGACTTCGTTTACCTCGTTTTCACGATACAAGGCTTTTCAACCCCGCACCGCTTCCATGAGTTGTGTTCGGACCTAAACCGTATATCAGAGAATTATTCCGTTTTTATTACTTTAAAATCATAAACTTTATTCATAACAATATACGGTCTAATGCAAATCATTTAGCAGGTACCCAACAAAATCCGCAACCGAAAGTAAAGTCAAAATGCGTAAACAACCTGATACCCAATGCCAACCCGAGACTACTCCGAGTGTCCAACGCGTCCGCCCGAGCTATGCCAAACCTGAAAAAACTCAAAAGAGTCTAATGAGTAATCTAAGATTACCCCAATGAGACGGCTCCCAACTGAAGGCTGTTAAATAATCTAATAATCCTTCCCCAACCCAAAATAATAATCAAGTATAAATAGCTGATCACGTGCTACCAAGACGTGATGAGCTCCACAACCACACAAGCATTCAAATATCAACACCATAACATCAACGAAGGAAATCAAGAACACTGCAGCACATGCCCTCGATTAGACTCGATCTACACTAAACGCATCTCTAATGCAATCTCCACACTATGGGCCCCAAACGCGAACTCGGTAAACTTCCCTGGGAACACTTAGCTACCCCATGGTAACTAAAACCTCCCATGACTCATAGACAAGAACACAAAGTTCAAACGACTAGGACACTGTTCTCTATCCATCGATACGCGGTGACTCGGGTTACCCATAGATAACCAAAGCTTCCATGCAGTCTGGCCCTAGGACGCGACCCTGAATTCTCCGGACCACACACCTACCGGCGTCACTCAGTAGGTTAAACACCATAACCAGAACCACTGTCCGAAGGCGCGTGTGTACCGATCAGGTCAACTACCCGAGGATCCAATCGGGGTCGAAAGTACCGGAACGCCATCTCTAGACTTGCAGGATCTAACACACCTTATAGAGTCCTAATAACAACAATCTAAACAAGCATACTAACTGGGACTCTATCACGCAATACCAACAAGGTCAAATAGAATTACCATCTTAATCCCCAGTCTATCCCGCAAGTCCTATCTCCAATCTCCACATCACCCGACCTACTCAGACTTACCCGGTCCCGCACCTGAGTAAGTCTCTACCAGTAAAGTCTACTCGGCCCAACACTGAAGTAGATAAACAATCAAGCAAGGAATCAGCAGTCTACTCTGCCCAACACCGAAGTAGATACACAATCACACAATCAACACTATACTCGGCCCAACACGAAGTAGATACACAATCACACAATCAACAGTATACTCGGTCCAACACCGAAGTAGATTCACGAGCACACAATCAATAATCATAACACCACATAGACAGTTATTTAGGTTTATTAGTCTTTTAATATGTGCTTAACCTTTACTCATTCAATCATTAACATTTACTCATTCAATCCGCAACCTTGGGATTAGTGGATTACTAATCCCGTAGTCGGCCCATCAATCACACCACTTCTTTTACTTATCACTTCCTAAGTATCTTTTAATACGTCCTCAATCTGTCGGTTTAGAGTTAGTAAGATTACTAACTCCCCGACATCCCATTATTCATTGACTTCCATTCATTACCCTTAACCCGACTAATTAACCCACCCCGTTATTATATTCTAAGTGTGTTATGTCTTTTAACCGTATTTTA